>NW_012192906.1:54472-66111 GCF_000504015.1 Erythranthe guttata
TCCGGACTCCAATCAGTTGGTTCCAACGGCATTAGAAAGCTATTTCAGCTGGCTACAATTTCAGTCTAACGACAAAAATCCAAATTCGGACTTGAACATGGTCAAAATTTGATTCCAAAAGCGATCATGAAATTACGTACTACAGTTCGAGGACATGAATGCGCATCAAGAAACGTGCACAAAAACTCTCGCTAGAAAGATACGCACATAAGTAAGAGTACAAAAGCATGCACACAAGTACTCACGCAAAAGTGCATTCGCAAAAAGGATCACGAAAGCACAAACTACAATCCTAGGACATTAATACAAATCAACAAACATGCACAAGCACACTCGCTCAAATGGACATGCACAAACGTACATGTAAAAAACATGCGCAAAAGTGCATTCGCAACAACGTTCTTAAAAACACGAACTACAATACTAGGACTTTAATACGCATCAACAAACAACAGCAAAAACACTAGATAAAAAAGATACAGTGGAGTGTAGAAATAAAACTGTACGTTTTAGTTTACGTGGATTTTTTTTTTTGGATAAATTTATATTTCAGTTTGAATTGGTGGATTTGGTATCTTAAAGGTACAAATCGAAAACTAGGTGTCCAAGAAGAAAAAATGATCAAAGAGTAAGAAAAGAGTTGCAAGTAAGAAAATAAAATCAAATTAGAAGAGAGAATCCCTCATACATCTATGGTAGTGTAGGTCCACGAAGTCGAGCATAACTTTCTCATCCGGACTCCAAGTCAACTGGTTCCGGCGGCATTAGAAAGCTATTTCAGCTGGATACAATTCATGTCTAACGTCAAAAATCCAAATTCGAACTCGAACATGGTCAAAATTGGATTCCAAAAGCGATTATTAAAATACGTACTACAGTTCGAGGACATGAATGCGCATCAAGAAACGTGCATAAAAACTCTTGCTAGAGTGATACGCACATAAATAGGAGTACAAAAGCATGCACAGAAGTACTCAAGCAAAAGTGCATTCGCAAAAAGGATCATGAAAACACAAACTACAATCCTAGGACATTAATACAAATCAACAAACATGCACAAGTACACTCGCTCAAATGGACATGCACAAACGTACATGTAAAAAAACATGCCCAAAAGTGCATTCGCAACAACGTTCTTCAAAACACGAACTACAGTACTAGGACTTTAATACGCATTAACAAACAACAGCAAAAACACTAGATAAAAAAGATACAGAGGAGTGTAGAAATAAAACTCTACGTTTACGTTTACTTGGATTTTTTTTTTGGATTAATTTATATTTCAGTTTGAATTGGTGGATTTGGTATCTTATAGGTACAAATCGAAAATTAGGTGTCCTGGAAGCAAAAATGGTCAAAGAGTAAGAAAATAGTTGCAATTACGAACATAAAATAAAATTAGAAGAGAGAATCCCTCAACATCTTTGGTAGTGTACGTCCACGAAGTCGAGCATAACTTTCTCATCCGGACTCCAAATCAGTTGGTTCCAACGGCATTAGAAAGCTATTTCAGCTGGCTACAATTTCAGTCTAACGACAAAAATCCAAATTCGGACTTGAACATGGTCAAAATTTGATTCCAAAAGCGATCATGAAATTACGTACTACAGTTCGAGGACATGAATGCGCATCAAGAAACGTGCACAAAAACTCTCGCTAGAAAGATACGCACATAAGTAAGAGTACAAAAGCATGCACACAAGTACTCACGCAAAAGTGCATTCGCAAAAAGGATCACGAAAGAACAAACTACAATCCTAGGACATTAATACAAATCAACAAACATGCACAAGCACACTCGCTCAAATGGACATGCACAAACGTACATGTAAAAAACATGCGCAAAAGTGCATTCGCAACAACGTTCTTAAAAACACGAACTACAATACTAGGACTTTAATACGCATCAACAAACAACAGCAAAAACACTAGATAAAAAAAGATACAGTGGACTGTAGAAATAAAACTGTATGTTTTAGTTTACGTGGATTTTTTTTTTTTGGATAAATTTATATTTCAGTTTGAATTGGTGGATTTGGTATCTTATAAGTACAAATCGAAAACTAGGTGTCCAAGAAGAAAAACTGATCAAAAAGTAAGAAAAGAGTTGCAAGTAAGAAAATAAAATCAAATTAGAAGAGAGAATCCCTCAAACATCTTTGGTAGTGTAGGTCCACGAAGTCGAGCATAACTTTCTCATCCGAACTCCAAGTCAACTGGTTCCGGCTGCATTAGAAAGCTATTTCAGCTGGATACATTTCATGTATAACGTCAAAAATCCAAATTCGGACTCGAACATGGTCAAAATTGGATTCCAAAAGCGATCATTAAAATACGTACTACAGTTCGAGGACATGAATGCGCATCAAGAAACGTGCTTAAAAACTCTCGCTGAGAGATACACACATAAATAGGAGTACAAAAGCATGCAGAGAAGTACTCACGCAAAAGTGCATTCGCAAAAAGGATCATGAAAACACAAACTACAATCCTAGGACATTAATACAAATCAACAAACATGCACAAGCACACTCGCTCAAATGGACATGCACAAACGTACAGGTAAAAAAACATGCGCAAAAGTGCATTCGCAACAACGTTCTTCAAAACACGAACTACAATACTAGGACTTTAATACGCATCAACAAACAACAGCAAAAACACTAGATAAAAAAGAAACAGAGGAGTGTAGAAATAAAACTCTACGTTTACGTTTACTTGGATTTTTTTTTTGGATTAATTTATATTTCAGTTTGAATTGGTGGATTTGGTATCTTATAGGTACAAATCGAAAATTAGGTGTCCTGGAAGCAAAAATGGTCAAAGAGTAAGAAAATAGTTGCAATTACGAACATAGAATCAAATTAGAAGAGAGAATCCCTCAACATCTTTGGTAGTTTAGGTCCACGAAGTCGAGCATAACTTTCTCATCCGGACTCCAAGTCTACTGGTTCCGGCGGCATTAGAAAGCTATTTCAGCTGGATACAATTCATGTCTAACGTCAAAAATCCAAATTCGGACTCGAACATGGTCAAAATTGGATTCCAAAAGCGATCATTAAAATACGTACTACAGTTCGAGGACATGAATGCGCATCAAGAAACGTGCATAAAAACTCTCGCTAGAGAGATACGCACATAAATAGGAGTACAAAAGCATGCACATAAGTACTCACGCAAAAGTGCATTCGCAAAAAGGATCATGAAAACACAAACTACAATCCTAGGACATTAATACAAATCAACAAACATGCACAAGCACACTCGCTCAAATGGACATGCACAAACGTACATGTAAAAAAACATGCGCAAAAGTGCATTCGCAACAACGTTCTTAAAAACACGAACTATAATACTAGGACTTTAATACGCATCGACAAACAACAACAAAAACACTAGATAAAAAAGATACAGAGGAGTGTAGAAATAAAACTCTACGTTTACGTTTACTTGGATTTTTTTTTTGGATTAATTTATATTTCAGTTTGAATTGGTGGATTTGGTATCTTATAGGCACAAATCGAAAATTAGGTGTCTTGGAAGCAAAAATGGTCAAAGAATAAGAAAATAGTTGCAATTACGAACATAAAATCAAATTAGAAGAGAGAATCCCTCAACATCTTTGGTAGTATACGTCCACGAAGTCGAGCATAACTTTCTCATCCGGACTCCAAATCAGTTGGTTCCAACGACATTAGAAAGCTATTTCAGCTGGCTACAATTTCTGTCTAACGACAAAAATCCAAATTCGGACTCGAACATGGTCAAAATTTGATTCCAAAAGCAATCATGGAATTACGTACTACAGTTCGAGGACATGAATGCGCATCAAGAAACGTGCACAAAAAATCTCGCTAGAAAGATACGCACATAAGTAAGAGTACAAAAGCATGCACACAAGTACTCACGCAAAAGTGCATTCGCAAAAAGGATCGCGAAAGCACAAACTACAATCCTAGGACATTAATACAAATCAACAAACATGCACAAGCACACTCGCTCAAATGGACATGCACAAACGTACATGTAAAAAACATGCGCAAAAGTGTATTCGCAACAACGTTCTTAAAAACACAAACTACAATACTAGGACTTTAATACGCATCAACAAACAACAGCAAAAACACTAGATAAAAAAGATACGGTGGAGTGTAGAAATAAAACTGTACGTTTTAGTTTACGTGGATTTTTTTTTTTTGGATAAATTTATATTTCAGTTTGAATTGGTGGATTTGGTATCTTATAAGTACAAATCGAAAACTAGGTGTCCAAGAAGAAAAACTGATCAAAGAGTAAGAAAAGAGTTGCAAGTAAGAAAATAAAATCAAATTAGAAGAGAGAATCCCTCAAACATCTTTGGTAGTGTAGGTCCACGAAGTGGAGCATAACTTTCTCATCCGGACTCCAAGTAACCTGGTTCCGGCGGCATTAGAAAGCTATTTCAGCTGGATACAATTCATGTCTAACGTCAAAAATCCAAATTCGGACTCGAACATGGTCAAAATTGGATTCCAAAAGCGATCATTAAAATACGTACTACAGTTCGAGGACATGAATGCGCATCAAGAAACGTGCATAAAAACTCTCGCTAGCGAGATACGCACATAAATAGGAGTACAAAAGCATGCACAGAAGTACTCACGCAAAAGTGCATTCGCAAAAAGGATCATGAAAACACAAACTACAATCCTAGGACATTAATACAAATCAACAAACATGCACAAGCACACTCGCTCAAATGGACATGCACAAACGTACATGTAAAAAAACATGCGCAAAAGTGCATTCGCAACAACGTTCTTAAAAACACGAAATACAATACTAGGACTTTAATACGCATCGACAAACAACAACAAAAACACTAGATAAAAAAGATACAGATGAGTGTAGAAATAAAACTCTACGTTTACGTTTACTTGGATTTTTTTTTTGGATTAATTTATATTTCAGTTTGAATTGGTGGATTTGGTATCTTATAGGTACAAATCGAAAATTAGGTGTCCTGGAAGCAAAAATGGTCAAAGAGTAAGAAAATAGTTGCAATTACGAACATAAAATCAAATTAGAAGAGAGAATACCTCAACATCTTTGGTAGTGTACGTCCACGAAGTCGAGCATAACTTTCTCATCCGGACTCCAAATCAGTTGGTTCCAACGACATTAGAAAGCTATTTCAGCTGGCTACAATTTCTGTCCAACGACAAAAATCCAAATTCGGACTCGAACATGGTCAAAATTTGATTCCAAAAGCAATCATGAAATTACGTACTACAGTTCGAGGACATGAATGCGCATCAAGAAACGTGCACAAAAAATCTCGCTAGAAAGATACGCACATAAGTAAGAGTACAAAAGCATGCACACAAGTACTCACGCAAAAGTGCATTCGCAAAAAGGATCGCGAAAGCACAAACTACAATCCTAGGACATTAATACAAATCAACAAACATGCACAAGCACACTCGCTCAAATGGACATGCACAAACGTACATGTAAAAAACATGCGCAAAAGTGTATTCGCAACAACGTTCTTAAAAACACAAACTACAATACTAGGACTTTAATACGCATCAACAAACAACAGCAAAAACACTAGATAAAAAAGATACGGTGGAGTGTAGAAATAAAACTGTACGTTTTAGTTTACGTGGATTTTTTTTTTTTGGATAAATTTATATTTCAGTTTGAATTGGTGGATTTGGTATCTTATAAGTACAAATCGAAAACTAGGTGTCCAAGAAGAAAAACTGATCAAAGAGTAAGAAAAGAGTTGCAAGTAAGAAAATAAAATCTAATTAGAAGAGAGAATCCCTCAAACATCTTTGGTAGTGTAGGTCCACGAAGTGGAGCATAACTTTCTCATCCGGACTCCAAGTCAACTGGTTCCGGCGGCATTAGAAAGCTATTTCAGCTGGATACAATTCATGTCTAACGTCAAAAATCCAAATTCGGACTCGAACATGGTCAAAATTGGATTCCAAAAGCGATCATTAAAATACGTACTACAGTTCGAGGACATGAATGCGCATCAAGAAACGTGCATAAAAACTCTCGGTAGAGAGATACGCACATAAATAGGAGTACAAAAGCATGCACATAAGTACTCACGCAAAAGTGCATTCGCAAAAAGGATCATGAAAACACAAACTACAATCCTAGGACATTAATACAAATCAACAAACATGCACAAGCACACTCGCTCAAATGGACATGCACAAACGTACATGTAAAAAATCATGCGCAAAAGTGCATTCGCAACAACGTTCTTAAAAACACGAACTACAATACTAGGACTTTAATACGCATCGACAAACAACAGCAAAAACACTTGATAAAAAAGATACAGAGGAGTGTAGAAATAAAACTCTATGTTTACGTTTACTTGGATTTTTTTTTTTTGGATTAATTTATATTTCAGTTTGAATTGGTGGATTTGGTATCTTATAGGTACAAATCGAAAATTAGGTGTCCTGGAAGCAAAAATGGTCAAAGAGTAAGAAAATAGTTGCAATTACGAACATAAAATCAAATAAGAAGAGAGAATCCCTCAACATCTTTGGTAGTGTACGTCCACGAAGTCGAGCATAACTTTCTCATCCGGACTCCAAATCAGTTGGTTCCAACGGCATTAGAAAGCTATTTCAGCTGGCTACAATTTCTGTCTAACGACAAAAATCCAAATTCGGACTCGAACATGGTCAAAATTTGATTCCAAAAGCGATCATGAAATTACGTACTACAGTTCGAGGACATGAATGCGCATCAAGAAACGTGCACAAAAACTCTCGCTAGAAAGATACGCACATAAGTAAGAGTACAAAAGCATGCACACAAGTACTCACGCAAAAGTGCATTCGCAAAAAGGATCACGAAAGCACAAACTACAATCCTAGGACATTAATACAAATCAACAAACATGCACAAGCACACTCGCTCAAATGGACATGCACAAACGTACATGTAAAAAACATGCGCAAAATTGCATTCGCAACAACGTTCTTAAAAACACGAACTACAATACTAGGACATTAATACGCATCAACAAACAACAGCAAAAACACTAGATAAAAAAGATACAGTGGAGTGTAGAAATAAAACTGTACGTTTTAGTTTGCGTGGATTTTTTTTTTTTGGATAAATTTATATTTCAGTTTGAATTGGTGAATTGGTATCTTATAGGTACAAATCGAAAACTAGGTGTCCAAGAAGAAAAAATGATCAAAGAGTAAGAAAAGAGTTGCAAGTAAGAAAATAAAATCAAATTAGAAGAGAGAATCCCTCAAACATCTTTGGTAGTGTAGGTCCACGAAGTCGAGCTTAACTTTCTCATCCGGACTCCAAGTCAACTTGTTCTGGCGGCATTAGAAAGCTATTTCAGCTGGATACAATTCATGTCTAACGTCAAAAATCCAAATTCGGACTCGAACATGGTCAAAATTGGATTCCAAAAGCGATCATTAAAATACGTACTACAGTTCGAGGACATGAATGCGCATCAAGAAACGTGCATAAAACCTCTCGCTAGAGAGATACGCACATAAATAGGAGTACAAAAGCATGCACAGAAGTACTCACGCAAAAGTGCATTCGTAAAAAGGATCATGAAAACACAAACTACAATCCTAGGACATTAATACAAATCAACAAACATGCACAAGCACACTCGCTCAAATGGACATGCACAAACGTACATGTAAAAAAACATGCGCAAGTGCATTCGCAACAACGTTCTTAAAAACACGAACTACAATACTAGGACTTTAATACGCATCAACAAACAACAGCAAAAACACTAGATAAAAAAGATACAGTGGAGTGTAGAAATAAAACCCTACGTTTACGTTTACTTGGATTTTTTTTTTTTGGATTAATTTATATTTCAGTTTGAATTGGTGGATTTGGTATCTTATAGGTACAAATCGAAAATTAGGTGTCCTGGAAGCAAAAATGGTCAAAGAGTAAGAAAATAGTTGCAATTACGAACATAAAATCAAATTAGAAGAGAGAATCCCTCAACATCTTTGGTAGTGTACGTCCACGAAGTCGAGCATAACTTTCTCATCCGGACTCCAAATCAGTTGGTTCCAACGGCATTAGAAAGCAATTTCAGCTGGCTACAATTTCTGTCTAACGACAAAAATCCAAATTCGGACTCGAACATGGTCAAAATTTGATTCCAAAAGAGATCATGAAATTACGTACTACAGTTCGAGGACATGAATGCGCATCAAGAAACGTGCACAAAAACTCTCGCTAGAAAGATACGCACATAAGTAAGAGTACAAAAGCATGCACACAAGTACTCACGCAAAACTGCATTCGCAAAAAGGATCACGAAAGCACAAACTACAATCCTAGGACATTAATTCAAATCAACAAACATGCACAAGCACACTCGCTCAAATGGACATGCACAAACGTACATGTAAAAAACGTGCGCGAAAGTGCATTCGCACCAACGTTCTTAAAAACACGAACTACAATACTAGGACTTTAATACGCATGAACAAACAACAGCAAAAACACTAGATAAAAAAGATACAGTGGAGTGTAGAAATAAAACTGTACGTTTTAGTTTACGTGGATTTTTTTTTTTGGATAAATTTATATTTCAATTTGAATTGGTGGATTTGGTATCTTATAGGTACAAATCGAAAACTAGGTGTCCAAGAAGAAAAAATGATCAAAGAGTAAGAAAAGAGTTGCAAGTAAGAAAATAAAATCAAATTAGAAGAGAGAATCCCTCAAACATCTTTGGTAGTGTAGGTCCACGAAGTCGAGCATAACTTTCTCATCCGGACTCCAAGTCTACTGGTTCCGGCGGCATTAGAAAGCTATTTCAGCTGGATACAATTCATGTCTAACGTCAAAAATCCAAATTCGGACTCGAACATGGTCAAAATTGGATTCCAAAAGCGATCATTAAAATACGTACTACAGTTCGAGGACATGAATGCGCATCAAGAAACGTGCATAAATACTCTCGCTAGAGAGATACGCACATAAATAGGAGTACAAAAGCATGCACATAAGTACTCACGCAAAAGTGCATTCGCAAAAAGGATCATGAAAACACAAACTACAATCCTAGGACATTAATACAAATCAACAAACATGCACAAGCACACTCGCTCAAATGGACATGCACAAACGTACATGTAAAAAAACATGCGCAAAAGTGCATTCGCAACAACGTTCTTAAAAACACGAACTATAATACTAGGACTTTAATACGCATCGACAAACAACAACAAAAACACTAGATAAAAAAGATACAGAGGAGTGTAGAAATAAAACTCTACGTTTACGTTTACTTGGATTTTTTTTTTGGATTAATTTATATTTCAGTTTGAATTGGTGGATTTGGTATCTTATAGGCACAAATCGAAAATTAGGTGTCCTGGAAGCAAAAATGGTCAAAGAGTAAGAAAATAGTTGCAATTACGAACATAAAATCAAATAGAAGAGAGAATCCCTCAACATCTTTGGTAGTATACGTCCACGAAGTCGAGCATAACTTTCTCATCCGGACTCCAAATTAGTTGGTTCCAACGACATTAGAAAGCTATTTCAGCTGGCTACAATTTCTGTCCAACGACAAAAATCCAAATTCGGACTCGAACATGGTCAAAATTTGATTCCAAAAGCAATCATGGAATTACGTACTACAGTTCGAGGACATGAATGCGCATCAGGAAACGTGCACAAAAAATCTCGCTAGAAAGATACGCACATAAGTAAGAGTACAAAAGCATGCACACAAGTAGTCACGCAAAAGTGCATTCGCAAAAAGGATCATGAAAGCACAAACTACAATCCTAGGACATTAATACAAATCAACAAACATGCACAAGCACACTCGCTCAAACGGACATGCACAAACGTACATGTAAAAAAACATGTGCAAAAGTGCTTTCGCAACAACGTTCTTAAAAACACGAACTACAATACTAGGACTTTAATACGCATCGACAAACAACAGCAAAAACACTAGATAAAAAAGATACAGTGGAGTGTAGAAATAAAACTCTACGTTTACGTTTACTTGGATTTTTTTTTTGGATTAATTTATATTTCAGTTTGAATTGGTTGATTTGGTATCTTATAGGTACAAATCGAAAACTAGGTGTCCAAGAAGAAAAAATGATCAAAGAGTAAGAAAAGAGTTGCAAGTAAGAAAATAAAATCAAATTAGAAGAGAGAATCCCTCAAACATCTTTGGTAGTGTAGGTCCACGAAGTCGAGCATAACTTTCTCATCCGGACTCAAAGTCAACTGGTTCCAACGGCATTAGAAAGCTATTTCAGCTGGCTACAATTTCTGTCTAACGACAAAAATCCAAATTCGGACTCGAACATGGTCAAAATTTGATTCCAAAAGCGATCATGAAATTACGTACTACAGTTCGAGGACATGAATGCGCATCAAGAAACGTACACAAAAACTCTCGCTAGAAAGATACGCACATAAGTAAGAGTACAAAAGCATGCACACAAGTAGTCACGCAAAAGTGCATTCGCAAAAAGGATCATGAAAGCACAAACTACAATCCTAGGACATTAATACAAATCAACAAACATGCACAAGCACACTCGCTCAAATGGACACGCACAAACGTACATGTAAAAAAACATGCGCAAAAGTGCTTTCGCAACAACGTTCTTAAAAACACGAATTACAATACTAGGACTTTAATACGCATCGACAAACAACAGCAAAAACACTAGATAAAAAAGATACAGTGGAGTGTAGAAATAAAACTCTACGTTTACGTTTACTTGGATTTTTTTTTTTGGATTAATTTATATTTCAGTTTGAATTGGTGGATTTGGTATCTTATAGGTACAAATCGAAAACTAGGTGTCCAAGAAGAAAAAATGATCAAAGAGTAAGAAAAGAGTTGCAAGTAAGAAAATAAAATCAAATTAGAAGAGAGAATCCCTCAAACATCTTTGGTAGTGTAGGTCCACGAAGTCGAGCATAACTTTCTCATCCGGACTCCAACTAAACTGGTTCCTACGGCATTAGAAAGCTATTTCAGCTGGATACAATTCATGTCTAACGTCAAAAATCCAAATTCGGACTCGAACATGGTCAAAATTGGATTCCAAAAGCGATCATTAAAATACGTACTACAGTTCGAGGACATGAATGCGCATCAAGAAACGTGCATAAAAACTCTCGCTAGAGAGATACGCACATAAATAGGAGTACAAAAGAATGCACAGAAGTACTCACGCAAAAGTGCATTCGCAAAAAGGATCATGAAAACACAAACTACAATCCTAGGATATTAATCCAAATCAACAAACATGCACAAGCACACTCGCTCAAATGGACATGCACGAACGTACATGTAAAAAAACATGCGCAAAAGTGCATTCGCAACAACGTTCTTAAAAACACGAACTACAATACTAGGACTTTAATACGCATCAACAAACAACAGCAAAAACACTAGATAAAAAAGATACAGTGGAGTGTAGAAATAAAACTCTACGTTTACGTTTACTTGGATTTTTTTTTTGGATTAATTTATATTTCAGTTTGAATTGGTGGATTTGGTATCTTATAGGTACAAATCGAAAATTAGGTGTCCTAGAAACAAAAATGGTCAAAGAGTAAGAAAATAATTGCAA
>NW_012192906.1:82514-423142 GCF_000504015.1 Erythranthe guttata
CGGGGCAGCAGCTCCTCTCCAATTAGGTTTCACCTCGTATTTTCGACCCACTCGAACTACAGCACTAGATGTAAACGAGTTAGATAACAACACGAATAAAACGAAAGAAGAAGAGGAGAAAACCGCCGGTGTTTCCGCCGTTGGTCGCCGGTGGCGCGTGCGCGGCAGCAACGGCCGAAGGGGGCTGAGCGGCTAGGGTTTTTGGTGCTGAAAATCTGATCTCAAAACTCCTTTTGAGGTCTATTTATACTTAGGGTTTTCAACCCTAGTGGGCTTAAGTCATTGGGCTTGACCCACTGATGCATTAAGCCCATTCCCTCGTCGGCCTCGTTTCTAATAAACGATCGTCCACAAAATTATAACAAAATTATATTTGTGACGAGCTCAGAGTCCTCGTCGATACGAGCGCCTCTTCGAAATTTCCAATTTCCAAAATTGGAAACTTCCACTTTAGTGGTCCTGCTAAATCGGGAAACATCCCAATTTAGAAAGTTCACTAAATTCCGCATGTCTCTCTTTCTCCACGTTTATTCCAATTCGCAATTCACAATTACGAATCTTGGATTCAATCATATCGACATCCAATCGTTTAAAGATTAACACATTAATCTATGCTTGTTGTTATCAAGGATCTATATTACACGAGAAGTGTGACCCTCAATGGTTCAGGTGTATGCTAGCCGTGGGCTCACAACTCTTTGTGATTCGAACAACACATTGTTCTTATACGAACTCCTCCCAAGAGTCCCGATTAGAGTAAAACTCGTTTCACCTAATCCCCGATCAAATCGGTGCCCAACGAATCAAGATTGGCGTCTAGCAACTACGCATCATGATTCCCTAGATACAAATGAAGTGCCTGCAAGAACCTTATGATATAGTTAGCGTACAGTACGATCCCTTCGTAGCACATGTCCCGATTGAACTAGAGGCATTGGTTCACCGAGACCTCTTATAAAGTTCAATAACCGTGCGAACGTTCTAGGTATTATAAATCCGTTCATGTGCGACTTAGGGAAACACATTTCCTTAATCACCCCACTATCAACTCTGGCCAGAGATTCCATGGATTATAAACCGTCAGAACACACATGACATCCATGACTACTCAAGCGCTCGAATCCCCTACTACAATGCACAGACTTCACACTAGATTTCGGATTGCACGAACGTTGGCCCTTGGAGCGGTCCGCGGTGGGATTCAGGGACAGGTCACGATACAATCGGTCCTCTAGTGAAGTCACGGTGATGTCTGGGTCTTAAGGACTAATGGTGTACAACTATATCTTAGAAACCTATTACTCGATGAATGAGAACCACTTATAGATTTCTAGGGCGAGGGAGTTCAGTGAACTCATCCAGTATGAGCACCCACTCAAGTATGCCGATGTCACAACACCGAGGACTGATGAGACGCAGTACACATACACTAAGTGCTAGTCTCAAAAGGGAAAGGCCAGTATCCTCATTATTGGCGTAACCCATCGACTAGGAACAAGGTTTAATAGTTACATAACATTGCTGAGTTATCTCACGATTCTACTAGATCAACTCACAGTAATAGAGTAACTCGTTAGGACTATATCTATGCTACTTGCATGGGATAACAGATATAGAATGCCAAATAAGATATATTATTATTACGAACGAAAAACGATTGTTTTATTATAAAGAAAAAGAGAAGGACCACAGCCACAAGTTGGCTTGCCGGTCACCTACTCTAACAGATACGCACATAAGTAAGAGTACAAAAGCATGCACACAAGTACTCACGCAAAAGTGCATTCGCAAAAAGGATCATGAAAGCACAAACTACAATCCTAGGACATTAATACAAATCAACAAACATGCACAAGCACACTCGCTCAAATGGACATGCACAAACGTACATGTAAAAAAACATGCGCAAAAGTGCATTCGCAACAACCTTTTTAAAAACACGAACTCCAATACTGGGACTTTAATACGCATCAACAAACAACAGCAAAAACACTAGATAAAAAAGATACAGTGGAGTGTAGAAATAAAACTCTACGTTTTAGTTTACGTGGATTTTTTTTTTTGGAATAATTTATATTTCAGTTTGAATTGGTGGATTTGGTATCTTATAGGTACAAATCAAAAACTAGGTGTCCTGGAAGCAAAAATGGTCAAAGAGTAAGAAAATAGTTGCAATTACGAACATAAAATCAAATTAGAAGAGAGTATCCCTCAACATCTTTGGTAGTGTACGTCCACGAAATCGAGCATAACGTTCTCATCCGGACTCCAAATCAGTTGGTTCCAACGGCATTAGAAAGCTATTTCAGCTGGCTACAATTTCTGTCTAACGACAACAATCCAAATTCGGACTCGAACATGGTCAAAATTTGATTCCAAAAGCGATCATGAAATTACGTACTACAGTTCGAGGACATGAATGCACATCAAGAAATGTGCACAAAAACTCTCGCTAGAAAGATACGCACATAAGTAAGAGTACAAAAGCATGCACACAAGTACTCACGCAAAAGTGCATTCGCAAAAAGGATCATGAAAGCACAAACTACAATCCTAGGACATTAATACAAATCAACAAACATGCACAAGCACACTCGCCCAAATGGACATGCACAAACACACATGTAAAAAAACAGGCGCAAAAGTGCATTCGCAACAACCTTCTTAAAAACACGAACTACAATACTGGGACTTTAATACGCATCATCAAACAACAGCAAAAACACTAGATAAAAAAGATACAGTGGAGTGTAGAAATAAAACTCTACGTTATAGTTTACGTGGATTTTTTGTTTTTTGGATTAATTTATATTTCAGTTTGAATTGGTGGATTTGGTATCTTATAGGTACAAATCGAAAACTAGGTGTCCAAGAAGAAAAAATAATCAAAGAGTAAGAAAAGAGTTGCAAGTAAGAAAATAAAATCAAATTAGAAGAGAGAATCCCTCAAACATCTTTGGTAGTGTAGGTCCACGAAGTCGAGCATAACTTTCTCATCCGGACTCCAAGTCAACTGGTTCCGGCGGCATAAGAAAGCTATTTCAGCTGGATACAATTCATGTCTAACGTCAAAAATCCAAATTCGGACTCGAACATGGTCAAAATTGGATTCCAAAAGCGATCATTAAAATACGTACTACAGTTCGAGGACATGAATGCGCATCAAGAAACGTGCATAAAAACTCTCGCTAGAGAGATACGCAAATAAATAGGAGTACAAAAGCATGCACAGAAGTACTCACGCAAAAGTGCATTCGCAAAAAGGATCATGAAAACACAAACTACAATCCTAGGACATTAATACAAATCAACAAACATGCACAAGCACACTCGCTCAAATGGACATGCACAAACGTACATGTAAAAAAACATGCGCAAAAGTGCATTCGCAACAACGTTCTTAAAAACACGAACTACAATACTAGGACTTTAATACGCATCAACAAACAACAGCAAAAACACTAGATAAAAAAGATACAGTGGAGTGTAGAAATAAAACTCTACGTTTACGTTTACTCGGATTTTTTTTTTGGATTAATTTATATTCTGGTTTGAATTGGTGGATTTGGTATCTTATAGGTACAAATCGAAAACTAGTTGTCCTGGAAGCAAAAATGGTCAAAGAGTAAGAAAATAGTTGCAATTACGAACATTAAATCAAATTAGAAGAGAGAATCCCTCAACATCTTTGGTAGTGTACGTCCACGAAGTCGAGCATAACTTTCTCATCCGGACTCCAAATCAGTTGGTTTCAAAGGCATTAGAAAGCTATTTCAGCTGGCTACAATTTATGTCTAACGACAAAAATCCAAATTTGGACTCGAACATGGTCAAAATTTGATTCCAAAAGCGATCATGAAATTACGTACTACAGTTCGAGGACATGAATGCGCATCAAGAAACGTGCACAAAAACTCTCGCTAGAAAGATACGCACATAAGTAAAAGTACAAAAGCATGCACACAAGTACTCACGCAAAAGTGAATTCGCAAAAAGGATCATGAAAGCACAAACTACAATCCTAGGACATTAATACAAATCAACAAACATGCACAAGCACACTCGCTCAAATGGACATGCACAAACGTACATGTAAAAAAACATGCGCAAAAGTGCATTCGCAACAACGTTCTTAAAAACACGAACTACAATACTGGGACTTTAATACGCATCAACAAACAACAGCAAAAACACTAGATAAAAAAGATACAGTTGAGTGTAGAAATAAAACTCTACATTATAGTTTACGTGGATTTTTTTTTTTTTTGGATTAATTTATATTTCAGTTTGAATTGGTGGATTTGGTATCTTATAGGTACAAATCGAAAACTAGGTGTCCTGGAAGCAAAAATGGTCAAATAGTAAGAAAATAGTTGCAATTACGAACATAAAATCAAATTAGAAGAGAGAATCCCTCAACATCTTTGGTAGTGTACGTCCACGAAGTCGAGCATAACTTTCTCATCCGGACTCCAACACTACAAGAAAATTAGCTTTTAATAGCATTGAGTTATAGCGGTTTTACACTAAATGCTATAGTTGGTTCTAAAGTCTTGAATAATTAATAAAAATATAAAAAGAAGCGCTATAGAATTTTTATAGTTGGTTTTAATAGCTATTTTTATTTCGCCATATACAAAATAAAAGAGACTTTAGACGAATATATCCCGACTCCTATCTAACCTTCGTCTGTATTAGGCTTGCCAGAACTCGATCTCCTTTGAGTGGATTTGTGTGCAACTGACTCTTGCGAGTTCTCTCTAATTCATCCATATAAGGTATTCTCTCCCTTTTCGTTTCTGATTGTTTCAGAATTTTGTCCTAATTTTACCTTTTTTTCCCTTTTTAGGAGAGCCCTAATTTTAGTTTTCTGCTACAAAGATTTTAAATTGGTGATGCAGATTAGAGAGTGGCATGTCGCATTCTCCTCCCGCAATCCCCCCGCCAGAAACTCCTCATTAATTTTGTATACCCATCTCCTCCTTGTTTCAAATTATTTTATATTAAATTTGTCTCACTGTATTCTAGTTTTGAAAATTGTAATCCCATTTCTTTATTGTTTATCTTTTCTCACGGACCCCATATGGATCCATGGATTTGCATACTTGGTGAAAGATTCATTTATGTTTCTCCCTTTTTTGGCTGTGGATTGAAGTTAGGCTGCGGATAACACAAATGAAACAGTAGTAGTGTGTACTTTACGTATGTGGAATTCTAGGTAGGAATTGTAGGAGCTTGAAAAATGAATTATTAGCAGATATCTCAATTTTAATTCATGGTTAACTAGAAACTCTTGAATTATTTTAATTACTTGGTCACCTTCTTTGAGACTTGTTTTTAAGCTGTATCTATTCTTGTAGATAAGCTATTGATTACCTTTAGCTTGAAAATGTAATAATATCGTCACCTCTATATCAATTAACAGAGTGTAGCAAACCTTTACTGCTACTTTTTTTTTTCTCTTTGCCCTTTTTCCTGGTTGCATTCTTTTATTAGCTACAAATTTGAATTTATTTATTCACAGGTAGTGATGCTAGAAAATTAAAGGAAAGGGTGACAAAAAAAATAAAAAAATAAAAGAGGATTTACAATGTATATATCCTATGGTTTCTGGATTCCCCCAGGCTTTTGTCATTATCTATTTTTTTAATTGTCTTGTGCTATTTTTTTGTTTGTTTTTTTCTCTGAGCTTCAACAGAATGCTGAAACTTGTATAGAAGAGCTTGATGATCGATAGTGAAAGAAGAGTTTTCGTGAGTGGTGTCGCAACCCTTCAACGGTTAGGCTTTATGAGATAATATGAGTATATCACAAATATGATTTTGAAACAAATTTATACTCGATGGTTCCAAAGATACGATAGTAACTCATTTTGTTTATTTTGTATTTATACTCCATTATCTTCAATTTAGTATGTTTCAATAATTAGGATTTTCCTTAATTTGTATTTATAACATGAAATTTTAGTGCAGGTTATTTTTTGTAAGATAGAGAATGCATTTTTTTTATCCTCTTCTATAAATGTTCAATTAATATTGAAGACCTTCGAATTTTTTTTACTATATACACACATGTTCATGACTTCCAATCTGGTATTGCTTCTTTTTGAGGAGTAACATGTTAGTTGGTATATTATTTGCTGCCATCACGAAGTTCCATTTCTCCTTATTCAATATTAACTATGTAGTAAAGTTGGTGCAGTGTTTGATCTGAATCAGATAGTTAGTTTCGAACAGTGCTACAAAAAGAGTTCCATATGGATTTCTAGCTATTGGAAATAATTTTAGATTTGAGTGTCATTTGCATGAATACTTTTATTGAAATTTTTTCTTAAAAGATATGATTTGAGTTTTAACTTGGAATCTTTTGGTTTAATTTCTATTATTATAGGTCTTATGGCTAGATATGTTGATTCTCATATAATGGCACATGAGGTACGAAAGTTTCCCCACCTTATTGATGTCTCTATAGATTTTTTGAGAACAACTTGTGCTTCTTGATACTTTTTATCTGATACTCTTTCTTGTTGAGTTGTTATTTAACCTAGAATCTATGTATTTTTAGTTTTAGTTTTGTTCTTTACGCCCAAACATGGAAATTGATAACTCGTCTTTTCTAATTATAGATAACTTGACTGGTGTACTGATGTTCCTATAAAATATCGCATTTTCTTGGTAATGTTCGTCAGGTCGGCAACAACTAATAACTGAAGCTATAAGATTTCAGCGAAGATGGGATGATTAAAGCGGTGATAAGTGCTAGCTTTGTTCAGTAGAGTCCATACTTTGTTAATCTGAATGTATATTTTTATACTTAGTGTAGAATATTGAACTACTTTCAGCCTTTGATATGTAAACTAGGTTGAAATATTAATGATGGTTGTTCATCATACTTTATATCAGCTTCCTTTATAATAAAATTTTGTTTTTGTATTTATTTTTGTCTACATCCTGTTGAAAAACATTATTTGATATTTTGCAGCAACAAACAAAAGTTGCAAGCGATCATAACGTATTGCTTATGATAAGAAATCGTTGGGAGAAATATAGCAATTGAAGTGCTATGAATAAATTACAAAATATAGCAAAAATGAAAATGCTAGAAAAAAATAAAACATAACGAGAATGAAGTGCTATAAAATAGTACAATGGCAACAATAAAACGCCATTAAAATGATAGATAATAGCATGGTTAAAACGCTATAAAAATAGGATATATGATAGCATTTTGTAAACGCTATATAATATTGTTATACGATAGCGTCTTAAAAACGCTATAGAAAAGCTGTGATCTATTATAGCTCCGGCAGACATAGCGTTTGTAAAAGCGCTATGATAGCCTATGATAGCCTTTTTCAAACGCTATAGATGATGTTTTGTGGTGTAGTGCAAATCAGTTGGTTCCAACGGCATTAGAAAGCTATTTCAGCTGGCTAGAATTTCTGTCTAACGACAAAAATCCAAATTGGGACTCGAACATGGTAAAAATTTGATGCCAAAAGCGATCATGAAATTACGTACTACAGTTCGAGGACATGAATGCGCATCAAGAAACGTGCACAAAAACTCTCGCTAGAAAGATACGCACATAAGTAAGAGTACAAAAGCATGCACACAAGTACTCACGCAAAAGTGCATTCGCAAAAAGGATCATGAAAGCACAAACTACAATCCTAGGACATTGATACAAATCAACAAACATCAACAAGCACACTCGCTCAAATGGACATGCACAAACGTACATGTAAAAAAACATGCGTAAAAGTGCATTCGCAACAATGTTCTTAAAAACACGAACTACAATACTGGGACTTTAATACGCATCAACAAACAACAGCAAAAACACTAGATAAAAAAGATACAGTGGAGTGTAGAAATAAAACTCTACGTTATAGTTTACGTGGATTTTTTTTTTTTTGGATTAATTTATATTTCAGTTTGAATTGGTGGATTTGGTATCTTATAGGTACAAATCGAAAACTAGGTGTCCAAGAAGAAAAAATGATCAAAGAGTAAGAAAAGAGTTGCAAGTAAAAAAATAAAATCAAATTAGAAGAGAGAATCCCTCAAACATCTTTGGTAGTGTAGGTCCACGAAGTTGAGCATAACTTTGTCATACGGACTCCAAGTCAACTGGTTCCGGCGGCATTAGAAAGCTATTTCAGCTGGCTACAATTCCTATCTAACTGCAAAAATCCAAGTTCAGACTCGAACATGGTCAAAATTGGATTCCAAAAGCGATCATGAAAATACGTACTACTGTTCGAGGACATGAATGCGCATCAAGAAACGTGCACAAAAACTATCGCTAGAAAGATACGCACATAAGTAAAAGTACAAAAGCATGCACAAAAGTATTCACGCAAAAGTGCATTCGCAAAAAGGATCATGAAAACACAAACTACAATCCTAGGACATTAATACAAATCAACAAACATGCACAAGCACACTCGCTCAAATGGACATGCACAAACGTACATGTAAAAAAACATGCGCAAAAGTGCATTCGCAACAACGTTCTTAAAAACACGAACTACAATACTAGGACTTTAATACGCATCAACAAACAACTGCAAAAACACTAGATAAAAAAGATACAGTGGAGTGTAGAAATAAAACATTACGTTTACGTTTACGTGGATTTTTATTTGGTATCTTATAGGTACCGATCGAAAATTAGGTGTCCAGGAAGCAAAAATGATCAAAGAGTAAGAAAAGTGTTGCAATTAGGAAAATCAACTCAAATTAGAAGAGAGAATCCCTCAACATCTTTGGAAGTGTACGTCCACGAAGTGGAGCATAACTTTCTCATCCGGACTCTTAATCAACTGGTTCCGACGGCATTAGAAAGCTATTTCAGCTAGCTACAACTCTTGCCTAACGGAAAAAATCCAAATTCGGACTCGAACATGGTCAAAATTTGATTCCAAAAGCGATCATGAAAATACGTACTACAGTTCGAGGACATGAATGCGCATCGAGAAACGTGCACAAAAACTCTCGCTAGAAAGATACGCACATAAGTAAGAGTACAAAAGCATGCACAAAAGTACTCACGCAAAAGTGCATTCGCAAAAAGGATCGTGAAAACACAAACTATAATCCTAGGACATTAATACAAATCAACAAACATGCACAAGCACACTCGCTCAAATGGACATGCACAAACGTACATGTAAAAAAACATGCGCAAAAGTGCATTCGCAACAACGTTCTTAAAAACAAGAACTACAATACTTGGACTTTAATACGCATCAACAAACAACAACAAAAACACTAGATAAAAAAGATACAGTGGAGTGTAGAAATAAAACTCTACGTTAACGTTTACGTGGATATTTTTTTTTTTTTTTGGATTAATCCAAATTTCTGTATGAATTGGTGGATTTGGTATCTTATAGATACAAATCGAAAATTAGGTGTCCAGGAAGCAAAAATGATCAAAGAGTAAGAAAAGAGTAGCAATTAGGAACATAAAATCAAATTAGAAGAGAGAGTCCCTCAATATCTTTGGTAGTGTACGTCCACGAAGTCGAGCATAACTTTCTCATCCGGACTCCAAATCAACTAGTTCCAACGGCATTAGAAAGATATTTGAGCTGGCTACAATTTCTGTCTAACGACAAAAATCCAAATTCGGACTCGAACATGGTCAAAATTTGATTCCAAAACCGATCATGAAATTACGTACTCTAGTTCGAGGACATAAATGTTAGAGTAGGTGACCAACAAGCCAACTTGTGGCTGTGGTCTTTCGTATTTATTATTGTAATAAGCGAACCTTTATTCGTATTAATGATAAAACATCTTGGCATTCTATATCTTTGTCCCTTTGTCACAAGCATAGATATAGTCCTTACAGTTATTACAAGTACCAGTAATTGATCGTTAGGATTGTGAGATATTTACTCCAGTATTATAACTGTTAAACGTGTTCCTAGTCGAGGGGTTACGCCACCAATGAGGATATCGGCCTTTCCCATTAAGAGACTAGCACTTAGTGTATGTGTACTGCATCTCATCAGTAAACGGTATTGTGATATCGGCATGCATAAGTGGGTGCTCGTAAGTTGACGAGTTCACTGAACTCCCTCACCCTAGAAATCTCTAAGTGGTTCCCAATAATCGAGTAGAGATATCTATGGTATAGTTGTACACCATTAGTCCTTATGACCTACACATCACCGTGACTTCACTAGAGGACCAGCTGTATCGTGACCTGTCCCTGAGTTCCACCGAGGACCATCCCAAGGGCCAGTGTTCGTGCAGTCCGAAATCTAGTGGGAGGTCTGTGCATTGTAGTCGGGGATTCGATCGCTAGAATGGTTTTGGATGTCCTGTGTGTTCTGAAAGTTTGTAATCATTCTAAGTCTCTGGCCAGAGCTGACTAAGTGATGATTAGAGAATTTGATTCTCTAAGTCATGCACGTAAGGATTACAACACCTAGAACGATCGCACCGTCATCGAACATATAAAGAGGTCTCGATGAACCAATGCCTCTAGTTCAATCGGGACATATGAATCGAAGGGACCGTACTGTACGTTAACTATATCTGAAGGTTCTTGCAGGCACTTCATTTGTATCTAGGGAATCATGACGCGTAGTTGCTAGACGCCAATCTTGATTCGTTGGGTGATTAAGGTGAAACGAGCTTCATCTTAATCGTAACTCTAAGGGACGAGTTTTGACCACAAAGAGTTGTGGGCCCACGGCTAGCTTACACCTGAACCATCGAGGGTCACACTGCTCGTGCACATGAGATCTTTGAATAAACGGTCAGAGATAAAATAGTTTATCTTTGCATGATTGGAAGTCAATATGATTGAGTCCAACATTCGTAATTTGGAATTATGAATGAGAATAAGAAAAGGAAAAGAATAGGCGAACGTATTAGTGAACTTTCTAAATGGGGAAGTTTCCAAATTTAGAAAGTGCACTGAACTAGGGTTTCCACTTTTGGAAAGTTGGAAAATGAGAGATGGCACTCGTAATGACTAGGAAGTTATAATGAATCCGAAAATGTAATCGTTGCAATTTTTCGGTCATTGAATTAAGAGAGACGAGCAAGTAAAGATACTAACGGACTTAAGCTGTTGGGCCCGGTCCAACTTAAGCCCGCTAGGGTTTTATGCAAGACATATAAATACTTGATTTATAGGTCTTGCACAAAACATAACAAAACCCTAACCCTAGCCGCTACACTCTCTCTCTCTCGGCCTCTCTCCCAGCAACAACCGCCGCGCCGCCGTTGCTCCGCCGTGACCGGAATCGGCCATCAATTGGCCGATCCTTTTCGGTACTCTTTTCTTCTTTCTTTTTCTTCCGTTAATTCTAACTACTTCGTGTCTAGTGCCACGTTTTAGTAGATCGAAGTATACGAGGTGAAATCCGAGAGGAGGAAGACCGGAGAATCGAAGAACAGCCATCAAGCCGACGACGCACGCGACCCACGCGCCGCCCCGAAGTCCGCGCGTGAGATACACGCGCCGCCGTGCTGATCTGCCGCTGCTGCCGCTGCATTGCTACTGCCCCGATTGTACGGATTGGTTTCCGTAGCAATCTCGACTTGCTAAACGCTCCTACCTCACGCTTCAAGAGGTAAATACACGAAACCCTAGTTTCGGTTCGTTTAAGTTTAAACTATTTATTCATGTTTGCTTCCGTATGATTTTATGTGATTGTGTGTAATCGGTTTAATCTTTGCAAGCATGTTAATTGGTTTAAACGCGAGCATGTTAATTGATTTAAATTCAGTTAAATTATTTAGCATGTGTGTTGTTTTTAATTTCGCTGGAAGCGCAAAGGTACGCAATTAATTGATTTAATTTGTCGGGCATGTGCTTATGTGTTTTAAACTCGTTTAATTCGCATAAAATTTTTGTTTTCCGCTGCGTACGCGTGCCCGAAACCCAACAGTGGTATCAGAGCTCGTTGCGTAATTAATTGCGTTGTATAATATGCTATGATTTTATGCATGTTCGATTTATTAAAGTAGTGATTGTTGTATTATGTAATTGGGAGTTTTCGAAAGTTTAAAATATTTTTGAAATATTGTTTAGAATTTTTCCAGCTTTAAAATTGTTTAAAATTGGAAATCGGATCTGAAATTGTTTTAAAAATGTCGGTTTTTAATTGTTCGGATCGAACCGGTCGGACCGGCCGGTTCGATGGTTGTGCGTGATCCAATCGACCGAATCCTAGTGGATTCGGGTCGGTCAGACCGGTTCTCGGTCCGACTGACCTGGCCCACTGATTTGGGTCAATTGGACCGGGCAGAACCGGACCGCTTCGGTCCGAACCGGTCAGACCGGTCGGCCGAACCGGTTCACTGAAAAAAAAAAAAAAAAAAAAATTTATTTCAGATTTCTAAAATTAAACTTAAAACAAATTGATTTTAATTTTTGGAAAATTATTTTCAATTAATCCCAATTAGATAATTGGATCGACAATCATCTATTTTAGTAAATAGGTGTTAGATTAATTAATTAATTTAAATTGTTAAATTGATTTCAATTAATAGAACACATATATAATATTGATTATAGTTCAACTTAATTAATAGTACCTCAACATTATTTGAATGATTTATGCTAGTTGAGGTTCTATAATTATTTTGAAAAACCCGATAATTAATTAATGTAATTAATTATATAGTTAGGTCGTATGTTCCTCTTAGGACAATATGCGTTTCCATATACCTTTAGAGAACATAGATGTAGGAATCACATAGACCAATCCAAACCTTCTGATGAGATAAAACTTTTAATAAAACCCCTCATTCTTAATTTAATTGAGAATCATTTCAAGCTATAAAGAATGACCCAATCTGTTGAGTTATTTCTTTCCTTCTGCCAACGGTTGGATTATGTGTAGCCCTTTACTGTAGTGCAGTAAGCCGTGTTAGCGGGGAGTGCTATGGTAGAGTAAGCTGTAATTCAATTGACATAGCGATGAAGGTAGCCATAGAAAAGGGTTATGTTGGATTAACGTGGTCGGCTAGATTAACTAGGGACTGCATTAGTTTGGCATAATCAAGTTCTATGAGCATCTTTGATTGGTAGGTTAGACTTGACACACGACGATTTTGATATTCGCGAGATTAACTTAGGTCATTATCAAGTGTGAGGAAAATTAATTTAGGGTCATATTGTGGATATGATTGATTGTGATCTACCTTTGGGCAAATATAATCGGGCTAGATTAACTACGGGTTATATTTGTCTATTGGACCTAAAGCCCATTAAGAAAAATCAGTTTTCTCGTTTGTCTACTAGAGGGAAGTGGAACTCGATAAAATTAGTGGGAGAACAATTAAATAACATAATTCCAAACATTTAATTGTAACAATCATTTAACGCGAATCTCTAATAATCCTCTTCTCTATATGTCTCAGATAATCATGTCTAAGAATCCCATAATGTCAATCCTCGACAATAAACTCAATGGCCCTAATTACCTAGATTGGTTGCGTAGTCTTAAGCTTGTGCTAACTGTTGAGGGGCGTCTCTATGTTTTGAACGAGAGGCTTCCCGCCACTATACCTGCCACAGCGACTGATGCTGAAAAGGAAACTTATGAAGTTTGGAAGAAAGATGACACTCACGCTAGGTGCTATATGATAGCCGCCATGGAGCCCGCGCTTGCGAGGAAATATGAGTCTCACTTGCATGCTTTCGATATAAAGGCTCATCTCGATAGCATGTACATGAGAATATTAGGGCATCGAGGTACGCTGCTACAAAGGAGTTGATCACAGCGAGACTGCGCGAAGGGACTTCGGTCCATGAGCACTGTCTCAAAATGATCACTCTCCTTGAAAAGCTAGTGAATCTTGATGTCACCCTCCCGGCCGAGCTCTCGTTGGATTTGATCCTGTTGTCCCTTCCTAGTTCCTATGAATCGTTCATATTGAACTTCAACATGAACAAACTAGATCCTCCCTTGGATGAGTTAATGAACATGTTGGTCAGCTTCGAGTCCACCATTAAGAAAGAGAAGTCTGTTCTCATTGCTGCTACTTCTGGAAAGAAGAGTTCTTTCCAAAAGAAGAGAAAGGAAAGAGTTCCCTTCCCAAACAGCAAGTTCGAAGTGGGTGAAGGTAGTGGGGGCCCCAAAGCAAAGGTTAGCAAGCAAGTTGATGATGCTTGCCATCACTGTGGAAAGAAAGGACATTGGCGCCGCAACTGCAAGGCTTACCTAAAGCAGAAAGGTTCTGAAAAGGGTACGTATTTCATTGACGTAAATTTATCTGTCAACTCTTCTTCTTGGGTATTGGATACGGGCTGTGACTCACATTTGTGCAATGATTTGCAGCTAATGACAAGAAGTCGAAGACTTAGAGCGGGTGAGACCTACCTAAGGATGGGGAATGGAGCAAGAGTTGCTGCTGAAGCCATTGGCACAATTTACTTAAATGTTTTGGATTCCAGTTTTTCTATTGTTTTGAACGATTGTTTATTTGTTCCGTCGCTCATTAGAAACCTTATTTCTATTCCTGTATTAGATATTGAAGGTTTTACTTTTGTTTTTGGAAATTCGATTTGCATTATACAAAAGAATGAGAATTTAATTTGCAAAGGACGACTATTAAAAAACTTGTATGAACTAAATCCAAATGAAATACCTATTAATGTTATATCAGCAAAACGTAAGGAGATAGATCAAAACCCCGCACAACTTTGGCACGCTAGATTAGGTCATGTCTCTTTAAGAAGGATGAACGATTTTGTTAGTGAAGGATTGTTCTCTTTGGAGGACGTGAAATCACTACAAACTTGTGAATCGTGCCTTAAAGGGAAAATGACCAAGTCACCCTACAAAGGGAAAATGGAACGAGCCGAGGGTCTTTTGGATTTGATCCATACAGACGTATGTGGTCCACTAAATGTTAGTGCGAAGGGTGGATATAACTACTTCGCTACCTTTACCGACGATTATTCTAGGTATGGGTATGTGTACTTGATGAAGTACAAGTCTGAAACATTTGAAAAGTTCAAAGATTTTAGACACGAAGTGGAAAAGAAACTCGGACGAAGTATTAAGAAGCTACGATCCGATCGTGGTGGAGAATACTTGAGCATCGAGTTCATTGACTATCTAAAAGAAAATGGGATACAATCCCAATGGACTCCACCGGGAACTCCTCAACTTAATGGAGTCTCCGAACGTCGGAATCGAACCTTATTAGATATGGTTCGATCAATGATGGGGTTCACAAACTTACCGGCATACTTGTGGGGTCATGCACTTCGTACTGCCGCGTATTTGCTGAATAGAGTTAACACCAAAGCAGTTAAATCCACACCTTATGAACTTTGGCATTCCCGGAAACCCAATTACAAACATATTAGGATATGGGGTTGTCCCGCTTATGTGAAGCGATTAGTGGGAGATAAGTTGGATAGTAAATCCGACTTGTGCTATTTTGTGGGGTATCCCGAAGACTCAATGGGATACGAGTTTTATTATGTCAAAGAAGCAAAGACGTTTGTTTCAAGAAATGCCACCTTTTTGGAAAGGGAGTTTCTATCCGATAGAAAGGGCAGCATGATAGAACTTGAAGTAGTTCAAGAACCACAAAGTGAAGTTCAAACGCAAGAACAAGTAATCGAACCAATACAACAATCCACTAATATACCTCCTGAACTTACGGTACGTAGATCCGAAAGAGTTCGGAAAATGCCGGATAGGTTATTCCTCCTCGAAAATGATGAAGATCATGTTGATCTTGGACGTGATCCAAGAACATACAATGAGGCCGTATCGGATCCGGACATGGGACATTGGCTAACTGCCATGAAATCCGAAATGGACTCCATGTACTCCAACAAGGTATGGACCTTGGTAGATCCACCCAAAGGAATTGTTCCTATAGGCTGCAAGTGGATCTATAAGAAGAAAATTGGAGTAGATGGAAAGGTGTCGACCTATAAAGCTAGATTGGTAGCAAAAGGATACACTCAAAGGCAAGGTGTTGACTATGAGGAAACCTTTTCGCCAGTCGCGATGCTGAAGTCCATTAGGATTTTGCTTGCCATAGCTACGTGGTACGACTACGAGATATGGCAAATGGATGTGAAGACCGCCTTCCTTAATGGAGATATTGAGGAAGAAATTTACATGGCGCAGCCGGAAGGCTTCATATCTTCTGGAAGTGAGCAAAAGGTTTGCAAGCTCCAGCGATCCATTTATGGATTGAAGCAAGCATCCCGTAGTTGGAACATTAGGTTCGACTCAACTATCAAAGAGTTTGATTTTGAGAAGAATCCGGAGGAACCTTGTGTATACAAGAAGGTTAGTGGGAGGGCAGTGATATTTTTAGTGCTTTACGTTGATGACATTCTACTCATTGGGAATGACGTAGGAATGTTACAGCAAACGAAAGCATGGTTGTCCACACGTTTCTCAATGAAGGATTTGGGAGAAGCATCTTACGTATTGGGAATACGCATCTATAGAGATAGAGCAAGAAAGATGCTTGGATTATCCCAAAGCCTGTACATAGACACCGTTATGAAATGGTTTAGCATGGAAGAATCCAAGAAGGGATTCTTGCCAATGTCCCATGGGGTTCGTCTCTCGAAATCTATGTGTCCGCAAACACCTAGTGAAATCGAGGAGATGAAAAGGACGCCCTATGCTTCTGCCATAGGAAGCATAATGTATGGCATGCTATGTACGAGACCCGATATTGCATATGCTGTGAGTGTCACAAGCAGATATCAGTCTAACCCCGGCCCGGCTCACTGGAAAGCCGTGAAAGATATCCTCAAGTACTTGTGAAGAACTAAGGATATATTTTTGGTCTATGGGGGTGCCGAGTTGAAATTAGAGGGTTTTACCGACTCTAGTTTTCAATCGGATGTGGACGACTCAAAGTCGAACTCTGGATTTATATTCACGCTTAATGGTGGTGCCGTGTGTTGGAAGAGTTCCAAGCAAAGCACGACGGCCGATTCCACTACCGAAGCGGAATACATTGCAGCGTCCGAAGCTGCAAAAGAAGGGACTTGGATAAGGAAATTCATCCAAGAGTTGGGTGCAATTCCTGATGCTAGTGATCCAGTACCGTTGTACTGCGATAACACCGGAGCCGTGGCGCAAGCTAAGGAGCCACGATCTCATCAGAAGTCGAAGCATATTCTGAGGAAGTATCATGTGATCCGAGAGATCATTGATAGAGGTGAAGTTAAGGTTGAACGAGTCACCTCGGAAGAGAACGTTGCAAACCCCTTCACGAAGCCTTTACCGAGATCGGTCCATGAGAAACATCGAGAGTCGATGGGATTGCGATTTATGGGTAGTTGGCTTTAGGTCAAGTGGGAGATTGTTAGAGTAGGTGACCAACAAGCCAACATGTGGCTGTGGTCTTTCGTATTTATTATTGTAATAAACGAACCTTTATTCGTATTAATGATAGAACACCTTGGCATTCTATATCTTTGTCCCTTTGTCACAAGCATAGATATAGTCCTTACAGTTATTACAAGTACTAGTAATTGATCGTTAGGATCGTGAGATATTTACTTAAGTATTATAACTGTTAAACGTGTTCCCAGTCGAAGGGTTACGCCACTAATGAGGATATCAGCCTTTCCCATTAAGACTAGCACTTAGTGTATGTGTACTGCATCTCATCAGTAAACGGTATTGTGATATCGGCATGCATAAGTGGGTGCTCGTAAGTTGACGAGTTCACTGAACTCCCTCACCCTAGAAATCTCTAAGTGGTTCCCAATAATCGAGTAGAGATATCTATGGTATAGTTGTACACCATTAGTCCTTATGACCTAGACATCACCGTGACTTCACTAGAGGACCAGCTGTATCGTGACCTGTCCCTGAGTTCCACCGAGGACCATCCCAAGGGCCAGTGTTCGTGCAGTCCGAAATCTAGTGGGAGGTCTGTGCATTGTAGTCGGGGATTCGATCGCTAGAATAGTCTTGGATGTCCTGTGTGTTCTGAAAGTTTGTAATCGTTCTAAATCTCTGGCCAGAGCTGACTAAGTGATGATTAGAGAATTTGATTCTCTAAGTCATGCACGTAAGGATTACAACACCTAGAACGATCGCACCGTCATCGAACATATAAAGAGGTCTCGATGAACCAATGCCTCTAGTTCGATCGGGACATATGAATCGAAGGGACCGTACTGTACGTTAACTATATCTGAAGGTTCTTGCAGGCACTTCATTTGTATCTAGGGAATCATGACGCGTAGTTGCTAGACGCCTATCTTGATTCGTTGGGTGATTAAGGTGAAACGAGCTTCATCTTAATCGTAACTCTAAGGGACGAGTTTTGACCACAAAGAGTTGTGGGCCCACGGCTAGCTTACACCTGAACCATCGAGGGTCACACTGCTCGTGCACATGAGATCTTTGAATAAACGGTCAGAGATAAAATAGTTTATCTTTGCATGATTGGAAGTCAATATGATTGAGTCCAACATTCATAATTTGGAATTATGAATGAGAATAAGAAAAGGAAAAGAATAGGCGAACGTATTAGTGAACTTTCTAAATCGGGAAGTTTCCAAATTTAGAAAGTGCACTGAACTAGGGTTTCCACTTTTGGAAAGTTGGAAAATGAGAAATGGCACTCGTAATGACGAGGAAATTATGATGGTTCCTAAAATGTAATCGTTACAATTTTTCGGTCATTTAATTAAGAGAGACGAGCAAGTAAAAGTACTAACGGACTTAAGCTGTTGGGCCCGGTCCAACTTAAGCCCGCTAGGGTTTTATGCAAGACATATAAATACTTGATTTATAGGTCTTGCACAAAAACACAACAAAACCCTAACCCTAGCCGCTACACTCTCTCTCTCTCTCGGCCTCTCTCCCAGCGACCACCGCCGCGCCGCCGTTGCTCCGCCGTGACCGGAATCGGCCATCAATTGGCCGATCCTTTTCGGTACTCTTTTCTTCTTTCTTTTTCTTCCGTTAATTCTAACTACTTCGTGTCTAGTGCCACGTTTTAGTAGATCGAAGTATACGAGGTGAAATCCGAGAGGAGGAAGACCGAAGAATCGAAGAACAACCATCAAGCCGACGACGCACGCGACCCACGCGCCGCCCCGAAGTCCGCGCGTGAGATACACGCGCCGCCGTGCTTATCTGCCGCTGCATTGCTGCTGCCCTGATTGTACGGATTGGTTTCCGTAGCAATCTCGACTTGCTAAACGCTCCTACCTCACGCTTCAAGAGGTAAATACACGAAACCCTAGTTTCGGTTCGTTTAGGTTTAAACTATTTATTCATGTTTGCTTCCGTATGATTTTATGTGATTATGTGTAATCGGTTTAATCTTTGCAAGCATGTTAATTGGTTTAAACGCGAGCATGTTAATTGATTTAAATTCGGTTAAATTATTTAGCATGTATGTTGTTTTTAATTTCGCTGGAAGCGCAAAGGTACGCAATTAATTGATTTAATTTGTCGGGCATGTGCTTATGTGTTTTAAATTCGTTTAATTCGCATAAAATTTTTGTTTTCCGCTGCGTACGCGTGCCCGAAACCCAACATTATATTACTGTCGTTGATAGTAAAATAAATGTAAACACAATAATATTACTGTCAACTACATCAATATTATTATTTCTTTGGGTTTTTTGTTTTGTTTGAGTTATTGACGGAGTAACGTAATAATATTACTGTCTATTATTGTAACGTTACTCTAAATACGATAATAGTACTGTGGTTGACGGTAATATTACTGTTGTTACAGTAATATTACTGTCAACCACAGTAATATTAATTCTTTTGGCTTTTTTATTATGTTTACCTTTGTTGAACGGTCAATATATTAATATTACTCTATTACACAATAATTAACATAATAATATTACTGTGTTCAACTGTAGCATAGTTAATTTTACTGTGTTTAACAGTTAATATAGTTAATATTATAGTCAACCACAACAATATTGTTGTTTTAACGGGGGCAAAAAGATGTTAAAGAAAAAAAAGAAAATCGGAAAAGTCAAAGCCGGAGACGGGCGGAAAATCAGGAAGGAAAAGTAAATTCGAAAAAGTCAACGCCGAAGACCAGCGGTCAACGGCGGCGACAGACGAAATTCTCTGTTTTGGGTCAAAATTGAATAATTTGTGAAATTTGGGGTCAAATTGAGGTTATATTAAATTAAATGATGAAATTGGAGCTTATTAAAATGTGAGGGGCTATTTTAGTCTTTTAGAAACCTCTGGACCATGTGTGCACTTTTTTTTAAAAGAGTTTTTTGTCTGGACACATTTATGAATAAGTATCCATTGATGAGCTTATTTTTAAAGTTTCGTATTTATAAAGGGGTCCAAACAAAAAACTCTTGTACAAGAAAATCCAAACATTATCATGAGGTGTGTAACAGACTGAAATACACCATCATATTTTAATATGCTTCAATTTCATCATTTAATTTTATTTAACCTCAATTTGACCACAAATTTCACATATTTTTCAATTTTACCCAAACTCAATTTTGAGTAGGACCGGCAATTGAACCGGGCCTACCCGAAGCCCGATGGCTCGGTCCGGTTATATTTAAGCCGAGCCTACTTTTTAGTGAGCCGGGCCGAGTTTGAGCTATTTTACTAAACCCAATTTATTTATGAGCCGAGTTTGAGCCTACTATGGCTCAACCCGAATAAGGCCCGACCGATTAGGATAATAATAAAATATATAATATATTTATTATTTTAATACTATGACTCTACATACAAGTTATGACCGTATAAGATTATTTGATTTTGCGAAGAAAAAAGTCAAAATAGAAGGAATTAAGTAGTGACAGTGGCAATAAGTTAAATATGAATCAAATGCAACATATCACCGATGTTTGAGAATATAAAATATTTCCAATAATAAGAGTTGCTAATCTTTTTTTACTTCTTTTGGTTTTATTTTCAAGTTTTTCCAATAACTTCCAAAGATCGTTTAGGGTTTTTTTTTTATTAGCTTCAATGGAGGTAAATCTTGTTCATCACTTATTTTTACAAAAAATATTTACTCATTACAATTATATAATAATGGGGCCCGATGTAAACCCGAAACCCGAAAAAATACATGAGCCGAGCTTGAGCATATTCTAATGAGGCCCGATGATATGTGAGCTTGAGCCTATAGTAACGAGGCCCGATAGTATGTGAGCTTGAGCCCACCCAAGCTCGGCTCATATGACCCGATTGCCAGCCCTAATTTTGAGTACAATTTCGCCCGTCGGCACCGTTTTGAGCTGGTCCCCGGCGTTGATTTTTTTTCCCTGTTTTTTCCGTCGGTTTCCGGCGTTGACTTTTGTTGATTTTTTTTTTCTTTGCACCGCCGTTGACCTGCTGATAACGCCGATCTCCGGCGGCGTTGACTATTTTTATTTTTTTCTTTAACATCTTTTTTGCATTTAAACAATAATATTGCCTTAGTTGACCGTCATATTAACAATATTACTGTTTAACACAATTATATTAATTATATTACTGTTTAACACAGTAATATTAAAGATATATACTAGATTTTAACATAGTAATATTGTTATATTACTCTCTAGCACAGTAATATTAACACAACAAAAATTACTATTATTCTGTAATAGAGTAATACTAATATGCAGACCGTTCAACAAATGCAAACTTAATAAAAAGCCAAAATAATTAATATTGATGTGCTTGATAGTAATATTACTGTAACGACAGTAATATTACCGTGAACCACAATAATATTATTGTGTTTATAGTAATATTACAATAGTAGACAATAATATTATTACGTTAATCGGTCAACAAATCAAACAAAACAAAAAGGGCAAAAAAATAATATTGATGTGGTTGACAATAATATTATTGTGTTTACAGTAATTTTACCGTCAACGACAGTAATATAATTACGTTGACTTGTCAACAAATTAAATAAAATAAAAAAAAGCCAAAAAAATAATAATATTGTTGTGGTTGATAGTAAACGATAGTACAATTGCGACAATATAATTACTGTTAATGACTGTACAATTACGGTCAACGTTCAACGGCGAACGTGAAGAAAAGATAAAATTTTTAGGGAACTTTAAAAAAAAAAAAAAAAAGTCAATGCTGAACCGACGGCTAAAAAAAGTTTAAAAAAAAAAAAAGACAAAATTGGAAGTTTGTGGTCATATTTGATTCAATTGAAGTTAAATTGGAGTTACAATTAGGAATTGAGGGTAAAGGGTTGGGGTAATTTTTCATATACATTAATTTTGCCTTTATTCATAATACATATTAAATGGATGAGTTTAAAGGCAAAAGACATAAAAACCCATGAACCTAGAACAATAAGATGGTTGATCAGGTAGTTATTCATAAAAAACCCCTATTTTAGGTTTCAGATCCTTCCTCCATAATACAATTCCTTAACGTCATTAGTCTCTTATACATGTATTTCGTATGTTGTTATATATATATATATATATATATATATATATATATATATATATATATAATCTACAGGTCTCTCTATATTAAATTTTATAGTAATAAATCCATCTCATAAGTAGGATTTGAAAATAAATTTATTATATATTTGTTGCAAAAATACCCTTAATAATATATGGAAAATCACCAAATAATCAATCCTCTTGGTATAAACCATGATCCCACAAACCTCTCCTTCAGCTGAAATCCCAACAATTTCTCCTTCAAACAATTACGTAATCCAGCATCTCAAATCCCTCTCGTAAAATTGGTGTTAATGCAGAAACTTGGCTACCAAATTGCAGTTCGTCTTCCGTAGTAACTAGCTCGAAACCTTTCATTGTTTGAAATATTTTGTTTGATCTTTGAACCCATTTTGCTATTTGTAGAGTTTCGGTTGATGTTTGAGGTTCAACTTCTCAAATGTCTGTTAACAGCAAAATCGTAATACCTCAAGAAAGCCAAAAGATTGTTCAAAGCCCTAAAAACCTTGATTAGTAACATTCTTACAACCTAAAAGTTCATACGTGATTAGAAATTTTGGTAATGATTTAACAATCAATATCTATAGTGTTTTCTTTCGCAGCGGAGAAGGATAATGACTTCCAAACACCACTAGCATGTAAAAAACCTTTAGCCATTTATAAAAATATTGATGTTATGGGACGTTTCTATTTGTTCCTCTTTTTCTTGTTCGTTTGGTATTATGCCTCGTTGTTGTGCAAGTTGCAAGAATGACTTATTCGCAATATGCTATCACTACTATTTAACATTATTTGTTGGTTTATTTTATTTCTATTGTATGCAATTACTTGATTTCACTTTGAAATTTCTCGTTTCTTGTTCGAGTTCAATTTTGGTTTCGGTTTGAAGTTTCTTGTTTGCAGTTTTTTGTTTGAAATCTTGTTTGTAGTTTCTTGTTGTTTTTGTATCTTGCATTTTGTTAATTTTTTCATGTGGTTTGCCTAGTGATGTCGTATCACTCACCTTGGGTGTATTAAACAGGAACACGAGAATAGGTCACTGCACGCGAGTAGGTGATTGGGGTCGGAGTCCCTGCCACGTAAAGATGAAACTCCTCCGACGCTCAGATAGATGCTTAGGGAAGCAGATGGGTAGGTTGAATAGAGTTCTGGTTAATTTTGCAGCCCACCATCTGGTCCAATGGGCCCGTGTTTCGAATTGGGAAGGGCATATCCCTCTCAATATTATTCCTATTGTCTGTTTTTGTGATGGTGGGCATTCTATTGTTGATTCCTCTTTGTACACTTTTTTGATTGATCAATGCATTGCTTATTCATAAAAAAAAAGAACAATAGAGTTTTGGGTATCAGAACTAGAGAATAGAACGTACCTTGTAGAGTGAGGTAGAGGGTTTATTATAATATACCCATTGGCTTATTGGGCCGATCCAATAAGGTATATCATTAAGCCCCCACTCTCGATCGAGTCTTTAGTAGCTAGAGTCATCTGGGAGTAGATGCTTATCAAATGGAGGTTATTGCCCTGTTACGATTTTTACAATCTTTAGGGATTTTTTCGTAGATTTTAGATCTTTCGAGACCCTTTGTGCAATTCTTGGATAAAAATAGGATTTTTTTTATAAATCCTACAAACATGAAGGACTTGCATGCCATTTTGAGAAGTAAATGGGCCTGTTTGTATTTACAAATTGTTGCTAGTGGCGTTGGTGGGATAGGTGTAGCGGCGCGGCGTCGGAAAAGTTGATTAGAGTGAGGGGGAGTTTCCTGTGAGGTGGAGTTGGGGCTCTATGGTGCTTGATTAGGTGTGGGGACGACGCAGGGCAGCGGAGCAGTTCCCGAGGTGGGGGGGGGAGGGTGGGGTGGATGGTGACGTTGGCTACGACGCTGATGCGAGAGGAGGTCACTCCTGCGACGCGGCGGCGCGAGGGGTGGGGGTTGCTGGCAACACGGTGCGAGTTGGTGGCGCAATTTAGGAGAGGTGGAGTGGTTGGTAGCTCTGTAAGGGTCTAGTCACAATGTTGGCGCGGTCAGCGGGGTTGATATGTGTCATCACGGGGTGGAGGGGAGCGCCGCTAGAGGCGCTACTTGGGTGGGCCGAGTGGTTGTATCGGCGGCGCTAGTGATGGGGTTGTGCGTCGCGAGTAGGGTTACAACTTGACGGCGTCAGGCTCGATGGTGAAGTCGGCGTCGCTCGCCATGGTTTGGAAGAGAAGGGTTGCTGCCACTTCTAAGTTGATTTTGGGACCGCTGCTCGTCCACTTCAATTTTTTACTCTGCAGCAACACTCGAATTTTTTTTGTTTTGTTTGGCAAAATTAATTAAGAAGTGGTTTGCCAAAGTTAAGGGGGAGGAATGATGATTTTGGCGAAATCGCTAAATCAGTAAGGTTGGCTGTCAGAGCTTTGATCGCGGGAAAACTTAATTCAGGGCAAAAGATAGGCACGGTCAATCATGTTGAACGGGTGTTGTGAGTGTCGTTTCTAGACTCGGTGTGTTGAGTATCGTCTTTAGGTTGGGTGTCAACACTATTAATTTGGGTGGCGAACTTGCTAAGTTGGATAGCGAACTTGTTGATTTGGGTGGCAAAGTTGTTACGTTGGATGGCTGAGCTGGGTAGCGAATTTGTTAAGTTGGCTAGTGCCATGCATCTTCGAGGCGGCGTTAGAAGTGAGACCTAGACCAGTCGGGTGGCAGCGGAGGAGAGTAGGTGAATCGAGTGGTGGAGCGAGTTGTCGCCTCGTGGGAGTTGTCTCGCTGCAAGGGTCGTAGCACCGAGCGAGTTGTCTCCTCGTGAGAGTTGTCTCGCAACGGGGTGGTAGCGCCGAGCGCGTCTCCTCGTGGGAGTTGTCTCGCAGCGGGGTTGTAGTACCTAGCGAGTTGTCTCATCGTGGGAGTTGTCTCGCAGCGGTGTGGTACCTAGAAAATTCAAAGCTCTCGTTTTGTTCGCATGTACTTCGAGCCTTGTTGTACTGCAAACTGGAATACCCACAAGTCGTTGTATCTTGGGAACAATTGGCTAGAACCGTTAACACTTATACTTCGAGCCTTGTTGTACTGCAAACTGGAATACCCACAAGTCGTTGTATCTTGGGAACAATTGGCTAGAACCGTTAACACTTATACGGGCCAATAATGTCTTAGGGTGAAAAAATCTAATTATTGCCTCGATTTCGTTTTCCGTTGATAAAATTTTGTCCAAATTGCATTTCTTGCGCCGACTAATAAGACCGTGTCATTTGTCAACAATTATTTATTGTCTTTCATTCATGTTATAATCATACTATACTTGAACGTGAATAACTTGTGCAAGGATGAATTAAGTTCAGAAGTGAATTTGGAAATTTAAATACTCGGTAGATAAGGAATTCATTCTGTTGTTTTGATCAACAATATCAAGAAACAATTTGATGGTTAAGTTGACGACAGGATCCAAATTCACTAATGGAGTTAGTTGTATCATTTTGATAGGGAACATGTCTCGAATATTATGGATTATTTGTCTTTACATAATTGCTAAGTGTTATTTTTGTTTATTATATTTTTTTTTTCATTTTGAAGGTGAATCCTGTGAGATACTAGTATATAAATAACCAATATATATATATATATATATATATATATATATATGTATATGTATTATTATGTTTTTGTTGTTCCCGGTGTATAAAATGGGTAGCGAGTTTAGCAAAACGGTCGAACAAATTAGTGAAAATACGAAAAGATTAGCCGAGGCGAGTAAATTCATTCCTTAAGATGATATTGCCCTGCTATGGTGCTTACGGTTATTTGACAATCGTCTCCCAAGATACAACGGTTAAACTTGGAATATGAGCACTCAAAATCACGAATACAACGAATGTTACTTTGGTTCTCAAACTCTCGAATCAAATACAGAAGAAAATATTCTACGAAAAATATTTTCGGGCTAAAGAAAGAAGAAGTCGATTGAACAAAATTATGGAATTAAATTTATTTCTATGTTATGAAATCAGACGTATGGAGTTTTATTTATAAGTTTCCAATGGTTGTAATTAATAGACACAACTCTTAGGAAATTAAATAAACGAAAAGGTGTGGCCACACCTCTTTATATTCTCACACATGTTTGATCAAATAGGTGCCTAAAAACCTTTTTAATGTTCATTCAAAAAATAATTTATTTTAGTACTAAAATTTCCAACAACCCCCACATGAATGAAATTAAGGAAAAACGATGGATTTTATCAAGGACTCAAGTGGACATTATTGCATTGGGGATAGGTAGCTTATGGCTTTGAACCTTTCTTAGCGGTATAGCATCAGATTTACTTGGCTAATTACTGAACGCGACGTCTTAAACTGTCAGCCGTTTGTGTAAACCATGACAATGATATCCCCACAACAGTCTTCCCACATTTTATTAGTTCTCATGGTTGCGTCCATTTTGGCCCTGGAGCACATCTTGGATTCATAAGTGTTTGTCATTTTGGAGCAACCCACACTTATATACTTTGATAGGTGATGTCCTATTAAAGGTATCGTGCCAATATCTCACCTTTTGTCAAGGTTTAGGAATCATTAAAAGTTTTTGCTTATCCGTTATCCTCTCTCCATGCAGCACTAAATGTCTATCACGGGAATGAGTTGGAAATATATAATTTCATAGGAATATATACTCCTTAGTGAATCTCTGAATTTCCATAGCTTAGTTGTCCCTTTTGAACCAGTTCTTGGGATCTCTAGTCATCATGGTTGGGTTACCACTATAAAAATTCTTAATTTGTGGATTTTAATCTCACTCCCCAAGACAGGCAATATGTTTGATCTCTTTAGTTATCTTTTAATAGCGAATCCGCTATTAACCATTGATTTTCATAATCTATGTTAATTATTTATTCTGAGATCAATTTCCTAATAGTTTTATGTGACGACGAATGTGTTGATAGTTGCCATTATACATGTCATTTATGCCCTTATCATAACCGATTGACTATCGTAATTTATTCATAATTGCAGGAAGTTAGTCCAACACGGAACATCCTCCAATAATTTTATGAAGTTTATTCAACTTCTTTTCTAACTTTATCTGAAGCTATATGTTTGATTTCCACCATGAATCGATCTATTCATTTTTCTTTGAGGATTTCCATGATAAATAATCTTAGTGGACTCATATATCCAATGTACTTTCCTAATACAATTGGATATTTTCTTTAATGCAATCCACTTAAAGACAATACTTAGATTACCTAAGAACCCTTATAATATCATTGAATGATTATTTATTTTGGGATTACATATCTACTAGTTTGCAGTTCATTATAGTGCCAAACTAACCAAAAATATTTGTAATTAAACCATTGTTCATTATTATTTTGGCAAAGTAGAGACTTGATCTTTAGACAACCAGATCAATTTTCTAGTAGAGCTCAACATGAGACTTTCAATGAGACTATTTTTATCTTAGTGAATTTAATCTATAAAATTACATCGTCTAGACCCCCGTCTTTCACATCAAATAGTTTTATCAATATTTTCTCAACATTCAAAATAATATCATTATCACTATCTCATGATTATAATGATGTCTATAGACATATACTTCCACACACAATTTTATCAAACATACTTTAGAAGGACTTAAGGTGTTCCAATATCTTGTTATAAATCAAGATTTTTTTTCATGGCTCTAAATTAGCATTATGGGATCTCCCTTTTAATCCTTCTTTTGAATATTCCATGTAACCTTAATTATTTACTACTTGGATGAAGACAAACTAACTTCAACGTACATTCATCCAATGTAGATTATTTCATTAATTGTCCATTGTTCATTTTATAACTCATAAGTCATAAAATCAAATGTAAATCAAAAGTATTGATTTTCCTTACCATCTTGTTGTATCCTGATTGCTCATCACATTGATGATTTACCACTCACACATATTTTAGCTTGGTTGTTTATTACTTTGATGATTTACCACTTACATATTTATAAGTTCTCTTATTTCAAACATATTTATTTTCCTATTTAAAGAAAATACAATATAATCAATTTGCATCAATAGTCACTATCTCGTGCACAACAATAAATTATATATTCAATATTTATCCACTTGACTATACTAGGCCTTATATTAACTTATGTACTTTTTTTTCCCTTGGCCTAAACACCCCCACATTTCTAAATATTAATGTGGTTAGCTCGGGATATCTAATTTCTCCCACAAATTCTAGATTATATATTCTAGAATTTATCAATACGATATCCATAATCCTCTTCCAAAAGTTTGAATAATCATCTTTATTCACTTAACAAAGTCAGCCTTTTCCAAATTTCATTCATATAGCATTTAAATGCTTTCAAAACACCATCTTGCTTGTTTAGTGAAGATGCACAAATGTTACAAAATATCTTTCTCCTTTAGTTAGAGAAATATTTTAAATCACCAATATGATTTAATTGCACATGCATTGTATTTATTTCTCTTAAAAAAACACAAAAGAGAAAGCTTCAATCTTGTCGGTAAAGAAGAGAATAATCTCTTCAAATCGTGGTTGAAATTCACTAACCAATATTAAATTAAGATTAGGAAAATTCTAATATTAACTGTTCATAATATATGATTATATGTCTTAAATATGTCGTTCAAATTCAACCAAATCCAACGGTTTAATTTTACAAAACGAGCTCTCAAGTAAACTGCTCGAATTTTCTTTTAAGAAAACAACCATTGTTGTTTACAACTATTTCGGATGTTTGAAAACTCAAAATCCGATCTCATCCATTCACACAGTAGATCAATATCTTGCAAATGTGATATCAAAAAATCAAATCGAACCAAGGGTTCGATCTTCTTTTATGTTCTAGAGACAAGAACTGCTCATGTGCTCTCATGAATTGAGCTTCTCTTTCTTTCTATTTTGATTTCAATTGTGCTTTTAATTACACTTTAGAATGATTCATATATAAAACATTTACATCAATATAATGTAGCATATACACGATCATATGATAACCAACAAGTTTGAACATAATATTTCATTGCATAAAGTATTTAATATTCAAACATAATGAATTGATATAAATATATTGTATGTAATGAATAAATATTCATGCCATACCAAGATTCTAAGAAATTAATATGCCTCTTTATTATTCCCTTTTATCAACTAAATATAATTTATGCAAATAATATTTTGCACTTGTGGATTTTAGGATAGATTAAGGTCACAAATATATAAATTGCTCCATGCATTCTAAATTAATACTCTATAGAATCATATTTGAGCTGTTAGAGTAGGTGACCAATAAGTCAACTTGTGACTGTGGTATTTCCATATTTACTTGTAAACAATCTATTTTCGTTATTAATGAATTTCTAGTTTTGGAGAGCTATATCTATTATCTCATTTTATTATGCATAGATATAGATCTTATAGTTATTATTAAATTACTATGGATTGACCTAGGAGAATCATGAGATAATTCATTTAGTAAGATAACAATTAAACAAGTTCCTAGTCGATGGGTTACGCCAATAATTAGGATAGTGACATTTCTCATTTGAGACTAGCATTTAATGTATTGACATTGGTATAAATAAGTGGGTGCTCATAGTCGATGAGTTCACTGAACTCCCTCGTCCTAGAATCTTTAAGTGGTTCCCATTAATCGAGTAGAGGTTTTATGATTATAGTTGTACACTATTAGTTCTAGTGGGAGTCTGTGCATTGTAGTTATGGATTTGACCGCTTGCTTAATTACATAGATGTCCTATGTATTCTTCAAGTATATCAACCAATGAGTCCAAGTAGAAAGTGTAGTGATTAGAGAAAGTAGTTTCTCTTAGTCAAAACACGAATGGACTTTATAGCTTTAGAACGATCACATAGATATCGAATAATATTAGAGGTCTCGTTGAACCAATGCCTCTAGTTCGACCGGGACATATGTTTAGTCAAAGGGACCGTACTGTACGCAACCTATAATTTAACGTTCTTGCATGCACTTCATTTGTATCTAGGGAATCATGACACGTAGTTGCTAGGCGTCAATAATGATTCGTTGGACATTAACTGATATAATCGGCGATGTAGATAAAAAAAATGTTATAATCTAAATCGGGACATTTGGGACGAGTCTGTAATTGAATAAAGAGTTATTCAAGTCATAAATAGTTTTGGGCCCACGGCTAGTTACACCTGATCCACTGAGGGTCACACTTCTTGTTGAGAGGATTCCTTAATAAGGTGAACTAAGATTAGTTTGTTAATCTTAGATAAATTGGAATTCAATATGATTGAATTCAAATTGGTAATAGTCCATTATGAATTGGAAGAAAAAGGGGTACGCAATTTTATAGATTTCAAGTGAACTTTCTAAATTGGAATTTTCCTAATTTAGGTGCCACTAAAATAGGGGTTTTCGAAAATGGAAATTTAAGGGGATGTTTAGTTATGTTTCTAATGGGATTTTCTAATTTTCACAATTTCTAATGGAAAAAGTAGATGTATTGGTTTTTGTGTAGAAAATGGGAATATGTTGGGACGAAGTAGTGTTTTTAGTTTTATGGGAAAATGGCAAATAGGCCCATGACAAGGGACTTAAATGCACATTGGCCCACAAAAAAATCAGTTTTCCAAATAAACCCATCACCATGTCTTTAGTCTAAAATACCCTCCATAATATAATTATTATCAATTCCATCCATTATGCTCTAACTTCCTTAATATTACACATTGACCCTGGATTTAAACAAATATATCACATTAAGCCCATTTTAGTAATTTTTGTTTCCGGCCAGATTCCGGCATTGATTTTTTTCTAAAACTTTTTTTTTCTGAAATTTTTTTCCGGCCAATCAACTTTTTTCTGAAACTTTTTTTCCTGAAATTTTAATTAATATTACTGTCTTGGCTGCTAAATTACTGTCTCGGACAGTTACATCACTGTTTGGGATAGTAATATTATGAATATTATTTTCCCGCACAATAATAATACTAATATTACTTTCACAAACAGTAATATTATTGCACGAGACAGTAATATTACGGTCGAATACAATAATATTACAGTCGAACACAGCAAAAAGGCAGGCCAAGACGATAAAATTAATTAAAAAAGTAATATTATTGTCTCAGACACTTAAATTACTGTTCGAGACAATAACTGAGCAGCCAAGACAGTAATATGAATTAAAATAATTTTTTTCATGAAAAAACAAAATTTCAAAAAAAGAAAAAGTCAATTAACAGTTAAATTACTGTTTCCGACAGTTAAATAACTGCTGGAGACAGCAATTTAACACCGAAGATAGTAATATTAATTAACATAATTTTATAAAAAAAAGTCAATTAACAGTTAAATTACTGTCTCCGACACTTAAATAACTAATGGAGACAGTAATTTAGCAGCCAAAATAGTATTATTAATTAAAATATTTTTTTAAGAAAAAAAAAGGTCAATTAGCACTTAAATTAGTGTCTCCGACAGTTAAATAACTGTTGGAGACAGTAATTTAACAGCCAAGACAGTAATAATAATTACATGTTTTTTAAGAAAACACAAAATTAAAATATATAAAAAAAAGTCAACACCGGAGACCTGGCGGTCAACAGCGGTTGACCGACGGGAAAACAAATCAGAAAAAAAAAAGTCAAAGTCGGAGATCGGCGATCAACGACGGCTGACCGACCGTCTCCGGTGGTGGCGGGGCAAAATTGAAATTAGGGTTAAAATTGGTTTATTGGTGAAATTGGACTAAATTGTGGTGTCAATCATGAAATTGGGGGTAATTTTGGTATATATAAAAGGGTTTTCCTTATTTGCAAATAAGTTTGGATGAGTTGGAAATATTTGAAAGACAAAAAAGTTGGACGTCCCTTTTTTCAATTGAGTGCCCTTGTCATGGGCTTATTTGCCATTTGCCATATTTGTATATAAGTGTCGAAATGAAAATATGTTTGGTTCTGGTAAATTTTCTCTACAAAAGTACGTGCAAAACTAGAATATATGATTGATGATGATGATGATTCTTATTATTATTATTATTGTTGTTGTTGTTGTTGTTGTTATAATTCTTATTATAATTATCATTGTGATTATAATTATTAGTATTATTGATTGAAAGAATATATGATTGATGATGATGATTATTATTATTCTTATTATTATTGTTGTTGTTGTTGTTGTTGTTGTTGTTGTTGTTGTTGTTGTTGTTGTTGTTGTTGCTGTTGTTGCTGTTGTTGCTGTTGCTGTTGTTGCTGTTGCTGTTGCTGTTGCTGTTGTTGCTGTTGTTGTTGTTGTTGTTGTTGTTGTTGTTGTTGTTGTTGTTGTTGTTGTTGTTGTTGTTGTTGTTGTTGTTATAATTCTTATTATAATTATCATTATGATTATCATTCAACTTTATTTGGGAGAAAGGCCTATATGTTATGTGTTTCAAATCGTGCCCACACGCGCGCCGCCGCTGCCGCCGTCCGACCGACCGGACGGCTCGGCTCGCTCGCTCGTTCGTACGTACGGATCGGATTTGGATTTGGGCTCGGGCCCAAATCACTACATTATTTTTTTGGGCCAAAAACATTAGGTCATGGGCTTTTAACCCATTGGGCTCTTATTACTCGAAGCCCATCTCCATTGGTCTGACTGGTTTGAATTGGTGCGGCCGAACCAATGCAAACCATTCGGCTCAACTCGAAATGGTGCAACCACTTCCATTCGGCTCAACTCGAAATGGTGCAACCATTCAAATGTACCTTTTTGCTCCAAAGGACACTACTTTTCGAACCTTATAAATAGACCCTAACTTTCGCAGAATTCCTCACTTCAATCCGAAATAAGCCTACTGAATATTAAGCCTACTCTTCACAGATTCTCTCGAAAAGTTCTACACAAAGTACAGTTCGTCGTACTTGGGATTTGGAGTGCTCCTATCCAAGCCTGACTAAGTGATGATTAGAGAATTAGATTCTCTAAGTCATGCACGTACCGATTACAACACTTAGAACAATCGCACAACTATTGAACTACTAAAGAGGTCTCGATGAACCAATGCCTCTAGTTCGATCGGGACATATGAATCGAAGGGATCGTACTGTACGTTAACTATATCTGAAGGTTCTTGCAGGCACTTCATTTGTATCTAGGGAATCATGACGCCTAGTTGCTAGACGCCAATCTTGATTTGTTGGGTGACTAAGGTGAAACGAGCTTCATCTTAGTCGTAACTCTAAGGGACGAGTTTTGACCACAAAGAGTTGTGGGCCCACGGCTAGCTTACACCTGAACCATCGAGGGTCACACTGCTCGTACACATGAGATCTTTGAATAAACGGTCAGAGATAAAGTAAGTTTATCTTTGCATGATTGGAAGTCAATATGATTGGATCCAACATTCGTAATATGGAATTATGAATGAGAATAAGAAAAGGAAAGAATAGGCGAACATCTTAGTGGACTTTCTAAATCGGGAAGTTTCCAAATTTAGAAAGTGCACTGAATTAGGGTTTCCACTTTTGGAAAGTTGGAAATCGAGAGTTGGCACTCGTAATGATGAGGACATTATAATGATTCCGAAAATGTAATTGTTACAGTTTTCCGATCATTGAATTGAGAGAGACGAGCAAGTAAAGGAACTAATGAGCTTAAGCTGTTGGGCCCGGTCCAACTTAAGCCCGTTAGGGTTTTATGCAAGGGACTATAAATACTTGATTTATAGGCCTTGCATAAACACACAAGACCTAACCCTAACCCTAGCCGTCCACCTCTCTCTCTCGGCCTCTCTCTCCCGCGGCCACCACCGCCGTCAACGCCGCCGTTTCGCCGGAATCGGCCATTCATCGGCCGATTGCTTGGTAGCTTCTTTCCTTCTCTTTTTCTTCCGTTTTTCTAACTATTACGTGTCTAGTGCCACGTGTTTAGTAGATCGAAGTATACGAGGTGAAATCCAAGAGGAGGAAGATCGAAGATCGAAGAATCGAGGAGCAGCATACGAGCCGAAGCCGCACGCAACCCCACGCGACGCCCGAAGACCGCGCGTGAGTTACACGCGCCGCCACGGCCCGATTCGCCGCTCCTGCCGCTGCACCGCTGCTGCCCCGATTGTACGGATTGGTTTCCGTAGAAATCTCGACTTGCTTAGCGCTCTTACCTCACGCTTCAAGAGGTAAACACACGAATCCCTTGTTTCGATTCATTCACGTTTAAACTTAATGTTCATGTTTGCTTTCATATGATTTTATGTGCTTATATGTAATCATTTTAATCGTTGCAAGCATGTTAATTGGTTTAAACGCGATCATGTTAATTGGTTTAAATTTAGTTAAACATTTTAGCATGTATGTTGCTTTTAATTTCGCTGGAAGCGCAAAGGTACGCAATTAATTGATTTTAATTTGTCGGGCGTGTGCTTATATGCTTTAAAGTTGTTTAAATCGCATAATTTTTTTTGTTTTCCGCTGTGTACACGTGCCCGAAACCCAACAGTGGTATCAGAGCTCGTTGCGCAATTAATTGCGTCGTTTAATATGCTATGATTTTATGCATGTTCGATTTATTAAAGTAGCGATTGTTGTATTATGTAATTGGGAGTTTTCGTAAGTTTAAAATATTTTTGAAATATTGTTTAGAGTTTTTCCAGCTTTAAAATTGTTTAAAATTGGAAAATCTGATCTGAAATTGTTTTTTAAAACGTCGGTTTTTGTTGTTCGGATCGAACCGGTCGAACCGGCCGGTTCGATGGTTGTGTACTATCTAGTTGACCGAATCCACGTGGATTCGGGTCGGTCAGACCGGTTCCCGGTCCGACTGACCCGGCCCACTGATTTGGGTCAGCTGGACCGGACAGAACCGGTCAGACCGGTTGGGCCGAACCGGTTCACTGAAAATAAAAAAAAATAAAAAAATAAAAAATTATTTCAGATTTCTAAAATTAAACTTAAAACAATTTGATTTTAATTTTTGGAATTTTTTTTTCAATTAATCCCAATTAGATAATTGGATCAACAATCATCTATTTTAGTAAATAGGTGTTAGATTAATCAAATTGATTTAAATTGTTAAATTGATTTCAATTAATAGAACACATATATAATATTGATTATAGTTCAACTTAATTAGTAGTACCTCAACATTGTTTGAATGATTTATGCTAGTTGAGGTTCTATAATTATTTTGAAAAACCCGATAATTAATTAATGTAATTAATTATATAATTAGGTCGTATGTTCCTCTTAGGACAATATGCGTTTCCATATACCTTTAGAGAACATAGATGTAGGAATCACATAGACCAATCCAAACCTTCTGATGAGATAAAACTTTTAATAAAACCCCTCATTCTTAATCTAATTGAGAATCATTTCAAGCTATAAAGAATGACCCAATCTGTTGAGTTATTTCTTTCCTTCTGCCAACGGTTGGATTATGTGTAGCCCTTTGCTGTAGTGCAGTAAGCCGTGTTAGCGGGGAGTGCTCTGGTAGAGTAAGCTGTAATTCAATTGACATAGCGATGAAGGTAGCCATAGAAAAGGGTTATGTTGGATTAACGTGGTCGGCTAGATTAACTAGGGACTGCATTAGTTTGGCATAATCAAGTTCTATGAGCATCTTTGATTGGTAGGTTAGACTTGACACACGACGATTTTGATATTCGCGAGATTAACTTAGGTCATTATCAAGTGTGAGGAAAATTAATTTAGGGTCATATTGTGGATATGATTGATTGTGATCTACCTTTGGGCAAATATAATCGGGCTAGATTAACTACGGGTTATATTTGTCTATTGGACCTAAAGCCCATTAAGAAAAATCAGTTTTCTCGTTTGTCTACTAGAGGGAAGTGGAACTCGATAAAATTAGTGGGAGAACAATTAAATAACATAAGTCCAAACATTTAATTGTAACAATCATTTAACGCGAATCTCTAATAATCCTCTTCTCTATATGTCTCAGATAATCATGTCTAAGAATCCCATAATGTCAATCCTCGACAATAAACTCAATGGCCCTAATTACCTAGATTGGTTGCGTAGTCTTAAGCTTGTGCTAACTGTTGAAGGGCGTCTCTATGTTTTGAACGAGAGACTTCCCGCCACTATACCTGCCACAGCGACTGATGCTGAAAAGGAAACTTATGAAGTTTGGAAGAAAGATGACACTCATTCTAGGTGCTATATGATAGCCGCCATGGAGCCCGCGCTTGCGAGGAAATATGAGTCTCACATGCATGCTTTCGATATAAAGGCTCATCTCGATAGCATGTATAGTGAGAATATTAGGGCATCGAGGTACGCTGCTACAAAGGAGTTGATCACGGCGAGACTGCGCGAAGGGACTTCGGTCCACGAGCACTGTCTCAAAATGATCACTCTCCTTGAAAAGCTAGTGAATCTTGATGTCACCCTCCCGGCCGAGCTCTCTTTGGATTTGATCTTGTTGTCCCTTCCTAGTTCCTATGAATCGTTCATAGTGAACTTCAACATGAACAAAATAGATCCTCCCTTGGATGATTTAATGAACATGTTGGTCAGCTTCGAGTCCACCATTAAGAAAGAGAAGTCTGTTCTCATTGCTGCTACTTCTGGAAAGAAGAGTTCTTTCCAAAAGAAGAGAAAGGAAAGAGTTCCCTTCCCAAACAGCAAGTTCGAAGTGGGTGAAGGTAGTGGGGGCTCCAAAGCAAAGGTTGGCAAGCAAGTTGATGATGCTTGCCATCACTGTGGAAAGAAAGGACATTGGAGCCGCAACTGCAAGGCTTACCTAAAGTAGAAAGGTTCTGAAAAGGGTACGTATTTCATTGACGTAAATTTGTCTGTCAACTCTTCTTCTTGGGTATTAGATACGGGCTGTGGCTCACATTTGTGCAATGATTTGCAGCTAATGACAAGAAGTCGAAGGCTTAGAGCGGGTGAGACCTACCTAAGGATGGGGAATGGAGCAAGAGTTGCTGCTGAAGCCATTGGCACAATTTACTTGAATGTTTTGGATTCTAGTTTTCCTATTGTTTTGAACGATTGTTTATTTGTTCCGTCCCTCATTGGAAACCTTATTTCTATTCCTGTATTAGATATTGAAGGTTTTACTTTTGTTTTTGGAAATTCGATTTGCATTATACAAAAGAATGAGAATTTGATTTGCAAAGGACGACTATTAAACAACTTGTATGAACTAAATCCAAATGAAATACCTATTAATGTTATATCAGCAAAACGTAAGGAGATAGATCAAACCCCCGCACAACTTTGGCACGCTAGATTAGGTCATGTCTCTTTAAGAAGGATGAACGATTTTGTCAGTGAAGGATTGTTCTCTTTGGAGGACGTGAAATCACTACAAACTTGTGAATCTTGCCTTAAAGGGAAAATGACCAAGTCACCCTACAAAGGGAAAATGGAACGAGCCGAGGGTCTTTTGGATTTGATCCATACAGACGTATGTGGTCCACTAAGTGTTAGTGCGAAGGGTGGATATAACTACTTCGCTACCTTTACCGACGATTATTCTAGGTATGGGTATGTGTACTTGATGAAGTACAAGTCTGAAACATTTGAAAGGTTCAAAGATTTTAGACACGAAGTGGAAAAGCAACTCGGACGAAGTATTAAGAAGCTGCGATCCGATCGTGGTGGAGAATACTTGAGCATCGAGTTCATTGACTATCTAAAAGAGAATGGGATACAATCCCAATGGACTCCACCGGGAACTCCTCAACTTAATGGAGTCTCCGAATGTCGGAATCAAACTTTATTAGATATGGTTCGATCAATGATGGGGTTCACAAACTTACCGGCATACTTGTGGGGTCATGCACTTCGTACTGCCGCGTATTTGCTGAATAGAGTTAACACCAAAGCAGTTAAATCCACACCTTATGAACTTTGGCATTCCCGGAAACCCAACTACAAACATATTAGGATATGGGGTTGTCCCGCTTATGTGAAGCGATTAGTGGGAGATAAGTTGGATAGTAAATCCGACTTGTGCTATTTCGTGGGGTATCCCGAAGACTCGATGGGATACGAGTTCTACTATGTCAGAGAAGCAAAGACGTTTGTTTCGAGAAATGCCACCTTTTTGGAAAGGGAGTTTCTATCCAATAGAAAGGGCAGCATGATAGAACTTGAAGTAGTTCAAGAACCACAAAGTGAAGTTCAAACGCAAGAACAAGTAATCGAACCAATACAACAAACCACTAATATACCTCCTGAACCTACGGTACGTAGATCCGAAAGAGTTCGGAAAATGCCGGATAGGTTATTCCTCCTCGAAAATGATGAAGATCATGTTGATCTCGGACAAGATCCAAGAACATACAATGAGGCCGTATCGGATGCGGGCATGGGACATTGGCTAACTGCCATGAAATCGGAAATGGACTCCATGTACTCCAACAAGGTATGGACCTTGGTAGATCCACCCAAAGGAATTGTTCCTATAGGCTGCAAGTGGATCTATAAGAAGAAAATTGGAGTGGATGGAAAGGTATCGACCTATAAAGCTAGATTGGTAGCAAAAGGATACACTCAAAGGCAAGGTGTTGACTATGAGGAAACCTTTTCGCCAGTCGCGATGCTGAAGTCCATTAGGATTTTGCTGGCCATAGCTGCGTGGTACGACTACGAGATATGGCAAATGGATGTGAAGACCGCCTTCCTTAATGGAGATATTGAGGAAGAAATTTACATGGCGCAGCCGGAAGGCTTCATATCTTCTGGAAGTGAGCAAAAGGTTTGCAAGCTCCAGCGATCCATTTATGGATTGAAGCAAGCATCCCGTAGTTGGAACATTAGGTTCGACTCAACTATCAAAGAGTTTGATTTTGAGAAGAATCCGGAGGAACCTTGTGTATACAAGAAGGTTAGTGGGAGGGCAGTGATATTTTTAGTGCTTTACGTTGATGACATTCTACTCATTGGGAATGACGTAGGAATGCTGCAACAAACGAAAGCATGGTTGTCCACACGTTTCTCAATGAAGGATTTGGGAGAAGCATCTTATGTATTAGGAATACGCATCTATAGAGATAGAGAAAGAAAGATGCTTAGCTTATCCCAAAGCCTGTACATAGACACCGTTATGAAACGGTTTAGCATGGAAGAATCCAAGAAGGGATTCTTGCCAATGTCCCATGGGGTTCGTCCCTCGAAATCTATGTGTCCGCAAACACCTAGTGAAATCGAGGAGATGAAAAGGACGCCTTATGCTTCTGCCATAGGAAGCATAATGTATGGCATGCTGTGTACGAGACCCGATATTGCGTATGCTGTGAGTGTCACAAGCAGATATCAGTCTAACCCCGGCCCGGCTCACTGGAAAGCCGTGAAAGATATCCTCAAGTACTTGCGAAGGACTAAGGATATATTTTTGGTCTATGGGGGTGCCGAGTTGAAATTAGAGGGTTTTACCGACTCTAGTTTTCAATCGGATGTGGACGACTCAAAGTCGAATTCTGGATTTATATTCACGCTTAATGGTGGTGCCGTGTGTTGGAAGAGTTCCAAGCAAAGCACGACGGCTGATTCCACTACCGAAGCGGAATACATTGCAGCGTTCGAAGCTGCAAAAGAAGGGACTTGGATAAGGAAATTCATCCAAGAGTTGGGTGTCATTCCTGATGCTAGTGATCCAGTACCGTTGTACTGTGATAACACCGGAGCCGTGGCACAAGCTAAGGAGCCACGATCTCATCAGAAGTCGAAGCATATTCTGAGGAAGTATCACGTGATCCGAGAGATCATTGATAGAGGTGAAGTTAAGGTTGAACGAGTCACCCCGGAAGAGAACGTTGCAGACCCCTTCACGAAGCCTTTACCGAGATCGGTCCATGAGAAACATCGAGAGTCGATGGGATTGCGATTTATGGGTAGTTGGCTTTAGGTCAAGTGGGAGATTGTTAGAGTAGGTGACCAACAAGCCAACATGTGGTTGTGGTCTTTCGTATTTATTATTGTAATAAACGAATCTTTATTCGTATTAATGATAAAACACCTTGGCATTCTATATCTTTGTCCCTTTGTCACAAGCATAGATATAGTCCTTACAGTTATTACAAGTACTAGTAATTGATCGTTAGGATCGTGAGATATTTACTCAAGTATTATAACTGTTAAACGTGTTGCTAGTCGAAGGGTTACGCCACTAATGAGGATATCGCCCTTTCCAATTAAGACTAGCACTTAGTGTATGTGTACTGCATCTCATCAGTAAACGGTATTGTGATATCGGCATGCATAAGTGGGTGCTCGTAAGTTGACGAGTTCACTGAACTCCCTCACCCTAGAAATCTCTAAGTGGTTCCCAATAATCGAGTAGAGATATCTATGGTATAGTTGTACACCATTAGTCCTTATGACCTAGACATCACCGTGACTTCACTAGAGGACCAGCTGTATCGTGACCTGTCCCTGAGTTCCACCGAGGACCATCCCAAGGTCCAGTGTTCGTGCAGTCCGAAATCTAGTGGGAGGTCTGTGCATTGTAGTCGGGGATTCGATCGCAAGAATAGTCTTGGATGTCCTGTGTGTTCTGAAAGTTTGTAATCATTCTAAGTCTCTGGCCAGAGCTGACTAAGTGATGATTAGAGAATTCGATTCTCTAAGTCATGCACGTAAGGATTACAACACTTAGAACGATCGCACCGTCATCGAACATATAAAGAGGTCTCGATGAACCAATGCCTCTAGTTCGATCGGGACATATGAATCGAAGGGACCGTACTGTACGTTAACTATATCTGAAGGTTCTTGCAGGCACTTCATTTGTATCTAGGGAATCATGACGCGTAGTTGCTAGACGCCAATCTTGATTCGTTGGGTGATTAAGGTAAAACGAGCTTCATCTTAGTCGTAACTCTAAGGGACGAGATTTGACCACAAAGAGTTGTGGGCCCACGGCTAGCTTACACCTGTACCATCGAGGGTCACACTGCTCGTGCACATGAGATCTTTGAATAAACGGTCAGAGATAAAGTAAGTTTATCTTTGCATGATTGGAAGTCAATATGATTGGATCCAACATTCGTAATATGGAATTATGAATGAGAATAAGAAAAGGAAAAGAATAGGCGAACATCTTAGTGGACTTTCTAAATCGGGAAGTTTCCAAATTTAGAAAGTTCACTGAATTAGGGTTTCCACTTTTGGAAAGTTGGAAATCGAGAGTTGGCACTCGTAATTACGAGGACATTATAATGATTCCGAAAATGTAATCGTTACAGTTTTCCGATCATTGAATTGAGAGAGACGAGCAAGTAAAGGAACTAACGAGCTTAAGCTGTTGGGCCCGGTCCAACTTAAGCCCGATAGGGTTTTATGCAAGGGACTATAAATACTTGATTTATAGGCCTTGCATAAACACACAATACCTAACCCTAACCCTAGCTGTCCACCTCTCTCTCTCGGCCTCTCTCTCCCGCGGCCACCACCACTGTCAACGCCGCCGTTTCGCCGGAATCGGCCATTCATCGGCCGATTGCTTGGTAGCTTCTTTCCTTCTCTTTTTCTTTCGTTTTTCTAACTATTACGTGTCTAGTGCCACGTGCTTAGTAGATCGAAGTATACGAGGTGAAATCCAAGAGGAGGCCCACGCGCCGCGCGTGAGTTACACGCGCCGCCACGGACCGATTCGCCGCTGCTGCCGCTGCACCGCTGCTGCACTGATTGTACGGATTGGTTTCCGTAGCAATCTCGACTTGCTTAGGGCTCCTACCTCACGTTTCAAGAGGTAAACACACGAATCCCTTGTTTCGATTCATTCACGTTTAAACTTAATGTTCATGTTTGCTTTCATATGATTTTATGTGATTATATGTAATCGTTTTAATCGTTGCAAGCATGTTAATTGGTTTAAACCCGAGCATGTTAATTGGTTTAAATTTAGTTAAACATTTTAGCATGTATGTTGCTTTTAATTTCGCTGGAAGCGCAAAGGTACGCAATTAATTGATTTTAATTTGTCGGGCGTGTGCTTATATGCTTTAAAGTTGTTTAAATCGCATAAATTTTTTTGTTTTCCGCTGCGTACACGTGCCCGAAACCCAACAGTTTCGACTGCGGGGGCATATTAGAGTATATTATATTATAAGAACTCTTGTAATATAAGTATTCTATTATGATTCAGTTACCTAGATTAGTTAGGATCTAGCTACCTAGTGAAACTCTATCACCTCGTATTATTTCTCTATATATATTCTATGTAAATCAACCCATAACATAATAGGGGTTTTGTTTTACGTATTATTTCTCTCCTTCTCCAATTCTATTTCTCCGATAACGTTATTGAAATCCGAAAGTACACATTCGGAGGATCAAGTATTAAAATCCACTGGATCACACCAAGGAGTTTGTCACACGTTCTTCAATAAATATACTTTTAATTCGAGATTATATGCAAAATTCTCAAATTAACATTATTGAAGTACAAACACCTTTACAGATGAAATCGAAAGCATTAATTCCATCAAGTCTTACAAAGGCGTTGGTTACACGTTCTTCAAAACTTTAACGTTTGATTCGAGAATAAGTTACAAAACCCTCGAATTAACGTTATTAAATTACCAATTAATATTCAGAGGAGATCAAAGGGTGATTACACCTTGGATATTACAAATGTCCAAGATTACCACTCTTGAGAAGAAGAATCAGGGGATTTTAAATAGAGATTGTCACCCAATTTTTATTTAAATCAATATAACTCTATTTTGTACCTTATTTCGTGTTTATTTATTTATAAGCTCGAATTTCGTGTTTACAAAATTGGCACGCCCGGTGGGACCTCTCTACCTCCCATCTCTTTCTTCTACATCAAGTTCAAATTATTTTTTATCGATGGCTGCAAAGAAGAATCAAACTAATTTTCTTCAAAAGATTATTGACATTGGGGTCAATGATATTCAATCATCTACTGTTGAGTGTAGATTTTACGCTTAATACGCTTACTTTACGTGGATCTTTTGTTTACATTTAATTATATTTGTGCTTTAATTGATTGATTTTGTGTTTTATAGGTGAAAAACAAGAATTAGGTGACCATGAAGGAAAATAGATCAAAAAGAAAGGAAAAAGTTCCAAATAAGGAAATAAATCAATTTGGAAGAAGGAATCTCGCCACAGTTTTGGCAGTGTCCACCATTTCGAGCATATCTCTCTCATACGAACTCCACATCAGCTGATTTTGGCTGCATTGGAAAGATAATTTCATGGGCTACAATTCTTATGTACACAACATTCCAAAATTCGGACTCCAACATGGCGAAAATCGAAGAACAAGTCCTGATGGGGGAAAGTGGCGGAAATTGATTCCTATTAGGTTTCCACTACTTCATTATCAAGAAAAGCCTATAAAAGCAACACGTCTCTACACCATAAGGACGAAATTTTACACCACAATACGCGAGGAACGAAGATCAACGAAGACTCAAGCATAGTTTTTCTTATTTTTATTTATTTTATTTTCTTTATCATAAGAATCACGAGTAGCTAAGTCTTTATTTCTAGGATTTTATTTGGAACCCTATGTGGGATTTATGAACCCAATTCTATGATTTTATGCAAGTTTTAATTCCGGGTTATTTCTCCTACTTGTTTTATTAAGTGCATGAATTTGATCACCTTATGTGCTTTTATGTTATTGTTAATCGCATGAATCGGAAGATCGGGTTAATAATTAGAACTGTGGTAGAAGAGCCTTTGTGGTATTAACATAGGAATATAGTTAATCTCTTAGGTAGCCATTATTGAAATTTGTGCTTAATGTTGTGTTTTAGAATTAATTGCATAGGAATATAGTAATTGAATCTAGAGTATTAGAATCGTAATACACGCGGAAGCGGGTTATGATTATTTTAGCATCTCAGGTTAATAATCCGGGTTAATTGCTTGCATAATTGAAGGAATTTGGGGAGTAATAATCACATAGGGGCAAGAATAAAATCCTAGGCTTGTTTACTCTGATTAAACCTTCGTTTTTAATTGCTTTCGTGCTCTTGTCTTTTTAATTTGCTTTTTAATTTAGTTTAATTTAGTTAATTCTCTCAAAATTCGACTGTGTAGGGTGGGCTTGATAATAATTTGTAGAATTTAGCGTCTAGGATTGGATAATTAAATATTCCCTGTGGGTTCGATATCCGAAATTTTAGTCCACTATATTACTTGTACGATACGTGCACTTGCGTGAAGGTATTACGACCTACATCTACCGAAGGCAAAATTTTTGGTTCTGCTTCCGATGTGTCTAATTCATCAAGTCCGACAGAGATTGATTCCATGTCTCATGCCTTTACCACTTTGCCTGCTATGGTGGTCGATGCGACTACAGTGGATGAGAAATTGGCTCAAATGTCCAAAACGGTAGCTAATATTCAAAAAATAGTTGAGGAGAAGGACCTGCAAATTGCTCAATTAGTGGACAAGTAAGAGAAAACGAATGCTGGGGAATATATCCCTCACAATCAGTCTTCTTCCCGTCATATCGTGAAAGAAAAACACACGGAAGTCGTCCACGATCTCATGAAAAAAGCCTCTCACTCCGCAACATTTGTTGCCACGCTCTATGTCCAACAATTGCAAGAAATGATTGCTAACACTATTAGAGCAAAATATGGCGGAGCGTCTCAAGGTTCGCTCATGTATTCAAAGTCATACACCAAGAGGGTCGATGGATTGAGAATGCTGATGGGATAGCAACCCCTAAAACTCCAACAGTTCGACGGGAAAGAGCAATCCGAAGCAACATATTGCCCATTTCATAGAAACTTGCAACAATGCAGGAACATACGGGGATCTCTTGGTGAAGCAATTCGTGAGATCACTTAAAGGCAACGCTTTTGATTGGTACGTTGACCTAGAACCTGAGTCCATTAATAGTTGGGATGAGATGGAATATGAGTTTTTGAACCGCTTCTATGGCACCCGGCGTACGGTCAGCATGATAGAGCTTACTAATGCAAAACAATGGAAAGATGAACCGGTTGTTGACTACACTAACCGCTGGTGTGCACTAAGTCTAAATTACAGGAATAAGTTGTCGGAAGTGTCGGCAATCGAAATGTGCGTCCAAGGAATGCATTGGGGACTTCTCTACATTTTACAAGGAATTAAACCCCGAAATTTTGAAGAATTGGATAGCCGTGCCCATGATATGGAGTTGAGCATTGCAAATCATCAGAGTACCTCACCAATGGATGGTCAAAATGGAGAAAAGAAGTATTTTAAGAGAAAAAAGAAGTTCAGTAGACCCTCCACAAAGAAATCAATGGCAATTAAAACAATTGGTGTGAAAATCCGTTATAAGAATAAGAACGGGAAAACTGGGGAGCAACGAATGGCAATCGATAGACGTCGACCTTGAAAGAAATGAAAGATAAAGAGTATCCATTTCCAGACTCTGACGTCTCACACATCTTTGATGAGCTGCTAGCAAGAAAATTAATTGATTTGCCAGAGCCGAAGCGCCCAGAGCAGGTGGAAAAAATCGACGATCCAAAGTATTGTAAATACCATCGAGTGGTTGGTCATCCCATAGAGAAGTGTTTTGTGGTTAAGGAAAAGATCACGGGGTTTTCAAGGGATGGCAGAATAATAATAGACACTGAAGATGTTGTCAACTCAAATGTTGCACGTGTCACTCCACTCTAAAGCAGCATATGTCCCACATGGAATACACAAAGAGATCTTTCCGCAACTATGAAAAAAGTGTCGTTTCAATTTGGAAGTCCGGAACCACAATTGATAAAGGCTTTATTTTCTAAGGAATAAGTCATGTGTAGTGAAGGTTGTAACGCCCCGCATTTTCGAAACCCTAATCCCTAACCAAAATTCCACAACCCGAAAATCCTTACATAAGAATTATTAGGAATTTAACTACATGACTAACTCAATTGCTTTATGTGCTTTATTTGCTTCGATTAATTAGCAATTATTATGTGCCGATTAAATTACATAATTATATGCTTTATGTGCTAAAGATTAATTCGTAGATTTTTATGTGCTAAATTAATTTATGTGACTTATGTGAATAAATTAATCAATATGCTATAGTTAAATTATTCTACTTGGAATTTATAATTCATGTGAGTTCATTATTACATGATCTTATCGTAAATATGATTACATGCATAATACAGGCATATACACGTAAATATATATGTATATATGTACATATATGCAAATGCTATGTGAGCTATTCTATATATATATATATATATATATATATATATATATATATATATATATATAATCGAAAGAAGAGAAAACCTTATACAATTAGAATTCAGCAGATAAAGATAGACTTTTGTATTAACTATTAATACATATATTAATCGAAAAGAAAAAAAAGAAACCTTAAAGAACTAGGGCTTATGAAATCTAGTTGTATAAGGACAATTATTTGTGTGTGGGTGTGTATATAATATACATGCATATTTATATAGTTATAAATTAACGTCCATAACTTATATGATTGTTATCATCTCAAGTTGCAAAAAAATAATTTCTACCAGAACGTCCAGGTATGTATAATATTTTTACTATATTTTGGTTCTTTTTCACCATAATCAATCCGGGTTTGGTTTTTCTTTTCTTCTAAGGGTTGTTTTGGTTTCTCGGAAGAATAAATATGGGATTGGACTATTTATATTGGATTGGGCTGTTGCAAAAAGGTAATAGTGGAAGTAGCCCATCTTTGGTTTTTCGTTCTTGGGCATTTGGATAAGTACAGCCCATATCAATCTCATCTTAGGTTTATTTGACTAATTAAGAATACAATGGGAAAATACAAAATTACCCTTTTGAGCCCATTAGAAATAAAAGGTAATCGGCTGATGTTGGTCTGTATTCTAGAATTGATAAGTTAGATTTTTTTCCCCAAATTAACAAAACCTAGGTTTAACAGCACGCCTCATTTTTTTTCTTAATTCTTTCCCAATTGTACGAATTGTGTGTTGAGGCTACCACTTTCCATCCCGCCATGAGTAGCAGCAGTTCTACGGGTGCGAGGGGGCGAGAAGGTAGTTCCGCTTGTGGTTGCAGCCGCTTCGATGAAACAACACCGATGTTTTGTTATTGTGGGTTGAAATTGTCCGTTAAGACGTCATCCACGAGTACCAATCCAGGACGCCGGTTTGTTTCATGTCCGGAGCGAAGGAAGGTAAGCTGTCAATTACCCGCTTGTTAATTATGTATTTCTCATTCTTGTCGGTGCATTAGATAACAATTCCAGTTGAATGTTGTTTGTCCTAATAAAATTATAAATTGGGCAGGATTTGAAGTGTAAATTTTTCAAATGGGTGGAGCATGAATTTTGTGAAAATTCGAGTGAAATGATTTCTGGATTAAAGGAAAGGATTGAAGGATTGAAGCAACAGTTGGGAGTCGAATCACGCAAAGAGAAATTCTACAAAAAGGTTGCTATATATTCATCATTTGCTATTTTTCTGTTTTTTCTCATATGTGTGGTGTTGTGCACAATGTAGTAGTACAAATAATTAATATCCATAGTAAGGGTTGTAACTTGTAACATCACTACAATAATGACTGAGGTCATATTAGGTTTCTTATGATATGATATCTATAGTTGTAATATTCATTATTATGTTAGGAACTTCACGTAGTTAGTTCACCGTTGGTGTTGTTGTACTGTAATGTATCTTATTTTGCGTGTAAGAAAACACGATGCTTGTGTTGTTGGGATCTTATATTGTGGAAATTAACGACGCATTTTCATTATCTTCGCCTCCTTTACACACATGATGTTTCAATTTGGTTTCCGATTGTTTATGGCTGCCCAATTTAATAAATATAACACGACTAATCACAACATGTTTGCAAGCACCACATTCGTTATTAGTATCCTCAAATTGAAATTTCAAGTACCATATGAATAATACTCTGACTGAAATTAAATGAATAGTCAAGCATCTGATGGATTGCAAGATAATTCGAGAACGGTGCTCAATTTAGCAGCTGGCGGTATGTACATGAGCTTGACATATGACGAAGCTTACGAACTTTTGGAGCGGATCGCAAGGAACAAATACATGCGGGCATCGGACCGGTCAAATAGCGGAGCCAATAAGACGGGAGGAACTTTAGAGTTAGACGGGGTCACCACAATCACCGCCCAGTTAGAAAAGCTATCAAAGCAAGTAGCAGCTTTGCAGACTTAGCAAGTCCATGCAGTCCAAGGTCCCGACCAATGCTTAGGAAGAAACGGAGTCTCTAACTTACGTGAATGACACCAACCGACAACAGAGGAACCCGTACTCCAACACTTATAATCCGGGATGGAAAGATCACCCCAACTTTGGATGGGGAGGAAATCAGCAAGGACAAAGGCCAGCTCCCGGATTCCAAAATCCGCCTCAAGCTCCACCTCAAGGTGGAGATCTCGCAAACATCTTAGCTCAATTCATGACATCCACTCAAGCTTCCATTCGAAATTTGGAGACACAGATGGGGCAACTTGCAACCCAACTAAACGCGAGGCCGTCGGGATCACTGCCGTCGAATACGGAAGATCCTCGAAAGAGCAACATCGAACAGTGCAATGCAATAAGTTTGCGAAATGGGAGGCAATTAGAGGAAGGTCCTAAAAGGTCCGTTGCACCACCGCCTATTGTAGAGGAGCCCAAGGAAAAAACCGAGGTCGGGCCAAGCAACACAAAGATCATAGTAAGTGAACCTACTCCCAAGGTACCTTTCCCTCAACGTTTTCAAAACTCTAAGCTTGATATGCAATTTCAGTTCTTTTTGGATTATCTTAAAAAGTTGCATGTTAATATTCCTTTTGTTGAGGCACTTAAGCATATGCCGAATTAGGTTAAGTTTATAAAGGAACTTGTATCGAAGAAGATGAGGCTTCCGGAGTGTGCAACAATCGTAGACCTAAATGAGCAAAGTAGTGCTATCCTTGCAAATAAAATTCAACCGAAGCTTAGAGATCCCGGCAGTTGTACCATTCCATGCACAATAGGTACTAGGTATTTTGGGCGGGCGTTGTGTGATCAAAGGGCGAGCGTAAATTTAATGCCTTTATCAATTTATGAGAAATTGAATTTAGGAGAAATTAAGCCCACTTCCGTGACCTTGCAGCTAGCCGATAGATCTTTTACTCACACTTTAGGTATAGTGGAGGATGTATTGGTCAAGGTAGATAAGTTTATACTCCCGGCCGATTTTCTAGTTTTAGACATAGAGGAAGATGAAAATATTCCCCTTATCTTAGGACGCCCCTTCTTAGCAACCAGTAGATCAATTATTGATGTAGGAAAGAGAGAGCTAAGAATGAGTGTGGGGGAAGAAACAGTGATCTTCAAGGTGTACCGGGTGGAAGAAAAGCCTACTACGGCTAATGGATGTTATCTTCTCGATAAGGTAAGTGATTCTAAACTTTTTCCTGTTAAATTACATGATTCAAATTTTTTTGTGGATACTAATGTGCATGTAGGAGAACAAAAGAAAAAGGTTGAGTTGGTTACAACACCTACTCAAAATACCGTGATAAAAGACGATGTTGGCAAGCCTAATGACATCAAGAAGAATAAATTCAAGGGCATTCCTAAGCGAACCAGTCGAAAGAAGAACCGGATCAACCCATTTATTCAAGACTTTCTCCAAAAGGAAGTGAGGAGATGGGTTCAAAAGCTAAGGAATTGAAGAGCAGGAACAAAGTCTGGCTGAAGACTATAAACTTAGCGCTTCTCGGGAGGCAACCTCAGATTTTCGTTTTATTTATTTATTTATTTTTTCTTGTTTTATTTTATTTATTTATTTTATAAGCATGCAAGCTAACAATCTAAACATGTTTTAATTTTTAGGACAAAAAACTGCAGCTCTAGAGCTCATATGACCGTCCCAAAACAAGGCAAAATATCATACGGCCGTCCGGAAAGAAGAAAAAGTTGCTGCCCAATTTTGGCTTGGGGCGCGGCCGCGCGAGAAAAACACTATAATCTCACACGGTCGTGCGAGAAACCGACAACTACTGCCCCAATTTTGCAATTCGCACGGTCGTGTGAAAATAAGTTCAAAACTGACACGGGCGTGCCACATGGACATAAGCATAATAAAGGCGAGGGTGAAGAGCAGCCCGAACATGGCCAAGACGACTAATTCAGGTGTATTCTATCCTTAAACTTCGTGCTAAATTACATTGAGGGCAATGTAAATTTTAAGTTTGGGGTGGATAATTACTTGCTTTTATGTGCTTTAAGTTTTTAGGTTGCATGCCTTCGGATTTTTTATTTATGTTTAGTTGTTTTGGTTTATTTATTGCTTTTGAGAAAGAAAAAAAAATGTGTTGAGATAAATGCTTCGATGAATCATAATGATGAAAGATGGTTGATGTTTAATGATGAAATTGCTTGCTTTATCTTGATTGTGATTGAATTTTGGTGAGCTTTTGATTCAAAGTGTCGTAGGAAGGAGTCATTGTTAGGAATCACGAATTATGCCTTGCTTTGGTTGAAAGTTTTGTGTTTTAAAACGTGGAATTAATTTATGCTATATCATATGCTATTCGGTTTTAGAACTTACCTTAGGAAGTTACAAAGTGAAATATTAAATTGTTGAGCAATTTGGGAAGTGATTTTGGCCATCTTTGAACCGTTTGAGCCTTTCAAGCCTACCTTTAAATTTTTATCATTCGAACCTTGATTGAGCCTTGGAGAAAAGGTGTTCTTTCTTTAAGCAATGTGTATAAGGTAGAATAAATGGAGATTCTTGAAAAATTACCCTTTGGAGTTCGGTTGGAAAATTTTATATATAGTCTCTTCTTCTTCCTCTACAAAAAAAAAATAATAAAAAATAAAAAATAAAAGAAAGAGAGAGAAGAAGAAGAGACTAGAAGGGAGATGAAAGGACTAGTTGTTGAATTTTTGTTTGAAAGCTCGATCCATTGTCTTAAGAGCAAAAGTGGAGACTTTTGAACTCTTAAAATCGAGTTTATTAAAAGTCCTTAGAGGTGAATTCATTGTTTCAAACGTTTATCTTTCAAAATTTGGCGTAATCACCTCAATTCAAGAAACATAGCCACATATACCCATATTTCCTACATCGAACCAAAAAGCCCAACATTTGAAAGCCAAAAAGTCCCAATGATCCCAATAGCTCAATTATTTTATACTAGCCGAGTAAAGAAATTTGGTGAGTCCTTGGAGTTGAATATTATTATGTAAGTATAAATTTTCTCCATTTTTAATGTACAAATATGGGATACTTGAAGCGATAGCATGGTTTGTGATTTTTAGCAATGGTGAGTGAATACGTATCTTTGAATTACGAGCTTGTAATTTTTTTAGAATTGTTATGATAATTGCAATGAATAAAATAATTTTGCACAAATCCTCCATATATTGAAGAAAACATGCACCAAACCCCCTTATGTTATGAAAAACTTGCATAGAATTCCTTAAATATTTAACGGTGTTAATTGTTAACGGAATAAGGGAATTCATGCAAGAAAAATATTAGATAAAAGAATTTATTTATTTCAAAATTTCAAAAATCCTTAGAACTCCATCTTTTTAATTGATCATTAAAAAATTAATCCCCAACAAACCCTACCTATTATGTGTGTAGTCAGTCCAACAATGCCTAGAACAGCGAAACGTGAAACGGTCATACAATTTATCTCCATTAATTCGCTCGACAAAGCAGAACTTAATTTGTTTCTATTTTATTTTTCTATAATCCGTCTCATCTATTTGATTCGTAGTTATCTTGAGCATGGTTCGCCGGAACGGAACAATGCATTGTAAAGGACACTGCTGTCTGTTGTTCCAGTTCAGTTGCAACGTCGCGATCGAAACAGACACATTTTAATTAAATTGCTCAAAAATACAATATATTTCAAATATGTTTTTAAGAAAAACATTACGATACAATAATATGAAAAATATTATTGTAATTTCAAATGTGTTGTCATTGCTTTAGTAAACTGAGTAAGTACTGCACTCACAATTTCATGGTTCAGGTAAAAAAAAAATCAAATTGATCATAATACAAAATATTAAAATACAAGAAACAAGAAACAACTCACAAGTCACAAATCAAACAACAAAAACAAGAATATTAGAACAGTAAAAAGGACAAGCAGCAAATATTTGAGATTTCATCACCTCCGTAGTACAGGTCACAAGCCAAACAACACAAACAATTTCAGAGAAAAGTTAATTATGTTTTTTTTTTAGTCAAATTAGTCAAATTATATTTTTTTTCAAATTATATTCTAATGGTCCTGCGTCGTTCTGGCTGTTCCGGCCGCGTCGGGGCTGTTCCGTGGCTCCGTCTTGCCCATCCCACCATTTTCTCGGCGTTCCGGTGAGTCACGGTGAAAAAACCATTCAGGTTACGGATTCCGGAACGGAGGGTGTTAAGTGTATATTTTTACACTTTATCGTATCTTTTTATTTGAGCTTTTGGTGTGATTTAACGATAATTGATGCTTAAAAAGTTGATTTATTGTATTTTATGTACAAATTGAAGAATTGGAAAAGTTTGGGGTCAAAACTGAAATTTTGGAGAAAATACGGGCCAAAAGTAAAATAATAAAAAATCCGAAGAATTTGGCATGGGACGGCCGTCCCAGATTTACACTTAAAACTGGGACGGCCGTGCCAACAGCAGAACTGGGGCAGAAGGTTTCGGCGATTCTCGCGCGGCCGTGGGAGAATTGCACTGATTGTCGCGCGGCCGTGCCAAAACACGTTGGAGACAATTTTGGACTTTTAATCACACAAGGAAATCTAAAATCATCTACCAAGTTGGGATATCTATTTAAGCCCAAACCAAGCACGAATTAGAGGACTTTTGACACAACCTTGGGGGAGAGGAGCGAGAGACCGAAGAATCGAAGACGGAGAATTGACAAATCTTCATCAAAATTCTTCTTTTATCTATCTTTTCTTAATCTATGTCTTTTTATATTTTTATTATGATTTTCGTAGAGAACATGAGTAGCTAAGTTTTTAATCTAGGATTTTGTTGGAACCCTATGTGGGGATGGTGAACCCGTTTTCTTGAGATTATGCAGTTATGATTTTATGATTATTTCTTCTACTTGTTATGATTGTTAGTGCATGAACTTGATCAATTTATGTGCTTTATCTGTGATTATTGGGATTGACTCGACAGAGCTATTTTGATAATAAGACGGTAAGTATAAGAACCTTCGAGTAGTTTTCACCGGATAAGTGTGTCAATTGCATGTGGTAGCGTAGACATACATATATCACCTTAGGTAGCCATTTACGAGACTTGTTAGTTAATGCTTTATTCATAAGTTGTTTGCATAGACATATAGTGAATCGTTTATGAATAATAGACTCATAATACACGCGACAGCGGGTTATGAGTAAATTAGTGTCTCGGGTTAATAATCATGAATAAAATATTTCATAATTGAGGGGTTTTGGGTGAGCAATTCTTGCATAGGGGGAAGATAAAATCCTAGATCCGTTTTATATTGAAATTTTCTCGTGATTCTTTGCCTTCTCAATTAGTTTAATTGTTTAATTGATTTAATTCGACAAACTTGCGTAGGCTGGATAAAAATCATAGTTGTTAGAATTTGGTACTTAGGATTAGATAATTTGAGTATTCCCTGTGGGATCGACAACTCTCACGAGTCCACTTTTACTATTTGTTTGCGATACGTGCACTTGCGTGTTAGGTATTTAGCCCCAACAGAGGGCACCGTTCCCGTTCCAGCCGTTCCGACGAACCATTATCTGGAGTCGTCAAAAATTCGATGTAGTACCAAAAAAATCATAAAAAGCAAAACAATAATTTATTTAATATTTTTTGATATCTAACTTCATGAACAACTCCATCTAATTAATATTCTATTCATTATTTGTATCCAAACTTTGGTGAGTGAGTGATTCATCTACTCAGATGACTAAATCTTATCAAAGGAGAGCAATCGAAAATATTTTCGGTAAATACTATCAAATTGGTTATTATCTGAAAATTTTGGCAAAATCTACAATAACATGCAACTGTGCAGGTGTAATAACTCAAATAAATATATAGCTTCAATGTATAAAATTACTATAATAATAAAGTAAGATAAATTGATTTTATTTTTTTAAATACCTCTGTCTTTCTGCATGTATTTTATATCTTGTTCATGTTCAGTTGTTCGATAGCATGTAATGTGGTAAATTATCAACTCCTCACAATTAGTCTTTACATGAGAATAATTGCGAGATAAGGAGAAACGAGAATGTTGGAGATTCACTCACAATTCGGCCTCAATTATATGAAGTTCTAATTAATGGCAAGGGTTTACTCTAACCAAGACGATAATCAAATCAATTATGAAAAAGTTTAGGATCAAAGATGCATGGTAATTCAAGAAATGTGGAACAATTATTCTCATTTTTCTTTCGACAAACTTTTAATTATCCGTTACATCAAATTGAATTAGAGTTTTGTGAATTGTGTAAAATCTTTCATTCTAGCTATTTCATTCATTTAATAACTTAACTAATATAAAGACTAAAAGAATATTGTTTGGAAGGGAATATATAAACATTTATTACTTCATTGTTAAAATATGTTAGATATATTTCATTCATTATAAAAATTTAGTACGATAAATATCATAGTTTTAGGGTGTCAAATGTTTGCAATATATTTTGTTCAGTTAATTTTGGAAATATCCATTTTGCGTAAGATTTATAGTGAATAGAGAAGAAAATAATTATATTAAAATAAGATTAAAATGCAGGGGCTTAAGATATAGAGGGTCTTTCTAGGGTGAGACCGCCTGTGTTCTAAACTTTTATGAGATATGCATTAATCACCATTAAATTTTTAAGATTAAATCTGGACCCTAGAAAAATAACATGGCATATGTTCTAAAAAATGAAGTACTTTACCAAATTATCCTTCGATTATTTTTTTTATTAAATTAATATAAAATTGATTAACATTGAATTGTCTAATTTACCTCTACTGTATTTTAATTAAATAATTAATTTAAATATCATTATGACCGAGTTTTATTTGATAAACAGTCGAAAAAAATGCATTCATTAGGGATAGAACTTGGGACATCTTAATACATTTATCACTCCTAACCATCCAAGCACATTAACTTATTATGATATATTTAACCATAATTGTATAAATACTGTTAATTAAAATATTAATTGCAACATTCATTATTATTAAATGATATTAAATAAATTATTAACAAATTTAATATAATAAAGTTTGAAAATATAAATAATAGCAGTTCAATACGCCAAACATCTATCATTAATTATATAATATTAGAATTATTAATAAACTCCACCATTTAACAATGTAAAGAATGCTCAATTAAATAAAAAAAAATGCATAACTTAATTCAAACTCACTTATGTTATTAAATCGATAGTGTGACAAATTCAAATAAAAAATAAAATAATATGTTTATTTAGAAGAAGAAAATTTTATAACTCATTCCAATTAGTAGTTTTCTCACTTTAAAATAAAATTATATACTACAATTACTATATTGTGAATTTTCTTTTAATATTTAATTTAATCAAATAGTAAAATTTGAATCGATTAAGTTCAAATCCTTTCAATTAGTAAACATTATTCAAATATTTGAATCGGTTGCTTAACTATTGACATAATGTGTTACATAATTGATTTAACTATTTATAAGTAATGTCTAGTATTTTTGTAATTTAATTTTGTCATAAAAAATAATAAATTTAGTTCCTCACACATGTAAGAACCTAATCGTAAATTGTAATATTTTATAAAAGCGTAATATATGAACCAATTAAGCTCAAGTCCTTTCAATTTGTAAACATTATTCAAATATTTGAATCGATTAATTAGCGCGCTCAACTATTGACAAGAACGTCTTAATCAAATTAACTATTATTTATTAAAGTGTAATACATTTTTAATTCAATTTTATCATAAAAAAATAATTCCTAAATTACTTAAGAATCAAATCATAAGATTAATTAAAGCGTATGATTTGAATCAATTAAGCGCAAATCCTTTTAATTTGTAAATATTATTCAAAATTTGAATCGATTAAGTTCAACCACTGACAAGAACGTATTAATCGAGTTAACTATTTATAATTAAAGTCTACTATCCTTTTAATTCAATTTTAACAAAAAAATAATAATTTAATTCGTAAAATCGTAAGAATCAAATCGTAAATCGTACAATTTAATCTGACCATGAACCGATTAAATCTTACGATTTTTACGAATTAAATTTTATGATAAAATTCAATAAAAAAAGATATTAAACTTTAACTATACATAGTTTAATTAATACGCTATTGTAAATTATTGAGTTTAACCGATTCAAATATTTGAATATTGTCTACGAATTGAAATGAGTTGAGCTTAATCGATCAAATCTTTGAATATTTTTTTTGAATTGAAAACACATGAGTTTAATTGATTCAAAAATTACGATTTAATTAAATCTTACAATTTACGATTCAATTCAAACTTCAAATTCTTTCAAAATTTATTTTTAAATTACACGAGTTGATCAGCATTTCCTTAGATTTTTAAAATATATTATTTAAAGATTTGTTATTATAGGATATTATTAATATATAATAATAATTATATGAGAATTAGTAATTTATTTAACATTATTTATATAAGTTTTATAACCATTATAAATTGTAGCTTTGTGATATATATCCGTATTATTAGTTTATTATCAATTATGTGTTGTGTCTTAATGGTAAGTATTCTTGCATGTTTTCAGATGGTCACAAGTTCAAATTCAAGTTGATGCAATTTTGGATGGGTGGTTTAATGCTTTTTATGAATAATGATATAATTGACTTTATAAATTTTAATTCAGCAATAAATATAGATTTAAAATTGCATTAAAATAGAGAGGGTAAAATTGACATTTCATTAATAATTTATAATTACCGATTTTTTAAAATAATTATTGTACAAAGGGTATTTGCGACAATACATAAATAAGGAAAAAATAGATTTTTTTGCTGGGACACGTGTCGCAATTTGAAGGGGGTATCTTATAAAAGTTTAGAACACAGGATCTCACGGTAGAAACACCCAGATATAGATCCCTAGTGACAAAACTTATTAGAATTAAATGACAAGTCCAACTAAACATTTGCTTCACATCATTTATAAAATTCATTCTAAAAATTTCATTCCACTCACAAATTCAAAATCTGCATTTAGTAAATTCGAACTGTATTTATTATTTTATTCTGCATTTAATAGTTTCATTTATTATTTTATTTTGCATTTACTAAATTCTAACATTTTTTTAATTTTTTTACTTTTATTTCATCATTTTAGCATTTATACAAAATATAAAAATAAAATTATTTTTTTTCCTTTTTTTTACATAATATTATTACAAAAACAAAAGCATGCTATTTTCTTTTTTGTTCATTTTTTAATCCAGTATACATATTTTTGTGTAGTAGACTATAGTATACTAGTATAGTACAATTGTATACTACGGTATACTATGTTTTACAATGATGTACTATCAAATCCTAGCCGGCAATAATTCTCAGCCGTCGCCAACCCTGCAGCTGGCGCCAAACTCTAGCGGTCATACCAAGCAAAATCTCTTAAGAGATAATCAGATTCAGATGCAATTAGTCAAAAAAATGCTTTCAATAATAGTTGATTCTTCGATTCACAACGGTGTTAGACACTCGTAGTCTCGTAGACAACTAGAGTCATTTTTAAAACCCTACTTTTGCCATTTGGAACCCTAACACCGCTAGCAAACGTAGACCAGCCACCGTCCCCGCTGTATATGCAATTCAATGCACACATACCATGAATTCATCATAACCAGCCCTAGCCACCGCTCAAAAAGCAACGAAAATATCTACGCACACACTCGCGAACCCTTCCGTGACGCAATCGCCACTTCCCGAACCAAGGCGAGTCAGGGACATCGGCGCCGCCGCACAAGCGCGTCTGAAATGGCCACCACCGTTCGTTGCAGATCTTTTGTTCCCCCGCATATTTTTAAAAACTCAGATCTAATAATTAAAAAGAAAGAAAAACAGTGAACTCATATTTTTAAAAATTCCGATCTAATAATTAAAATGAAAGAAAAAGAAATCAAAAGAAAGAAAAATAGTGAATTAGAGAAATTGGGACAGTGAAGTAGAGAAAGAGGGAGAAGAGGAGTTGGGCGACGCAATAATAGAGAGAGAGGGGGAGAAAAGGAGAGAAAGAGAGAGAGAGAGAGAAGAGGAGTAGTAGTTGTGCGGCCGAATAATAGAGAGGGGGAGAAAGAGAGAAGTAATATAATAAGATTATACTATAATTTTTTATTAATTACATCAAGGGTAGTTTTCGGTTTAAAAAAATTAAAAGGATGTGTATGAATTTTTGTTCAGAATTAAGGATTTAATAAAAAAAATTCTAATTGGGCTTGTCCCTTACATCTAATTAGGTTTGGTTTGAGGGGTGTCATGTATATTACCCCTAAAATGCATATGTTTAAAACCATAGATTGTATTGTTAGTTTTAATATTTTCAAGAATTCGTAAACATTTATTAATAGATATCAATTTGTCAATTTCCCGCTAATGCGGTTTTTCAGTACTATTTTCATCTTTTCATATCAATCAAGCGTGAATACATTTTACCTATTGTTAAGGGTTCATTTTGCTTGATTTTTACTTATCAATTATTTGAATTTTGGTTTTTGTTCGTCCGAGTTTTCGTCTTTATTTGTATTTATTATGTTGTTTTTGTTTTATTTATATTTTAGGGAAAGAGAAGCTATTTTTTTTATTCAAAATGATTATGGAAGCGAAGCCGAAAATCAAACCAAACACGTGCAAAAGTGCATTCTCGCAGATTGTGGCATTGTTTGGAATTTCAAAAATAACATTCGCATGTGACCACTGATTGAGCTGATTCAAGTGCCTTTTGAAAGCTAACTTCAAGATCTACAACTTTTGTGAAATGAAAAATTGTCAAATTCGGGCTAAAAATGGTCAAAACAGTGTTTAAAGTTGACGCAGAAGCCGAGATCGCGACCCAGTCTTCCTGTATCGCGATCTAGGGGGTCTTACAGAAGGATTTTTTGATCAGGACCCATATAGCGATCCACCCTTCATGTATCGCGATCTGGAGGGTCTCACATAACATATTTTGATCAAGAACCAGATCGCAATCAATAATCCTGTATCGCGATCTGGCAAGGTGATGCGCAGTTTTCTAGGCTGCCAGATCGCGATCCAAGAAGCCCAGATCGCGATCTGGGCACATATATCGAGACCTGATATTTTTCTTTGTTTTCTCACTATAAATAGAAGGTCTCTTTTTCATTTTTAAATCTCTGGACCTCTTCTTCCATTTTTCTTCGGTTTTAAGCTTTTCTTTACGTTTAGTTTATGATTTATCGTGTTCTTCATTTTGATGCTATGTTTGTAATGAACTGAGCATTTTATTTTAGGGAAATGAAACCTTGTATATATTGATTTTGATTTCTAGATCAGTGATCAATTTGTCGTTCTTTGATTATGTTTATTTTTTCCTGTATTAAATGCTTTCGATTGTTTGGCCAACAGTTGAATTGGTTCTAAATGGGAATGTACTCAAGAGAGGATTTCTCGTTTGATTTTAGGAAAAAATAGCTCGGGTTGTGGAAACGGAGACGTGATGCACATCGGGTAGCCCTTAAGGACTTGACCTAAATGCTCTCTTAATATCAGGTTCTGAACGGATACGTCGGACCTGTGGGTAGACTCTAACTGTTAGAGTAGGTGACCAACATGTCAACTTGTGGCTGTGGTCTTTCAATTTATTCTTATAATAAATAACCCTTTTCGTATCAATGATGAAACACCTTGGCATTTTATATCTTTGTCCATTGTTTCCAACATAGATATACTCCTTACAGTTATTACAAGTACTAGTAATTGATCTTTTAGGATCGTGAGATATTTACTTTAGTATTATAACAGTTAAATTTATTCCTAGTCGAAGGGTTACGCCAACAATGAGGATATCGGCCTTTCCCATTAAGAGACTAGCACTTAGTGTATTGTACTGCATCTCATCAGTAAACGGTATTGTGATATCGGCATGCATAAGTGGGTGCTCGTAGGTTGACGAGTTCACTGAACTCCCTCACCCTAGAAATGTCTAACTGGTTCTCAATAATCGAGTAGAGATATCTATGGTGTAGTTGTACACCATTAGTCCTTATGACCTAGACATCACCGTGACTTCACTAGAGGACCAGATGTATCGTGACCTGTCCCTGAGTTTCACCGAGGACCGCCACAAGGGCCAGTTTTCGTGCTGTCCGAAATCTAGTGGGAGGTCTGTGCATTGTAGTAGGGGATTTAATCGCTAGAATTGTCTTGGATGTCATGTATGTTCTTATAGTTTGTAATCTCTAAGTCTCTGGCCAGAGCTGGCTAAGTGATGATTAGAGAATTCGATTCTCTACGTCATGCACGTACCGATTATAACACTTAGAACGGCCGCATAGTTATTGAACTACCAAGAAGGTCTCGATGAACCAATGCCTCTAGTTCGATCGGGACATATGAATCAAAGGGATCATACTGTACGTTAACTATATGAAAAGGTTCTTGCAGGCACTTCATTTGTATCTAGGGAATCATGACGCGTAGTTGGTAGACGCCAATCTTGATTCGTTGGGTGATTTAGTTGAAACGAGCTTCATCTTCATCGTAACTCTAAGAGACGAGTTTAGACCCCAACGGGTTGTGGACCCACTGCTAGCTTACACCTGAACCATCGACGGTCACACTGCTCGTGCACTCGAGATCTTTGAATAAATGGTCACAGATAAAAATATTTAATCTTTGCATGATTGGAAGTCAATATGATTGAGTCCAACATTCGTAATTTGGAATTAAGAATGAGAATAACAAAAGGAAAAAAATAAGCGAACATCTTAGTGAACTTTCTAAATTGGGAAGTTTCCAAATTTAGAAAGTCCACTGAATTAGGGTTTCCACTTTTAAAAATTGGAAATCAAGAAGACAGCTGATAATTATCGAGAAGCCGCTGCCGAGCCACCGCCGCACGCGCCTCCACGCGCCGCCCGAAGACAGCTGATAAGTGTTCGTTTTGCACGATTTTTGCTTATCATATCTTCGAGTTTTGGTCTTCGTTCGTCCGAGTTTCGGCTTTATTTGTATATATTATTGCATTTCTTGTTTTATTTCTATTTCAGAGTTTTATTAGGTATTTTTGCCGAGTCGAAGCCATTTGAAAGCGAAACCGAATTTTCAAGCCAATTTTGGGGCCGAGAAGACCCAGATCGCGATCTGACATCTCTGGATCGCGATCTGGGGGTTGTCACAGAACGAAAATGGATCAAGCCTCAGATCGCGATCTAGCATTCCGTATCGCGATTTGGGGGTCTTTACAGTGCTGAAATGTTGAAGATCCAGATCGCGATCCAGCAATCCATATCGCGATCTGGGGGGTCTTACAGTGCTGAAATGTTGAAGACCCAGATCGCGATACACATTTCTGGAACGCGATCTGGCATGGCGGTGGGCAGTTCCCCGAGGCTGCCAGATCGCGATCCAAACAACCCAAATCGCGATCTGGGCACGCCTTTTGAGAAAGATATTTTGTTTTGCAAAGGTTCTTGAGGAAGCTTTGCATTTCACTATAAATAGAAAGGCCTTTTCATTCTTCATTTTTTTCTTCGACTTTTTACGATTTTCGACAGTTCTTCGTGGGAATCATCAACGGGGGTTTCAACTTGGGTTTTTCTTTCGCAATTTCTTTACGTTTTGTTCTTCATTTCCTTTGTACATTGTTTTGACATTATGTTTGTTATGAACTAAAAAAGTTTTCTTCTATGGCAATGAAGCCTTGTATATATTGATTTCGATCGTCATTTTTGTTATCTATTTGTCGTGTTTCGATTTGGTTTATGTTTTCCTGTTTTAAATGCTTCTGATTGTTTGATCAGCTCTCGGATTGATATTAAATAGGAATGAACTCGAGAGAGGATTTCTTGTTTGAAGTTAGGAAAACATAGCTCGGGGTGTGGAAACGGAGACGTGATGCACTTCGCAAACAAGTAGTAAAGTAGACTCGTGAGAGTCGGATGTCGATCCCACAGGGAATACGCAAATTATTTAATCCTAAGTACCAAATCTTAACAATTACGATTTTTATCCAGCCTACGCAAGTTTGTCAAATTAATTAACTAAATAAATTAAACTAATTAAGAAAGCAAGTAATCACGAGAAAATATCAATAATAAACGGATCTAGGATTTTATCTTCCCCCTATGCGATAATTCTTCACCCGATTAATCTCCTATCATGCAAGTTACAATTCCCGATTATTAACCCAAGACACAAAATTATTCATAACCAGCTGTCGCTGCGCTATAAACCTATTATTCATAAAAGATTCACTATATGTCTATGCAAACCTAATATAAATAAAGCATTAAATAACAAATCTCGCAAACGGCTACCTAAGGTATTATCTGTATGTCTACGATAATACATGCAATTAACACACACATTCGGTGAAAAACTACTCGAAGGCTCTTCTATCCCTGTTCTAATTATTAAAACGATCTGTCAATCAATTCTAACAATAACAAATAGCAACATAAGTTAGCTACGCTCATGCACTAAATAAGATCAAGATAGAAGAAATAATCGAAGAATTAAACTTGCATAAAAGTATAAAAATAGGTTCGAATTACCACATAGGGTTCCAATAAAATCCTAGAATAAAAACTTAGCTACTCATGTTCGTAACGAAAAGCATAATAAAAATACGAAAATTCATAAAAATCAGAAAAGAAAAGGAAAACTAGGATAAAGAGTCGTCAAGTCTTCGTCTTCGTTCTCTTGCTCCTTGATTGCGTGTAGAAAAGATGAAAGATAAAAACTCCAAATCAAGATGAAAGGTAAAAGATCTAAGATAATCCTAATTGTGTGCTTGTGGCCTTTAAATAGGGTGCAAAAATATAATAGGGCGGGTTTCCTTGTGTAATTAAAATTCCTTCACTGCGCCATCACGACCATCCGGACGGCCGTGTGAGATTTATGCCTGAAATCCGTACGGCCGCGCGGTCCTTGATACTCCAGAATTCTGCTTTTTCACTTTTGGCCCACTTTTTCTCCGAATTTGCAGTTTTCACCCCAAAAGTTGCCAATTCTTCAATTTGCACCTAAAATACAAATAATAACCAAATTAAACACCAATTATCGTAAAAACACATCAAAAGCTCCAATTAAAAGGTACAATTAAGTGTATAAATATACACTTAACAGCAGTTCCCCGAGGCTGCCAGATCGCGATCCAAACAACCCAAATCGCGATCTGGGCACGCCTTTTGAGAAAGATATTTTGTTTTGCAAAGGTTCTTGAGGAAGCTTTGCATTTCACTATAAATAGAAAGGCCTTTTCATTCTTCATTTTTTTCTTCGACATTTTACGATTTTCGACAGTTCTTCGTGGGAATCATCAACGGGGGTTTCGACTTGGGTTTTTCTTTCGCAATTTCTTTACGTTTTGTTCTTCATTTCCTTTGTACATTGTTTTGACATTATGAACTAAAAAAGTTTTCTTCTATGGCAATGAAGCCTTGTATATATTGATTTCGATCGTCATTTTTGTTATCTATTTGTCGTGTTTCGATTTGGTTTATGTTTTCCTGTATTAAATGCTTCTGATTGTTTGATCAGCTCTCGGATTGATATTAAATAGGAATGAACTCGAGAGAGGATTTTTTGTTTGAAGTTAGGAAAACATAGCTCGGGGTGTGGAAACGGAGACGTGATGCACTTCGGGTAGCCCTTAAGGACTTGACCTAAATGCTCTCTTAATAGCAGGTTCTGAACGGAGAAGTCGGACCTGTGGGTAGACTCTAACTACACTGGAGACGGGGGTTAGAGTACATTAGCGTTTGTGTTAACGAATAGGAATGTGGCGTTAGATAACGGATTTGTAGATCGTTGTTGATTATACATAGGTGGATTTGGCCGTAGAAGTCCCCTTTAAATCGAAATCCCCCGCTTTGAGTTGTCGTTACTTTATTTACGTACATTCTATATTTGCATGTTTACGATCTTGCGTGCTTTTAAATTAGGGTTTCTCACCATTCCAAATATTTACGATCGGCTAGATAATATAACGATAATATAATTACACTACTCAGCATGTGAATATACAAGGTTCCTGTGGATCGATATCCAGAACCACTGTTCTGCAAAATGCGATACTGTATACTTGCGGTAATTTATACGTGAGGAAAACGCGTATCAACAGCGCATGGATCTCACGCGCCCCCGTCGTTGAGCGTGTCCGTCGCCACCGCACCGCCGCTGCTCCTCCCGACTACACGGATTGGTTTCCGTGGCAGTTTGCATCAATCCAATAGTTCGTCTCACGCTTCAAGAGGTAATCTTTCGGATCCGTTAGATACAACATTTTATTTAATTAGATTAAACTATGTGCTATATGTTTTTCATGAAATTGATATGTATGTTTTACTTGATCGTTTTTCATGAAATTAAATGTATGTATATTACGTTTCGTTGCGAGCATGCTATGTGTTTTAATTATCGAATTAATATGCTTTTAATTTTCACTGGAAGCGTTAAGGTACGTAATTAATTGCTTAAATACGAATCGAGCATGTGATTATATTATTTAAATCGTTTATTTCATGTAATTTTTTTGTTTTCTGCTGCGTACATGTGCTCGATTTGTTCGTATGTCTAAATAAAGTTTATGATAATATAATTACGGTACTTGGTAAATTTAGGAACTTAATTCCCTGTGGATCGATATCTGGAATTCACTATTTTATAAAACGCGATATTGTACACTTGCAGTAATTTATACGTAGGTTTTACGCGTATCACCTATGATGCACGGACACAGAAATGCGGACATAGCGATACGCGGACACGGACACGGACACGACGATAGGGCATTTTAAAAAAAACTAGGATACGGGTACGCGGGGAACACGCGTAAATATTAAAAATATAGGGACATATTTATAGATTATAAAAAATGCAGGGGTATATTTATAAATTGTAAAAATACTTATGTATAAATAATATTTGTAGAAATTTTATTCTTTTTTATATTTCAATTTAAAATTGTAATGTTTTCAATATTTTATAAAAAGTGACGCCGGCTAGTGATAGAAAATGAGAGTCACTAAGAAGTCCGAAGTCCCGAAAGTTTTTTAAATGGACTTGAGTTTACTCCAAAAAAAAAAAGCATGAATACATTTTAGGGATAATTAGCAAGAACCCCCTCATCTAGGTAAATGAGTTAAGAAAACACCCCCTTCCAAAAATAATTAGAGAAAACCCCCTTACCTAATATTCCACTCAAGTGATATTTTCATAATTCCAAAACTACCCTTAATTGTCTACTATACTCTTTCAAACCCTAATCTTATTTTCTCTTCTCTCCCGTCTCTTCTTTCCCCGTCCATTCTCTGTTTTTTTTTCTCCATTTTATACTTTTCTGTCTCAATTCTTAGATTACTCTCTCTTGATCGGAAGATGAAGAACCAACCGGAACGGAACAACGATGCTAATTCCGTTGAAGCCATTGTCGTCGGTGCCGTCTCCTTCGCCGTCGCTGACGAAGTCGGGTCGGGGTCGTCGTCGGCAGATCTTAACAAAAGCCATAAATTGTCGATTTGTCATCGAAATCGGATTTTTTGATGGGTGGTGGTTCTGATTTGGTTGGTGGTGCGAGTTGTGATTTTATTTATTTATTTGTAATTAAAAAACCATCATAATATCAAAGTAAGGTGATGATGTGTGTTGTGACGGCGGTGTGGTGACGATGGGGAGGCAGATTTAGGGTTTTTGGGTGGATTGAACGGATGAAGGCGCGTGTAGAGAATTTCGCGCAGGCTGTTACCTTAATCGACTATGTTCATGTTCATAGTCGATTAAGCTAATCGACTATGCTCTGGTAATCGATTAAGGTTCATCGACTCCAATTTTTTTTATTTTTTTTGGATTTTTTGTTTATTGCTTTCAATTGTATAAATCATTTATAATATTTGTATATTTTTTGTTTTTGTTATATATAGTTGATTTTGTATTTTTTTCGCAGTTGTGATTTGTTATTTTTAGTAGCAGATTCTTAATCGACTATGCTTCACATCATAGTCGATTACTATAACTGATCTAAAACAAAAATAAAAAAAAAAATTTAAATAATTAAATAATTTCCTTAATCGACTATGAAGCATAGTCGATTAAGGCTAATCGACTATGCTTCATAGTCGATTAAGGAAACTGATACAGAAAAGACGGAAGAAAAAAAAACGGAAAAAAAAAAAAAAAAATCGCTGAGCGTGACCTTGTGATGATGTGGCGGGTGGGGACAAAGCTGGAAAGCATAATGGCTGGAAATGGGTGTGGACTTTTCTCAAATGGACTAAAATATTTTGGGCCTCCCTCAATTAAAAAAAATAATGAGGGAATTTTCTCAAATAGCCCCTACATTTTAATATCCAACTGTTATTTCGGAATAAATGTTCCCTACATAGAGCATTAACAACTTAGCTCAAATTTATATGACATCGATCCATCTCCCCAAGAAAGGCATGTTGTTTCCATGCCAAGAGTTTCATTATCCAATTCATTAATTATATTAGTATCCACTAAATATTAGGTGATGTTGAATTCAACTTGCTTAACTATATGTATATGTCACAGACATAGAGTTATTAATTGAAATGTGATATATGTTTACAGAAATTTTTTTAATTTCTTTTGAAGACATATAATTCCTGAATATATGAAATTTTATTCTGCATTAATTTTAGTACATTCCGTGCATTGCACAGGTCAAATGACTAGTATATAAAATAAAGAAGCTCTACGATAACCCTAAGCAACCTTAATTGCCCTTTTGTAAATGTTGTAATTTTATTTTTATTTTTTTCGCTACTAATTTTCTAAATATAAAAAGTACAAAGTTCAAACCAGACCGTATAAAATCATTTCAACATAAATCTCTTATTTTTCAACCATACATCTCTAGTTATATTTACAAGTTTCGTTTCCTTTTTTTTTTTGTTTGTTTACTAATGTTTTTCTTTATTAATTGGTTCATTTCTTTAACGATCAATTTTATTTTATGTATTTAATTTCCAGCAGGTATGAATAATTTAATTTTTTGTTTACTAAAGTTTTTCTTTATTAATTGGCTCATTTTTTTAACGATCAATTTTATTTTATGACAATTATATAATGTTTTGCACTGTGGGTTTGTATTATGAGATTTGTATGAATCATATTTTTTTTCTTTTCCAGCAGGTATGAATAATATAATTTAAATGTATATTAGTGTAATATATTTGTTTATTATAATTGTTATTATCATGTATTTAAGTAAGGTAAATGACAAATAGGCTCATTACAAGAGCACTTAATTAAAAAAGGGACACACAACTTTTTTGTCTTGCAAATAAGTCCACCTCATTAAAACTTATTTGCAAATAAGGAAAACCCTTTTATGTATACCAAAATTACCCCCACCTCTTTGAAATCCTAATTAAACCCCAATTTCATAATATACACCACCATTTTACCAATTAACCAATTTTGACCCTTATTCTAATTTTGATCCCAATTTTGACCGCGACTGTCGGAGGCTTGACCACCGGTCTCCGGTGTTGACTTTTTTTTGTTTTTTTTTTCAACAGGTCAACCGCTGTTGACCGCCGGTCTCCGACATTGATTTTTTTTTTGAAAACTCTTTTTTTCTTAAAAGAAATTATTTTAATTAATATTATTGTCGTGGCCTGCAATATTACTGTCTCCGACGGTAATATTACTGTCGGACAATAATTTAACTATCTGAGACGGTAATATTACTGTATGATATAGTAATTTTAATTTATTTTATTAACTAATTTTATCGTCTTGGCCTGCAATTTTGCTTTCTTCGACCGTAATATTACTATCTCCGACCATAATATTATTGTCTCATGTTGTAATATTACTATTTGGGACAGTAATATTGGTAAAATTGTTGTTCGGGAAAGTAATATTCACAATATTACTGTTCGGGACAGTGATATTAGTAATATTAATGTTCGGGACAATGATATTAATAATATTATTGTTTGGGACAGTAATATTAGTAATATTACTATTTAGGCATTCAATATTACTGTTTTAGATAATAATTTTGTTGTTAACACGGTAACTTAGAGAGAAAAAAAATGAAAAAAAAAGTGAACGCCTGAGAACCCCGCGGTAAGTGCCGGAATCTGGCCGGAAAAAAATCAAAAAAATTTATTTTCTTAAAACAAATATTGTTCAAATAATTATGAAAATGGGGGTTAATGTGACACATATTTGTTTAAATTCGGGGTCAATTTGTAATATTGATGAAGTTAGAGTATAATGGATGAAATTGATGTAAATTATATTATGAGAGATTTTTAGACAAAAGACAAGGGGATTAAGGCTATTGTTATGGATATATTTGTCACTTGGCCATTTAAGTCATCATTTTTTTATTTTTAAAACAATATTCCCTATGGATTGCATGGGGATTGGGGAGTAATGCTAGTAAGTATAATGCACGAAAGTGGACAATATCTCAATCTATTAATTAAAAAGAAGAAAATAATACAAGGGTCAAATATTTCATTTAATTGTCATTTATTTCCTATTTGGGCTTGTTCGATGAGATTATATAGAATGCTAAATAATATTGTGAATTGTAGTGGTTAATAGAGTTAGTCAACTAAAATATTAATTTTTTTTAATAAAGGAACCCTCAGCCAACCATATAGGTACATTAGGTAAACTTACACTCTCGTATAATAGCTTGTCAATCATACGAGAGATGTAAACGAAATTATTAATCAAACAAATTATTAATTTGATTATATGTGGAAAAGGTACCATACCTAAATATACAAGTCCACCCCATTTATTATGGAAAATTATATAGTTTTCCCCACGAGTGACAACCTAGAGTTAGGAGCATTAGATTTTATGTCAGTTAACACAAGTTCGAATATCTTTGTCAATAATCTCAAGGTTGATTTCGTCATACATGGTTAGTCTTAGACATGGCCACGGGGTGGGTCGGGTCCGGGTCCGACTTTTAGGGGACCCGAAACCGACCCGCGAGTAGGCGGGTCCGGGTCCGGGGCGGGTCCACCTGGGTCCATCCGGGTCCGGGCCGGGTCCGGGTCGGGTCCGGGTCCACCCGGTTTTTCAATTTTTTTTTTAAGAAAGAAAAAAAAAACTTATATTGAAACCTGAGAAAAACATGAGATTAACTTTAAATTCAAAATTAAAAAAAGTAATTGAATTTAAACACCAAACAATTTTAGAAAGAAATGAAACGATTAAGACTTTGAGACATAAACTAAATAAAATGAAAGTCGTGAAGATTGAATTATGGGTATTTATAAGTGAAAGTAATAATTGAGATTTTTTTCAAAATTTCAAAATTCAATAAATATCAAAATTCAATCTTTCTTTAAAATTAAATCGTATTTTTTTTATATTTTTCAAAATTAAATATGTATGCATTTGTTATTAGTGGATATTTTTGATACTAATAATAGTCAACATGACAATTAATAATTTATAAAACATTAGTTATACAATTATTATAATCATTTTACAATGTTATTTATATTTATAGTTAGGATTATTAGAACACGGAATATATATATAACATAAACAAAAGGTGTAAAATGATTCTAATAAGTAATGTTAAATAGATTATTAATTATCATATTCATTATTATTAAATAATTCTAATTAAATTATTAATAAATATAATATAATAAAAAAATAAAAGAATTTGAAAGGACTTGAGCTTAATTCATTTAAATCTTACGATTCGATTCTAATATTTGAATAAAATGTAAATGTAAAAAATATTATTAAATCATATGACCTACGATTTAATTCTTACAATTTTTACAAATTAAACCAATTGTTAAAATAGAAATCATATCATAATATTTTGATTATACTCGTCATATATAGTTCTATTTTTAAAGTAAAAAATTAATTATAATGAGATATAATCTATTTTTGTTAAAATAAACATCATCTATATTTTTAAATAATTATCTTATGATAAAATAATCAATAATTTTAATAAGTTCTTGTCAACAATTGAGGTTAACCAATTTAAATTAATTGAAATGAGTTATAATCTAGTTTATTTTAATAAACATCTTATTTTATTTTTCATTCGAATTATTCACACTATCGATTTTAATAACATAAATGAGTTTGTATTAAGTTAACGCGTTTGTTTATATATTGAATTAATTCAATACTTTATATTTTTCAATAGTGGAGATTATATTGATATAGTAATTAATAATAGATGTTTTGAAGTATTGAACCGTGATTCTATATATATTTTTAAAAGTTTATTATATTGCATTTGTTAATAATTTAATTAAAATATTAAATAATAATTAATATGAAAATTAATAATTTATTTAACATATTTATCATTTTACACTAGAATTTTATATTATATATATTTATTGTCTACATTTAATCAAATAAGTTTGTTGCCTTAGTGGCTAGAGTTGCCTTATTCAGCCTTATTCACCCAACTACGAATCCTACAATGTCCATTTTTTGGAAAAAAAAGGCCCAAAACCCGGGTTTACCCGATGGGTCCTCGGGTCCGGGTCTTCGGGCCCCCCCGCCGGTAGACCCGTCGGGTCTCGGCTCCAATATATTTGGACCCGAAACCGACCCGTGCTTGGGCGGGTCCGTGGTCAACGGGGCAGGTCGGAGCGGATCCGGGCCGGGTCCGGGTCAAACCCGGCCCGTGGCCATGTCTAGTTAGTCTAGTGGGGTATACACGTCTCGGGTGGTTTGCGAAATATTGCACGAGAGTGAATATTTACCACCAGACACCGATCTAATTGATTCGTCGGTTCCTTAATTATCTAAAAATATAAGCTTAGAATTATATAATTTACTATGCTTATCGTTCAAACCAAACTGACCCATATAGAACTAAAAATAGAAATGACAAGAGTCCAAGCCAATCTGGATTTTAAACATGGATATGTTCCATTTAACGTGAGTCTGTGTACGATAAATGATTTTAGATTTCGAAATGGGTAATAACTTTAAAATTTTGCGTCTTATTGGCTCTGAGTCGAGTAACGTATTTTACAGAAACCGGTTTAAAAAAACCGGTACACTTAGTATATATATCAACATTTGGATTAGGGTTTTTATTTTCTCAAAAACGTTTTCCTCTTTCTCTTTTCACCATCGTTATTTGTCTTGCGCCTCCTTCCAGTTTCATAAGTTCCCATTTTTTCAACTACATTTTCCGTCGATCGTCTCACCAACACGTCGGCGACCGCCGGTGCTCTAAACTTCACTCAACGTTACAACCTCATTAGGGGAAAACTCAGGTATTTATTATTATTTAGTGTTTAGATTTGCTTTAATTAAAATTAATTATTTCATTTGAGAATTTACGAGTTTTCACACATTTGAATTACCTTCCGTTGAATTGATCGTCGCAATCACTAGTTTTATGGCCTCGATCTTTTACATTTATTTAATTTTGCTCAATTAAGGAATAGAACGGGATAATCAATTTGAGTTCACAGATTTGCAAAAAAATTGCAACAGGTCTTAATGTCTTATACTCTTCACCGACCGATAGGAAAGCTCGATCTAGGGTCTATTTGTTTGAAATCTTCGTAAAGAAGAAATTGTAAAATTAAAGTGTAACACATTGATAACATTTGAATGGTTGAGTAAATGTATATATTGAATTGGACCATGGTGTTAGGCTTATTTTTAATTGGGATATCAAAAATGTTGAATTGGACCATGGTGTTGGGCCTATTTTTAATTGGGATATCAAAAATTTCAAAACTTGGGCTCCTAACCTCTTTTTCTCTCTTTATCTTTTCGTGCTCGCTGCTCACTCATCGTGCTAATATTTTTTTTACTTTATTCTTCTTCTTTCATAACTCTCTTTCTCCCAATCTCTCTAAGTTAGAGTTTTAATTGAAAATTCATGTTTTTTTAATAGGAACTGAAATCATGTGACCATCAAATTATATGTCGTTTCACATGTTACATCCTAAAAGAAGTTTTTGTATGCACAATTTCCCCATCAAATTATTATTATTACTTTTATTTTTATTTATTTATTTATGTTTCTTTAGTAATGATTTTTTATTAATAGATATTTATCTGATTCTATTATTTTATATTATTTTTTTAATTTTTTTAATATTAATAAAATTATGATATAAACAAATATATTTTTTGGATATGCTTTCGACCATGCTCGTCGAACATCCAACCATACATAATTCGAGGACTAGTATTAATTAATATATATAACGTTACGAGTCAATTGTTAATAATAGCTCATATTTTAACTTTATATACACGATACATAAATATTGTAATGTAAGATTGTCACTTGCATTGCTTATATGTTTCAATATTTATTGTAACTAATATGCACCTTAGGTGCAACAAATGTGCACAAATAAATCCCAAAATAGTCACTACCCTATTATTGGTAAACAATATGCCAATATTGAAAAGTAAATTCTTCTTATTCTCATTTTGTTTTAGTTACTATCTTAATTTTGTTCACGAAAGACATGAAATATTAAATATAATGTAGATTACTAGGAGAATCGAACAGAATAGAAAGAAATCAAGAAAATTAATTTCTCACTTAGTATCTTCCAAAATAAATTATTTTATATGAAAGTTTACATAATTGTTATTAAGTTTCTCGTTGATCTTATTTCAGTTTTAAATTGTGCCCCAACTAAAAATTAGTACACATTATTTACCCCATTCAAATACCACCAAATTAAATATGGCTTGTACCAAAACAAAATATTTTCTTTTGATCACAAACTATCTTATGTGATCATCAACAGGAAACTTAGAATGCATGCCATTAGGAGATCAAGATCAAGCTTCAAATTCACTCGGTAGAAGAGGGAGAAGCTCGATTATTGGGAAGAAAAGGAAGCTGGAGGTGGATATATTCAAGAAATCGAAAAATGCTAATGAAGATTTGAGGAATTTGGGATTTACTGTTACAAGATCAAAACGAAGTACAAAGATGGTATCCAAGAAAAGAGCAACTATTCTTTCATGGCTTTTAGATTGTGGCATGTTTCAAGAAAATGTGGAGATATTTTTGGTGGATGAAAGAAGAAAATTAGAAATAAAAAATAAAGGTAGAATTAAGAGAGGGGCATATATATTATGTATGTGTTGCAACAACATACTTATCGTTGCAAAGTTTCATTTGCATGGGGGCAAAAATTGTGATAAGCCATATGAAAATATCTTCATTGCAAAGACAAAGGAATAATGTTGAGGTATACGAAAGCCGTAAGTTCAACATCGTTGAGACAAAGGGAAACACAAGCGATGTGTACGACGATGTTGTGTGATCTGTGCAGATGGAGGGCATTTGATGTGCCGTGAGGACTGCAATTCCACTTACCATCCAATGTGCATGGATATGGGGTAAAGTTATATATATTCTTGATCTATATATTTTTTTTCTTTTGCCAAATGTTGTTTTCCATTTAACTTCTTTGAGTCGATGAAAAATTGCGAGAAAGTATTGGGTATTTTTTATGGCATTGTCTTATATAATTTTTCAGGATGTTCCAGAAGGGACTTAGTACTGTCCATATTGTGTGTGGAAATTTTGTGCAAAACCAGCTCATAAAAATGATTACCAACTCAAGTGCTCTCAATGTGAGAAAAGATGTAAGTACATATTTATTTTTGTCTATCAATATATGCAACATATAATTATATTTATATCAAATGTTTTTGCAAGTAAAATGCTATATGTTTTTAATAAAAAGATTGAAAACTAAAGCGTAGACACATAGATCAGCTAGTGAAGATTATAAGACATTGAGACAGGATGCAACCTATTTTTTCAAAACAGTGGAATCTAGACTAGTTATCCCTATCAATACCTTAATAAATGCAGAAGAACGATGATATAAAACTAGTGAGTGGCAATGAATTTATAAAAGAGAAAAAAATTGTTCTTGATTAAGAGTTGCAACAAATAGACTCTAGGTCATGTTTTTCTAGTCCCAAAGATCGGTCGTTGAAAAGTATAACACATTGAGAGATGTCCCAAATAAAAATTTAAAATTAGTGGAACCTAGATTGGACATCCGAGTCTATTCGTTGAATTAGAAAAAATAAATAAATGCAGAAGACCAACGACATAAAACTAGTGACTACGGCGATTAATTTAACAAAAAAATGCTAATTCAATGGTGTGAAAGATCACATAGTCTCACATTCAACAATTAATTCTAATTAAAATGAATCCAAAGACTAAAAAAAAAAAAATTACCCTATTCTCGCCACAAAGAAGAAACAATGAGAGAAGTTGAGGATTAAGGCGGTGAACAACGTGTTGTTGAGACGATCAACGAGAAATGGAATTGGAAAAGCGGGAATCTATGAAACTGAAAGGATGCATAAGAGAAATAAGCATGAGGAAAAAAAGAAAGAGGAAAAAGATTTTGGCAAATAGAACTCTAGTCAAGAAATTGATATAAATAATAGAGGAAAGTACAGTTTGCAACCCTGAACTATAGGGTATGTACCAAAAACCCCCCCGAACTACAAAATGTAACAAAACGGCCCCTTCCTTTTGTTGTCATACGTGAAATTAGTAACTCCGTTATTTTTAAGGGGCAATTACATTTTTGCCCATGTGAGGTAATATATATTATTATTTATTTATTTATATATTATTCAGTGGGGCAAACTGTACTTTCCCCTAAATAATAAATATAAATTGATAAAACTCTTGTGGTTTTGTCATTTGCACATGACCCCATTATGGTATGAAATTAGGCTTATAATCCCCTTGAATAGAAAACTTGAAAAGACTAAATTACTCCTAAAGAATAAATACTTTGTTTCTTAAAAAATTAAAATTCGATAACAGCTATAATATAATATATTATATAGAAAATAGTAAATAATAATCATAATTAAATATAAAATTAAAGCCTTGAAATACGTAGAATTATTTACCGAATTATAATGAAACAAAGAAATTGATAGTTCATAATTTGATATCGAGTTTAATACTTTTATATTTGATTTGTAGAATATGAGATTTTCAAATTGGTTTCTAAAATTTAATAAATTGTCAATTGTATAATAACTAGTATTATATTTTGTTTTGTAAAATTAAAAACAAAAACACAACGAGCAGTTGGTATGTTGCAATTTGGCTAAACTTTAGGGGTGATTTAGAATCTTCCAGTTTTCTATTCAAGAGGGCTATGTGCCTAAATTCATACCATAAGGGAGTCATGTGCAAAATGTCAAAACTACAAGGGGTTATGTGCCTAATTTCTTACCATAAGGGGGTCATGTGCAAAAGATCCGAACCACAAGGGGGTTATGTGCCTAATTGCATACCATAGGAGGTCATGTGCAAAATGTCCAAGCCACAAGGGGGTTAAGTGCTATTTACCCTTTTTTTTTTATCGATTTCTATATTGTCCATTACTTGAGTCAGACCTATTACCGTACAAAATTAAAAAAATTACCCACTAAAATATTATTACCCATTCCAGAATCCAAAAACATTTATTTCACAAAGTCTGGGGCACACAAGCGACATCTACCGGAAAAAGAATGCCCAACCTCCGCCCCAACGCATTCCAACAGCTGCTCCTAACCCAGATAAATGGAACAAAAATAATAAAGAAAGTACAATAGCAAAATTATAGATCTCGAAGCGCCAGTGACAAGGAAAAACTCATGTCGGCTGCCACCAATACACAGAATAACACAGGCAAAACCCCCATTAATAATCGTTTTGAGGCTCTGGAGGAAGAAGAAATGGAGCAGGTGATGGAGAACACTCCTAAGGCGATAGAAAAACCTAATATGCAGGTAATAGTACCTGCCAAAAGGTCTTCAACTTCACCTAACATAGATGACCTGCAACTGGATAAGATCGTGGCAAAAATAAATAAAGGCAAGGAGATCTCCGATGTGGATCTCCTCTCTCATATGGACCCTCAATACCATGGTAAAGGGTCATTATCGGAGGGAGAAAAACAAGCTGAGACTGATACGGACAACTCCGAACAATCGGACGAGGAGCAAGAGGTAATAGAAGTTCAAAATAAAAGGGATATGGAGGAATCTAAAAAAGAGATTATGGCTAGGAAGACTAAAAGCCGAACCCCGCCCAAAACCAAGAAAAAACGGGGAAGACCAAGAAAGGATGAAGAGGCTCGAAATCCATTAGTTTCCTGATGTCAGTCTTAATCTGGAATATCCGAGGTGCAGGGAACCCAAAATCCCTAATTTACTTACAGTCTATAATAAATCAGCACATACCTCTTATCGTAGTTCTTTTACAACCAAAGCAGAATGACAACAGGTTGGATAAAATCGCCAGAAAGTTAGGTTTTATGCATTACACACACGGCAACCCCATCAACCCTTATGTTTGGGTGTTATGGAAAGCCATGTGAATGTCCAGATGCTAGAAGTCCGTGAACAAAGTATTACGGTGGACGTTGAGGTGATTAATTCCTTTTGTGGTAAAATGTCTTTTGCATACGCCAAATGTACTAGGCATGAGAGAATTCCTTTGTGAGAACATCTGGCTCAGCTAAGCAACAATTTCAATGAGCCATGGATCGTAGGGGGTGATTTCAACGTGATCCAGAACCTCGACGAAAAAAGGGGAGGAACCTATACGCACTTACGTGGCATGCAAGAATTTAACGACTTTCTTATAGAGGCCAGACTCACGGATGCCGGCTTTGAAGGAAATAAATATACATAAAGTAATAATCAACAAGGCCGCAGTAGCATATGGCAACGTCTTGACATAATTTTAACCAATGCAGAAGCTCTCTCAGTTTGTCCGCTGAAAGTGATTCATTTACCAAGAGTCGAGTCGGATCACTGCCCGCTCAACATTCATTTTGAGCAATCTCAGCCTCATCAGAGCCGGTTTTAATTCCAAAAAATGTGGTGTGAGCACAACAATTTTGAGTCCTTACTTGCGAACAATTGGCCAGTGGAGACTCAAGGGGCGAGGTCGAATTTTGAGGTTGAATTAGCCCATCTCCGTAAATTCCTCAAGAAAGGGAACTGGACCACGTTCGGAAAACTTGATGAAAACATTGCTGCCCTTCAGTTTCGAATTGAAGGGATGGAAAGGCAACTTGCGGAGTCCTGCAATGGGAAAATCTTTATCGAATGCCAGAAAATTAAAGTGGAGTTGGCTCAACAACTTCAATGGGAAAAGGATCTACTGGCCAGCAAAGCTAGAACTAAATTGGCAGAGGATGGGGACCGAAATACCAAATATTTCCATGCCCGAATCAAAGAGCGTAGAAAAAAAATACCATCACTCTCAAGCTTGAGGATGGGTCATTTACATCGGACGGAAAGATCATTGGAGAGAAAGCGATTGAGTACTTTTCATCTCTCTTCACGGCCTCGACATATCATTTGGATGCCTCTCTTTTCACTCACGTTCAGCCCAAGCTCACGATCGAGATGAATTCGAAGATTGGCATTATCTCGAACGACGAAGAGGTCATCCAAGCAGTGAGGGACTTAGCTCCAGATAGTGCCCCTGGGCAAGATGGCTTTACGGGTCACTTTTATGTCAAATGTTGGACTACTATAAAAAAGGACATCATGCAGCTAGTACACGGGTTCTTTTTAGGTTACTATTTATCCAAGGGCATATCTACTAATATCTTGGTTTTATTACCAAAAATCACGAACCCGAAATTATTCAATAATTATCGCCCCGTAAGTCTGGGGAATTTCGTTAGTAAAGTCACCTCTCGAGTTATTAGTGTCCCGGTTGAACAAATATTTACCCACAATAATTTATGAGGAACAAACAGGCTTCCTAAAAAATCACAGCATTCATGATTCCATCGCGATTGCTCAAGAATTGGTCACTGATATTGATCGGAAATTCGGAGGAGGGAATATTATTTTTAAATTTGACATGTCGAAAGCCTAAGACCGTTTGGAGTGGCACTTCCTTCTTCACGCTATGCAGGCCTTGGGATTTTCCCACCAAGTGTGCGACCTTATGTACAGATCTTTCTCCAACATTTGGTACACATTCCTAATTAATGGAGCGACGCACGGGCACTTTAAATCTTCCAGAGCAGTAAGGGAAGGCGACCCTTTATCACCTCTTCTTTTCATCATCGCCCAAGAAATTCTCACCTTAAACATCAAACGTCTAGAAGAGCAAGAAATCATGAAAAGGTACAAAGTCCGACGCGGCTCATTCTCTATATCCCATCTTTTCCACGCAGATGACATGCTGATGTTCACCAACGGAAGTAAAACTTTCCAAATCATTTGCTGACGTTATAAATGGTAAAACTTTCCAAATCATTCCAACAACAATAGTCACTGTCCCGTATCAGATTTGTGTAAGAACAACTCTAATGAGACATATCAAAAGCATTAAACATTCATTTGAGCAATGTTGTCAGAACCGAACCGGCCGTAAAACTGGACGACCATTTGAGTTATGGTTTTACAGGGTCGAACCCATGGTTCGCCGGAATGGAACAGTGCGCGGACACTGCCGTTCCAGTTCCGTTGCAATGTCGCGGCTACGTCGCGGCCGGAACGGACACATTTTAATTAAATTGTTAAAAAAATACAATATATTTCAAATATGTTTTAAATAACAATATTACAATTCAATAATATGCATAATATTATTACAATTTAAAAAAAAATATTACAAACAATATTATGAAAATACAAGAATATTAATACCAAGTAGAATACCGAACTGGAATTGTGTTAGAAATAATTGAAGAGTGAGGCCAAAGATTTGTGATTAAGGAAATCTTCCATTCTCTAGTGTGGCCACTGCCATCATATTATTTCTTCTTTTTTTTTTCTTTTATGTTTTTTTTCCTTATTTTTTAGTCAAATTTGTATTTTTTTTCTTTTCAAATTCTTTTTACCTGTTTTGGCGTCGTTCCGACCGCGTCGAGGCTGTTCCGGCCTCGTCGAGGCCGTTCCGTGGCTCCATCTCGCCCATCCCACCGATTTCTCGGCGTTACGATGAGTCACGGTGAAAATACCGTTCTGGTTACGGATTCCGGAACGGAGGGCACCGTTCCCATTCCGGAACGGTCGTTATGACGCCGTTCCGGCGAACCATGTGACGAACCGATTCAACCGGTTTTTTTTTTTTTTTTTTAATATGTTATTATTTTATTAATTTTAATATTTTTAAAATACTATTTTCTTTATAATTTTAATTTTCCACCTATTATTTTCACTTTTATCTACATCACCCGACGTTTTACTATATTTATTTTGCTTATACTCTATATTTTACCATTCTATATTCTCCAAATATCGACAATCGGTAAGCCCTATTCGATCACCCATGACCATATCCGGCAATAATTCGACCATTCATAACTAGATCCGTCCATCTACAACTAAATCTGTGAAGGTTCACTCAAATATAATCTAGTAAAAAATAACCGACTCAGCGGTGGTTTGGGACGTTTTGGTCGAAAACCAGGTTCTTTGGTTGACTCGCCAGTTCTCGCATTTTATCATGTCAACCGGATTCTGGTCATTTGACCCCGGTTTTTAATTTTTCCGGTTTTAGAGGTTAGACCAGACCGCTTCAACGTCGGGTCACGGTTGAACCGGTCCGACCGGCCGGTTCGGTCCGGTTCTAACAACATTGCATTTGATGCTTAATATATACTTATAGAAAAAAAAATCACGCCAATCACAAATATCAAATAGATTATCAAATTTTAAGTATATGAATAATTATATTTGTAAATGCCACATGTCAAATAGTGATAGGTTAATAGGGTGGTTACATTTTTAATACCTCATTTTCCTGGGAGTATTTTTGCACCTTGGGGTGGTTGAGTATCAAAATAAACATCACTTTAATGCCTCTATTGGAGAAGGATTTTTTTATTTTGGAATATCAAAGTGGTAGTTTTTTAAGTTTGATATTCATTTAGTTCCTGCATTGGAGTTGCTCTAAGAGCAACTCCAATGGAGAGATATCAAAATGGAGCATTAAACATTCATTTGATACTTGATATAATACATTGATACTTCTAGAAAAAAAATTCACTCCAACCACAAGTATCAAATAGATTATCAAATTTTAAAAAGATGAATGATTATATTTTTTAATTCCACATGTCAAATAGTGATAGGTTAATGAGGTGGTTATATTTTTTATACCTTATTTTCCAGGCAGTATTTTTGCACCTCGGGGTGGTTGAGTATCAAAACAATTCTCACTTTATATTTTTGCACCTCGGGGTGGTTGAGTATCAAAATAATTCTCACTTTAATGCCTTCATTGGAGGAGAATTTTTTAATTTTGGAGCATCGAAGTGGTGGTTTTTTTGTTTGATGCTTCATTTAGTTCCTCCATTGGAGTTGCTCTAAGTTTTTAACGGAATAGGTAACGGTTGAAGACGGTAGGGGGTATTTTGTATTTTTTGTTAGCGTAGGGGGATAACCACGACAGTGACTATAGTACATTGGTGAAAACTGTATTTTACCCTTATACTAAAAATAGAACTTCAAGCGAAAAACTTTATATCTGGTTGCTCGAATCTTACTAGAAATTCACCAAATTTCCGATGATCTCTCATGCATAGAGGTTTCCGCCAATGATCTCTCATTGATGGAGGTTCCGCCGATGATCTCTCATCCATGGATTTTTCTGATGATTTCGACGCGGTCATTTGACCTATTGAGTATTGTACTTGGAGTTGAGCAATGAAGATTGAGGTACTCGGCTTTTTTTTTTTGGAGCAAGATGTCACAGACCTAGAGTTTGCAGCCCACCACACATGGCATGTGCGACGCCCCTCAGATGATAGACCAGCCTGATCCCTCGAGCGATACTGGTTTTGCCCTACCTCGGGCTCATCAGGAAGACGGCTCTAGTTCCCGACCAGTTTGTGTAGGGATGGCCGAGTTCCTTCTTCAACGTCAAATCCAAGACTAGCGACAAGCTCTTCGCACTCAACCGGGTCAGCCTGTCTGAACTATGAAGGGGTGTGCCATGCTACTGCCCCTATAACGGCCTGGAGCCTCTCCGCCATATTCCTTTAAGAACAATCCACCAACAATACTCTCGTAAGATACCTCAGGATTCCCGGGGCGTGACAAAGAGCTACTAAGAGTATTTTATGTAGAATGTTCTAGAAAACCTTTGGTTTCATGGGCCTTCAAGCAAGTGTTTTTTTGCTTCAATTTGACCCGAACCTTGTGTCCTCTAAAAAATGTTGGTAATTAGTTTAAGGGGTAATATGCTAGAGGTCCCTAGTTGAAAACATAATTAGATGTGGAATACAACCTTAATATTTTTTATGAACTAAATCATTTTTAGAAAATTAAATATGAGTCACATCCTCAATTTTTATTTTATCCCTAATTTACCCTTAACCTAAATCCATAAATTCTAAAGTCACGTTTCTCTCTGATTTATTTTTCTTTTATCTTCTGTCTCTCAATCTCGCTCTCTCTGTCTCTCAATCTCTCCCTCTATGTCTCTCAATCTTGCCCTCTCTGTCTCGTCTATTTCTCTCACTCTCTCTCACAATCTTTATCTCTCTATTTTTCGATATCGCTATCTCTCTCTGTCTCTTTCGTTCTCCACCACTCCAATCCACTATTGAGGGGGCGGTGGTTATGGCGGTGGAGACAGTGGCTATAAGCGGATGGTTGTAGAGGCAAGGAGACGGCGGCTATGGTGGTTCAAGGTCAGATCTATGGTGGAGGGCGCGGCGACGGTATTGGGTATGGATGATGGCGTGATGGCGGCGCTCGGTGATGGTGGTGTGGTGGATGGTGGATGGTGGAGCGTGTTAGAGTAGGTGACCAACAAGCCAACATGTGGCTGTGGTCTTTCGTATTTATTATTGTAATAAACGAACCTTTATTCGTATTAATGATAAAACTCATTGGCATTCTATATCTTTGTCCCTTTGTCAGAAGCATAGATATAGTCCTTACAGTTATTACAAGTACTAGTAATTGATCGTTAGGATCGTGAGATATTTACTTAAGTATTATAACTGTTAAACATGTTCATAGTCGAAGGGTTACGCCACTAATGAGGATATCGGCCTTTCCCATTAAGACTAGCACTTAGTGTATGTGTACTGCATCTCATCAGTAAACGGTATTGTGATATCGGCATGCATAAGTGGGTGCTCGTAAGTTGACGAGTTCACTGAACTCCCTCACCCTAGACATCTCTAAGTGGTTCCCAGTAATCGAGTAGAGATATCTATGGTATAGTTGTACACCATTAGTCCTTATGACCTAGACATCACCGTGACTTCACTAGAGGACCAGCTGTATCGTGACATGTCCCTGAGTTCCACCAAGGACCATCCCAAGGGCCAGTGTTCGTGAAGTCCGAAATCTAGTGGGAGGTCTGTGCATTGTAGTCGGGGATTCGATCGCTAGAATAGTCTTGGATGTCCTGTGTGTTCTGAAAGTTTGTAATCAATCTAAGTCTCTGGCCAGAGCTGACTAAGTGATGATTAGAGAATTCGATTCTCTAGGTCATGCACGTAAGGATTACAACACTTAGAACGATCGCACCGTCATCGAACATATAAAGAGGTCTCGATGAACCAATGCCTCTAGTTCGATCGGGACATATGAATCGAAGGGACCGTACTGTACGTTAACTATATCTGAAGGTTCTTGCAGGCACTTCATTTGTATCTAGGGAATCATGACGCGTAGTTGCTAGACGCCAATCTTGATTCGTTGGGTGATTAAGGTGAAACGAGCTTCATCTTAATCGTAACTCGAAGGGGACGAGTTTTGACCACAAAGGGTTGTGGGCCCACGGCTAGCTTACACCTGAACCATCGAGGGTCACACTGCTCGTGCACATGAGATCTTTGAATAAACGGTCAGAGATAAAATAGTTTATCTTTGCATGATTGGAAGTCAATATGATTGAGTCCAACATTCATAATTTGGAATTATGAATGAGAATAAGAAAAGGAAAAGAATAGGCGAACGTGTTAGTGAACTTTCTAAATCGGGAAGTTTCCAAATTTAGAAAGTGCACTGAACTAGGGTTTCCACTTTTGGAAAGTTGGAAAATGAGAGATGGCACTCGTAATGACGAGGAAGTTATAATGAATCCGAAAATGTAATCGTTGCAATTTTTCGGTCATTGAATTAAGAGAGACGAGCAAGTAAAGATACTAACGGACTTAAGCTGTTGGGCCCGGTCCAACTTAAGCCCGTTAGGGTTTTATGCAAGGGACTATAAATACTTGATTTATAGGCCTTGCACACAAAAAAAACACACAAGACCTAATCAAACCCTAGCCGCTCACACACACTCTCTCTCGGCCCTCTCTCCTCGGCCACCGCGCCGCCGTCGCCGGAGCTTCACCGGAATCGGCCATTCCTTGGCCGATTGTTTCGGTATTGTTTTTCCTTCTCTTTTTCTTCCGTTTTATTCTAACTACTTCGTGTCTAGTGCCACGTTTTAGTAGATCGAAGTATACGAGGTGAAATCCAAGAGGAGGAAGATCGTAGATCGAAGAATCGAGGAGCAACGCACGAGCCGAAGCTGCACGCTGCCCCACGCGCCGCCCCGAAGCCGCGCGTATACCCCACGCGCCGCCGTGACCTCACGCGCCGCTGCTGCCGTTGCACTGCTGCTGCCCCGATTCTACGGATTGGTTTCCGTAGCAATCTCGACGTATTGAACGCTCCTACCTCACGCGTCAAGAGGTAAATCTACGAAACCCTAGTTTCGTTTTCGATTAGGTTTAGAATATGATTTCATGTTTGTTTCGTATGATTTTATGTGATTATGTGTAATCGTTTTAAATCATTACAAGCATGTTATTTGGTTTAAACGCGAGCATGTTAATTGATTTAAATTCGGTTAAATTTATTAGCATGTATGTTGTTTTTAATTTCGCTGGAAGCGCAAAGGTACGCAATTAATTGATTTAATTTGTCGGGCATGTACATATGTGATTTAAAGTCGTTTAATTCGCATAAAATTTTTGTTTTCCGCTGCGTATGCGTGTTCGAAACCCAACACTGGTATCAGAGCTCGTTGCGCAATTAATTGCGTTGTATAATATGCTATGATTTTATGCATGTTCGATTTATTGAAGTAGTGGTTGTCGTATTATGTAATTGGGAGTTTTCGTAAGTTTAAAATATTTTTGAAATATTGTTTAGAGTTTTTCCAGCTTTAAAATTGTTTAAAATTGGAAAATCGGATCTGAAATTGTTTTTAAAATATCGGTTTTTAATTGTTCGGATCGAACCGGTCGAACCGGCCGGTTCGATGGTTGTGCGTGATCCAATCGACTGAATCCTAGTGGATTCGGGTCGGTCAGACCGGTTCTCGGTCCGACTGACCCGGCCCACTGATTTGGGTCAATTGGACCGGGCAGAACCGGACCGTTTCGGTCCGAACCGGTCAGACCGGTCGGCCGAACCGGTTCACTGAAAATAAAAAAAAAAAAAAAAAAAAAAAAAAAAAAAAAAAAAAAATTATTTCAGATTTCTAAAATTAAACTTAAAACAAATTGATTTTAATTTTTGGAAAATTATTTTCAATTAATCCCAATTAGATAATTGGATCGACAATCATCTATTTTAGTAAATAGGTGTTAGATTAATTAATTAATTTAAATTGTTAAATTGATTTCAATTAATAGAACACATATATAATATTGATTATAAATTCAACTTAATTAGTAGTACCTCAACATTATATGAATGATTAATGCTAGTTGAGGTCCTATAATTATTTTGAAAACCCGATAATTAATTAATGTAATTAATTATATAGTTAGGTCGTATGTTCCTCTTAGGACAATATGCGTTTCCATATACCTTTAGAGAACATAGATGTAGGAATCACATAGACCTATTCGAACCTTCTGATGAGATAAAACTTTTAATAAAACCCCTCATTCTTAATTTAATTGAGAATCATTTCAAGCTATAAAGAATGACCCAATCTGTTGAGTTATTTCTTTCCTTCTGCCAACGGTTGGATTATGTGTAGCTCTTTGCTGTAGTGCAGTAAGCCGTGTTAGCGGGGAGTGCTATGGTAGAGTAAGCTGTGGTCGGCTAGATTAACTAGGGACTGCATTAGTTTGGCATAATCAAGTTCTATGAGCATCTTTGATTGGTAGGTTAGACTTGACACACGACGATTTTGATATTCGCGAGATTAACTTAGGTCATTATCAAGTGTGAGGAAAATTAATTTAGGGTCATATTGTGGATATGATTGATTGTGATCTACCTTTGGGCAAATATAATCGGGCTAGATTAACTACGGGTTATATTTGTCTATTGGACCTAAAGCCCATTAAGAAAAATCAGTTTTCTCGTTTGTCTACTAGAGGGAAGTGGAATTTGATAAAATTAGTGGGAGAACAATTAAATAACATAAGTCCAAACATTTAATTGTAACAATCATTTAACGCGAATCTCTAATAATCCTCTTCTCTATATGTCTCAGATAATCATGTCTAAGAATCCCATAATGTCAATCCTCGACAATAAACTCAATGGCCCTAATTACCTAGATTGGTTGCGTAGTCTTAAGCTTGTGCTAACCGTTGAGGGGCGTCTCTATGTTTTGAACGAGAGACTTCCTGCCACTATACCTGCCACAGCGACTGATGCTGAAAAGGAAACTTATGAGGCGTGGAAGAAAGATGACACACATGCTAGGTGCTATATGATAGCCGCCATGGAGCCCGCGCTTGCGAGGAAATATGAGTCTCACATGCATGCTTTCGATATAAAGGCTCATCTCGATAGCATGTATAGTGAGAATATTAGGGCATCGAGGTACGCTGCTACAAAGAAGTTGATCACGGCGAGACTGCGCGAAGGGACTTCGGTCCACGAGCACTGTCTCAAAATGATCACTCTCCTTGAAAAGCTAGTGAATCTCGATGTCACCCTCCCGGCCGAGCTCTCGTTGGATTTGATCCTGTTGTCTCTTCCTAGTTCCTATGAATTGTTCATAGTGAACTTCAACATGAACAAACTAGATCCTCCCTTGGATTAGTTAATGAACATGTTGGTCAGTTTTGAGTCCACCATTAAGAAAGAGAAGTCTGTTCTCATTGTTGTTACTTCTGGAAAGAAGAGTTCTTCCCAAAAGAAGAGAAATGAAAGAGTTCCCTTTCCAAACAGCAAGTTCGAAGTGGGTGAAGGTAGTGGGGGCCCCTAAGGCGAAATTCAGCAAAACGTAAGGAGATAGGTCAAAACCCCGCACAACTTTGGCACGCTAGATTAGGTCATGTCCTTTTAAGAAGGATGAACGATTTTGTTAGTGAAGGATTGTTCTCTTTGGAGGACGTGAAATCACTACAAACTTGTGAATCTTGCCTTAAAGGGAAAATGACCAAGTCACCCTACAAAGGGAAAATGGAACGAGCCGAGGGTCTTTTGGATTTGATCCATACAGACGTATGTGGTCCACTAAGTGTTAGTGCGAAGGGTGGATATAACTACTTCGCTACCTTTACCGACGATTATTCTAGGTATGGGTATGTGTACTTGATGAAGTACAAGTCTGAAACATTTGAAAAGTTCAAAGATTTTAGACACGAAGTGGAAAAGCAACTCGGACAAAGTATTAAGAAGCTGCGATCCGATCGTGGTGGAGAATACTTGAGCATCGAGTTCATTGACTATCTAAAAGAGAATAGGATACAATCCCAATGGACTCCACCGGGAACTCCTCAACTTAATGGAGTCTCCGAACGTCGGAATCGAACTTTATTAGATATGGTTCGATCAATGATGGGGTTCACAAACTTACCGGCATACTTGTGGGGTCATGCACTTCGTACTGCCGCGTATTTGCTGAATAGAGTTAACACCAAAGCAGTTAAATCCACACCTTATGAACTTTGGCATTCCCGGAAACCCAACTACAAACATATTAGGATATGGGGTTGTCCCGCTTATGTGAAGCGATTAGTGGGAGATAAGTTGGATAGTAAATCCGACTTGTGCTATTTTGTGGGGTATCCCGAAGACTCGATGGGATACGAGTTCTACTATGTCAAAGAAGCAAAGACGTTTGTTTCGAGAAATGCCACCTTTTTGGAAAGGGAGTTTCTATCCGATAGAAATGGCAGCATGATAGAACTTGAAGTAGTTCAAGAACCACAAAGTGAAGTTCAAACACAAGAACAAGTAATCGAACCAATACAACAAACCACTGATATACCTCCTGAACCTACGGTACGTAGATCCGAAAGAGTTCGGAAAATGCCGGATAGGTTATTCCTCCTCGAAAATGATGAAGATCATGTTGATCTTGGACGAGATCCAAGAACATACAATGAGACCGTATCGGATGCGGACATGGGACATTGGCTAACTGCCATGAAATCCGAAATGGACTCCATGTACTCCAACAAGGTATGGACCTTGGTAGATCCACCCAAAGGAATTGTTCCTATAGGCTGCAAGTGGATCTATAAGAAGAAAATTGGAGTTGATGGAAAGGTATCGACCTATAAAGCTAGATTGGTAGCAAAAGGATACACTCAAAGGCAAGGTGTTGACTATGAGGAAACCTTTTCGCCAGTCGCGATGCTGAAGTCCATTAGGATTTTGGTGGCCATAGCTGCGTGGTACGACTACGAGATATGGCAAATGGATGTGAAGACCGCCTTCCTTAATGGAGATATTGAGGAAGAAATTTACATGGCGCAGCCGGAAGGCTTCATATCTTCTGGAAGTGAGCAAAAGGTTTGCAAGCTCCAGCGATCCATTTATGGATTGAAGCAAGCATCCCGTAGTTGGAACATTAGGTTCGACTCAACTATCAAAGAGTTTGATTTTGAGAAGAATCCGGAGGAACCTTGTGTATACAAGAAGGTTAGTGGGAGGGCAGTAATAATTTTAGTGCTTTACGTTGATGACATTCTACTCATTGGGAATGACGTAGGAATGTTGCAGCAAACGAAAGCATGGTTGTCCACACGTTTCTCAATGAAGGATTTGGGAGAAGCATCTTACGTATTGGGAATACGCATCTATAGAGATAGAGCAAGAAAGATGCTTGGCTTATCCCAAAGCCTGTACATAGACACCGTTATGAAACGGTTTAGCATGGAAGAATCCAAGAAGGGATTCTTGCCAATGTCCCATGGGGTTCGTCTCTCGAAATCTATGTGTCCCCAAACACCTAGTGAAATCGAGGAGATGAAAAGGACGCCCTATGCTTCTGCCATAGGAAGCATAATGTATGGCATGCTGTGTACGAGACCCGATATTGCGTATGCTGTGAGTGTCACAAGCAGATATCAGTCTAACCCCGGCCCGGCTCACTGGAAAGCCGTGAAAGATATCCTCAAGTACTTGCGAAGGACTAAGGATATATTTTTGGTCTATGGGGGTGCCGAGTTGAAATTAGAGGGTTTCACTGACTCTAGTTTTCAATCGGACGTGGACGACTCAAAGTCGAATTCTGGATTTATATTCACGCTTAATGGTGGTGCCGTGTGTTGGAAGAGTTCCAAGCAAAGCACGACGGCTGATTCCACTACCGAAGCGGAATACATTGCAGCGTCCGAAGCTGCAAAAGAAGGGACTTGGATAAGGAAATTCATCCAAGAGTTGGGTGTAATTCCTGATGCTAGTGATCCAGTACCGTTGTACTGTGATAACACCGGAGCCGTGGCGCAAGCTAAGGAGCCACGATCTCATCAGAAGTCGAAGCATATTCTGAGGAAGTATCACGTGATCCGAGAGATCATTGATAGAGGTGAAGTTAAGGTAGAACGAGTCACCTCGGAAGAGAACGTTGCAGACCCCTTCACGAAGCCTTTACGAAGATCGGTCCATGAGAAACATCGAGAGTCGATGGGATTGCGGTTTATGGGTAGTTGGCTTTAGGTCAAGTGGGAGATTGTTAGAGTAGGTGACCAACAAGCCAACATGTGGCTGTGGTCTTTCGTATTTATTATTGTAATAAACGAACCTTTATTCGTATTAATGATAAAACTCATTGGCATTCTATATCTTTGTCCCTTTGTCACAAGCATAGATATAGTCCTTACAGTTATTACAAGTACTAGTAATTGATCGTTAGGATCGTGAGATATTTACTTAAGTATTATAACTGTTAAACATGTTCCTAGTCGAAGGGTTACGCCACTAATGAGGATATCGGCCTTTCCCATTAAGACTAGCACTTAGTGTATGTGTACTGCATCTCATCAGTAAACGGTATTGTGATATCGGCATGCATAAGTGGGTGCTCGTAAGTTGACGAGTTCACTGAACTCCCTCACCCTAGACATCTCTAAGTGGTTCCCAGTAATCGAGTAGAGATATCTATGGTATAGTTGTACACCATTAGTCCTTATGACCTAGACATCACCGTGACTTCACTAGAGGACCAGCTGTATCGTGACCTGTCCCTGAGTTCCACCGAGGACCATCCCAAGGGCCAGTGTTCGTGCAGTCCGAAATCTAGTGGGAGGTCTGTGCATTGTAGTCGGGGATTCGATCGCTAGAATAGTCTTGGATGTCCTGTGTGTTCTGAAAGTTTGTAATCAATCTAAGTCTCTGGCCAGAGCTGACTAAGTGATGATTAGAGAATTCGATTCTCTAGGTCATGCACGTAAGGATTACAACACTTAGAACGATCGCACCGTCATCGAACATATAAAGAGGTCTCGATGAACCAATGCCTCTAGTTCGATCGGGACATATGAATCGAAGGGACCGTACTGTACGTTAACTATATCTGAAGGTTCTTGCAGGCACTTCATTTGTATCTAGGGAATCATGACGCGTAGTTGCTAGACGCCAATCTTGATTCGTTGGGTGATTAAGGTGAAACGAGCTTCATCTTAATCGTAACTCGAAGGGGACGAGTTTTGACCACAAAGGGTTGTGGGCCCACGGCTAGCTTACACCTGAACCATCGAGGGTCACACTGCTCGTGCACATGAGATCTTTGAATAAACGGTCAGAGATAAAATAGTTTATCTTTGCATGAATGGAAGTCAATATGATTGAGTCCAACATTCATAATTTGGAATTATGAATGAGAATAAGAAAAGGAAAAGAATAGGCGAACGTGTTAGTGAACTTTCTAAATCGGGAAGTTTCCAAATTTAGAAAGTGCACTGAACTAGGGTTTCCACTTTTGGAAAGTTGGAAAATGAGAGATGGCACTCGTAATGACGAGGAAGTTATAATGAATCCGAAAATGTAATCGTTGCAATTTTTCGGTCATTGAATTAAGAGAGACGAGCAAGTAAAGATACTAACGGACTTAAGCTGTTGGGCCCGGTCCAACTTAAGCCCGTTAGGGTTTTATGCAAGGGACTATAAATACTTGATTTATAGGCCTTGCAAAAACACACAAGACCTAATCAAACCCTAGCCGCTCACACACACTCTCTCTCGGCCCTCTCTCCTCGGCCACCGCGCCGCCGTCGCCGGAGCTTCACCGGAATCGGCCATTCCTTGGCCGATTGTTTCGGTATTGTTTTTCCTTCTCTTTTTCTTCCGTTTTATTCTAACTACTTCGTGTCTAGTGCCACGTTTTAGTAGATCGAAGTATACGAGGTGAAATCCAAGAGGAGGAAGATCGTAGATCGAAGAATCGAGGAGCAACGCACGAGCCGAAGCTGCACGCTGCCCCACGCGCCGCCCCGAAGCCGCGCGTATACCCCACGCGCCGCCGTGACCTCACGCGCCGCTGCTGCCGTTGCACTGCTGCTGCCCCGATTCTACGGATTGGTTTCCGTAGCAATCTCGACGTATTGAACGCTCCTACCTCACGCGTCAAGAGGTAAATCTACGAAACCCTAGTTTCGTTTTCGATTAGGTTTAGACTATGATTTCATGTTTGTTTCGTATGATTTTATGTGATTATGTGTAATCGTTTTAAATCATTACAAGCATGTTATTTGGTTTAAACGCGAGCATGTTAATTGATTTAAATTCGGTTAAATTTATTAGCATGTATGTTGTTTTTAATTTCGCTGGAAGCGCAAAGGTACGCAATTAATTGATTTAATTTGTCGGGCATGTACATATGTGATTTAAAGTCGTTTAATTCGCATAAAATTTTTGTTTTCCGCTGCGTATGCGTGTCCGAAACCCAACAGAGCGGATGGTGGTGGGTTTGGTGGGGAAAATTTAAAAAAAATCGATTTGGATGTCTATGGGTGTCTATGGGTGCTAGGGTTTGTAGGAGGAGTTAGGCTTTCAAGATGTCTATGGGTGACTACGGATTACTACGGTTTCCTATGGGTTTCTGAAGATGTCTACTACGACCGAAAAAATTAAAAAAAAATCATAATTTTCAATTTATGTAGAAAAGAATGGGAAAAAAATAGATTGTTATATAATGATAAAATACGGAAAAAGAAAAAAAAAACGTGTTTCACGTAAAAATTAAAAAAAATGCGAGATGCAAACTTGAAAATGTTAATAATACCATAGTTCATCATAGTATATTTACAATTTGGTGTAATTTCGAATTTGTGAGTGGAGGGGCATTTTTGGAATGAATTTAATAAAGGATGTAAATCAAATTTTAATTAGACTTGTCATTTAATTCTAATAAGGTTTGTCACCAGGGAGTTATATCTTAAGACCCCATAGTTTAAAGTGTGCGTATCTATAACAATTTTATAAATAATGCAATATAATCGTTGTTTTCAACCAATAAATTAAAAATATTTCACAATACCTACATATGATACCAATATTAAAAATAAGATTATTACATTATTGTATACGTGCAAGTATAACCAATTCTATCAGTATTTTCAAAGGAATCCTTTTCTTTCCTTTTTTTTTTTTTTTTTTTTTTTTTTTCTTATATCTTTTTTACTTAAAAAGAATTGAATAACAATAATGTGGATTACATCTACGACCCCTGGAGTTAAACATAATTACAGTTACAAGCTACTCAAATTTCAAAAGTACACAGTCCTTTGTCAAAATTTGATATTAGGCTATTAGCTACATATACTTAACATTCAATCCGTTTGCTTTTTCGGAAATTCAGTTTTTACTTAATCCAGTGTTAAGTAATTTACATAAAACTAGTTCTTTCTCTATGTGTTGCAGGGATGTCTACTATCAAAGTGAACAAATATATATATGTAATCTACAATTACACTGTAAGAAATCGAAATGAATTCAAGCATTCACAAAAAACAAAAATATTAGAGTTTATGATCTGATTAAGAGTTGTAACAGGTGATTTAATTAAGTCCAGAGGTATATATATATATATATATATATATATATATATATATATATATATATATATATATATATATATATATATATATGGGCAAATGGCAAAAAGGCCCATCACATGGGACTTAAATGTATTTTAGTCCACAAAAAAAACAGTCTCTCAATTAAGCCCATCCCCATGTCTTTAGTCTAAAATACCCTCAATAATATAATTCTTACCAATTCCACCCATTATACTCTAACTTCCTTAATATTACACATTGACCCCGAATTTAAACAAATATATCACATTAACCCCCAAAACTTTTTTTTTTCAGAAAATAATTTTTTTTCTGAATTTTTTTTTCCGGCCAGATTCCTGCGTTGACCGCCGGTCTCCGGCGTTGATATTTTTTTTTTTTTTTTTTTAAACTTTTTTTTTTCCTGAAATTTTTTTCCGGCCGGTCAACCACCGTTGACCGCCGGTCTCCGGCGTTGACTTTTTTTTTTTGAATTGTTTTTCTTAGAAAAAAAATATTTTAATTAATATTACTGTCTTGGCTACTAAATTACTGTCTCAGACAGTAATATTATTGTTTGGGACAGTAATATTATGAATATTATTTTTCCGAACAGTAATATTATTAATATTATTGTCTAAGACAGTTAAATTACTGTTGGAGACAGTAATTTAACATCCAAGACAGTAATATTAATTAAAATAATTTTTTTAAGGAAAAAAAAAGTCAATTAACAGTTAAATTACTGTCTCGGACAGTTAAATAATTGCCGGAGACAGTAACTTAGCAACGAACACAGTAATATTAATTAAAAATATTTTTTTTAAGAATAAAAAAGTCAATGAACAGTTAAATTACTGTCTCCGACAGTTAAATAACTGCTGGAGACAATAATTTAGCAACGAATACAGTAATATTAATTAAAATATTTTTGAAGAAAAAAAAAACAAAAGAGTCAGTTAACAGTTAAATTACTGTCTCCGACAGTTAAATAACTGCCGGAGACAGTAATTTAGCAGCCAAGACAGTAATATTAATTAATTTTTTTTTAAGAAAAAACAAAATTAAAAAAAAAAATTCAAAAAAGAAAAAGTCAACGCCGGTCAACGGCGGCGACCAGCGGTCTCCGGTGGTGGCGGGTCAAAATTGGGGTCAAAATTGAAATTATGGTTAAAATTGGTTAATTGATGAAATTGGGCTAAATTGGGGTGTAAATCATGAAATTGGAGTTGAATTGGGTTTCAATGAATTGAGAGTAATTTTGGTATATATAAAAGGATTTTCCTTATTTGCAAATAAGTTTGAATGAGTTGGATTTATTTGAAAGACAAAAAAGTTGGATGTTCCTCTTTTAATTAAGTGCCCTTGTCATGGGCCTATTTGCCATTACCCCTTATTTAAAAGACAAAAAAATTGGATGTCCCTCTTTTAATTAAGTGCCCTTGTCATTGGGCATATTTGCCATTACCCCTATATATAATACTGTTGGAGTGGGTTGTGTGAGAAATGTAATTTATTAAAAGTTGGGTGATTTCTTAAAAAAAAAAAGAAAAAAAAAAAAGAATATTTGTTTTACTGTTGAAGTGAGTAACGAAAAATGGTGTCCAAAAACACTGTTTATTGATAAAATTTGTAAAATTTAGAACATCTCTTGGATATGCTATAATTGATCTAAGTTGTGCTTAAATTAGAAATCAGTTGTAACCCTTGTACTAATTGTTTTCCCCCAATGACTCTAAAATCTGTCCCCAAGGCAATCCCTAACCGCCGCCTGTGTCCGCACACGCGCCTCCTCCTCCGCTACGCAGTCACCTCCCGACTTCTGATACTAACCCTAATTATCATCTGGCGATCCCTTCTCAGCCCATACGACACATCCGCTTCAATAAACCCCCAATGCCTCTCATCATCAAATTCCTCAAATCCTCCGCCGGCGGCACTCTTCCCGCGCGTGGGATCTGCCATTGAGAGGAGCATTGTTTGGGATGGCGTTTACTTCACACGCGTGGCAGAGTGCGGGTACGAGTACGAGCAGACCTACGCTTTCTTGCCCTTGCTTCCCCTTTGCGCCTCCCTTCTCTCCAAAACAGGTTTTTTTTTTTTTTAAATTACTCCCAATTTTTTTTTACTGTCCGTTTTGGAATATCTACTGAAAGTGAAAAATGAGAATGTAATTTAATACATTGAGAAAGAAATGAACAGATCAAATTTTAGTTTACTTATTTTGTAAAGGTCCCGAACTAGAAAGAGGAAAACTACCTTGCTTAGTGTTTGTTTACTTTTACTGTGGCGACTACTTATATACATAGAAATGCCAACGGTCGCTAGGTGGAACTTGTCACACATGGTTAGCCTAGTGTGGTTTACGTCTCCTCTAGTATGGTTTGCAAGCTATTATACGAAAGTGTATATTTACTTAGTGCAGTGCACCTATATGGTTGGCTGCGGGTTTCTTTATCACAAAAAAATAAAAGAAATGCAGCGGCAGAACCAGGAAACTTTGGTTGGGGTTTGAGGGTTTTAGAGGGTGAACTATTTAACTAAAATAATATAAATTAAAATACCTCTTGTACATCATAATATTGTCATTATAACTCCTTCAATTACATATTAATGTAGGTAGGCTTGATAGAAGAAAAAATGTAATTTAAGAAAGAGTAAAGACTTTCAGTTTTTATATTTTTTGTTTCTAATTATGGGCTTTAATCGGAATTAGGGATTGAGATTGCAAGAAAAAGGTTTCAAAGAATTGATTTTGATAGAAAATTCATTTCAAAAAATATAAATAATAATTTCCAACAGAGGCCAATAAATTAAAATTTAGAATTCGAAAATACAAACTCAATACCAATAATTAAAAAAAATCTGGGGGGCCACGGCCCTCATTCCCCGACAAAGTTCCACCTATGTAGAAATGCATATTTCACAACTGTTGGGAGAAATTATTTATTTTGTTATATCATTGCAGTTTTTGCTCCATTGGTACGTGTAATTGGATACAGGGCTGTGCTCGGGCTATCTGGCTATGTGCTCAACAACATTGCCTTTGTTTTCGCCGCACTGTATCTATACCGGTGAGTTTCAAGCTGCATTTACGGGGCATTAAGATTTTTTATTGAATAGATGCTTTTACTTTATTCATGTGATTAAATATGCTAAATCTATACACGTATGCTGGTTTCGATTTCGTTCTCTAGTTTGCATAAATCTTGCACTTACTTTTCTCTCACGCCTCTTTTGTTTTTATTCGTATTTTTCACAGGCTTTCAGTTGTCGTTTTGAAGGACAACGAGGTAGCATTGCGAGCATCAATTTTGTTTTGCTTTAACCCAGCTTCCATATTCTACTCATCAATGTATATTCTGAAGCCTTTTTCTCTCGTGTCATGCCCAAAGTGAAAGAATTATAGTCATAACGCTACTTCATTACTGCAGATATTCCGAGAGTCTGTATGCGTTCTTCTCGTTTGGAGGATTGTATCATTTCATGAACGGCGCCTATAATTACACAACCTTCTGGTTTGCACTCTCTAGCTGTGCGCGTTCAAATGGGGTGCTTAACGCGGGCTATATTTGCTTCCACGCAATGCTACAAGTTTACGAAGCTTTTTTCTCCAAAAAACGCGCTTATGTGAGTATTATCCTTTCATTAATGGCATGTTCGATAAATTTTGATTTCCCACCTTTGTTGCTTTAACTATATTTGACTGAGAAGCATTTAAAACCGGGTAAATTATAACCACCGCCTGAGGTATGGTCAAATTACGAAAACCCCCCTCTTTTTTGGATAATTACAACCAACCCCCCTCAACTATAAATCTTCTTACACGTCCACCCTTGCGGTTTCAAATTTAGTGGAATCTTCGATTTATATGGAATATTGTCACTTTTGTTCCCGTTCTATCTGATTTGAACTCCACATTTTGAAGCAAGACGATCATAATATGTGTTTTTTGGCTTGTATATATCAGATTGTGGTGCATATATTTTTACACAAAATGAGTACAAACTAGAGCACATTCCACGAAATCTATATGATTATGTTGAATTTGACACCATAAGGGTGGAAGTGTAAGAAAAGATCATAGTTGAGGGGGTAGATGTAATTATCCAAACAAGAGGGGTTTTTTTCGTAAATTGACCATACCTCAGGGGTGGTTGTAATTTACCCTTTAAAATTCAAGATTCACTTTCGACCACCGACCTATCATATTTTTCATAGTTTTTTTTTTTTCTCGAAAAAGTTTTGAGAAGTACTTTAAATCTTTATGCTTGCCAGCTGGTAACACTGAAGATCATTCTTGCTGCGGGTTTACGTTCTGTTTGCATCTTTATTCCCTTTATCTCCTTTCAAGCATATGGGTATTTCAATATTTGCTTGGATCATTCTGTGGGTGAAATGAGGCCTTGGTGCAAGGCAAGACTTCCTTTACTCTACAATTATATTCAAAGCCACTATTGGTATGTTTAACTTATTGTCTTATAAATTATTTTATTTTACTGCATACGATGACATTTAGTTGCTATTTATTCTTTTTATATTTCGTGATGATTAACTAGAGATCGGGCCCTGTTTTTAAGTTTTTGCAAATTCAACTTTTGCTTCTTTTAAAATGAGCTGCTTTAAGCCACAATCTTGAAAGCACCTTCACATCAACTTTTTTGGGCTTAAAGATGCATTGGACACATTTGCACCCATGTTATTTTTTTATCTAAATCAAGTTTTAAATTGAAATTTGAGATATTTTACCAAAAAATCTGAAAAATAAAGTTTGTTTTGCCCAGGCATCAATTTATAAATTAACGACTTAAAGTCATTTTTTCGTGACATTTTGCGAACGTTTATAACTTTTAGGAAGTTAATTATTCATTCTAAATTTGGTGATCATATCTGAACAAAACATTCTTGGTTGATCGTGCACATTTACAGATTATCAACTAGTGCTCTTTAATGTTCCCTCGAGCGAAACATTTCTTAGTTGAGTTTGACATTTTTCCATTAGATACTATGAAAAATTCTTTTCTGTAATGTTTTTATTTGATTATTCCTGATGTTTGCTGCTATTTTATGACAGGGGAGTGGGCTTCTTAAGATATTTTCAAGTTAAACAATTGCCGAATTTTCTTCTTGCATCACCAATACTGTCTCTAGCACTTTGCTCGATTGTATACTATGTGAAGCTATGGCCTGAGGTTTTTCTCTCTCTTGGTCTCCAAGCACCAGTTTCTATGGGGGTGGATGAACAACAAAGCACTTCAAAGAACCCATCGCAAGGTATGCATTCTGTGTAAGCTGTACAAAGACTATTTTATGCATGGGTATCTTATCGGGATCGAGATTGCGATGCCAATAGAGCAGGGTAGTAATATTTCCTTCTAATAATCCATTTTGTGATATGTTGCTATTTAAGCTGAAGGCTAGAGTTTTTCTAGCAGAATACAAATTTATCGTGATAGAATCAACGAGCATGGCAATATTACAGTGTAGGACAGATAGGTTTAGAGGCTTAAAGGTTTTAAAATACGAGCGTAATGATTGGATTTACCTACAGTCCTTCCTCTTCTAGTTCCACCGTATATCCATTATTATGTATAAACATATATATCCATGTACTTTTGTCGGTGCCTGCTCGTTTAGTCATTGAGAGTGTGTTGTTTATGGTTCAGCTCATTGTGCTACATAGCTTAGAAAGCTCAAATTTACGCTATCGTCAAATTGTAAAAGCAGGAGATAATTTAGCGATTTCGGTCTCACATATGCAGTTTTCATGAAAATCCCACCTCCGTTTTGATTAGTGGAAGTGAGACGAGACTCATATTACAAAACCAATACAATCTGCTTCCTACACGTATTAAGCAGTGGAGGTGTATTACTCTTGGCTTCTGCTAGTTAAGAAGCTGCAACACGGATTACATCTTTGCTGTTAAAAATTAATCTTTTCCTATGTTCTCTTCTCGTATTTCCTAGGGTTTAGTATATCGCTATGGTTCACTTCTCCGAGTTGGAGACGGACATATGTACATATGGATTTTTTTTAATTGGCTGCTTCTATGGTCCAAATGTACCCGTGTTTTTTTGTTATCAAGTCCCTGATGTTCTTAGTTTCCGATGCCAATTTTTGTATTACCCCTTCGGTCCTATGCACAGGTTAACTTTAGCTTACTCTCCAACAGATTCAGTCAGGTCCATACGCACTTATTTAACAGTTATTAGATTTTCTCACTTAATTCTGAAGTCCCATCACTTATTTTGACTTAAAAGTCGCAGTTATCTTTGTTCCTTCTAATGTGAGGCATTAACATCTCAATTGACTGGTTATCCAACTCAGATGACAGTACTCTCGGACTAAGACGAAGAGCTATCAAAAGAGAAGATTTGGTTATACAGCCATCCAAAAGTGAAACGTCAGACGGCCTACATTACGATCCTGTTGTTGTTCTTCCTTTTGTTCTGCACTTGAGCTTCATGGTCGCAACCGCATTTTTTGTCATGCATGTTCAGGTCAGCCCAAACTTATTTTGCACTGTTGTTTCTTGAACGAGTGCAGTTTGGAATAAAAAAGTGTTTTTACATAATATGCTAATTTTTCATTAGTTCATAAAGTTTCCATGTTGAAGTAATTGATGCAGATAAGTCCTCCTTTTCTCCCGGCAAGAAATATGTTTGATAAATTTATAGGGATATATTCGTAACATCAAAACTTGGTACTTGCCTAGCAGAAAACAGACAACAAGTAAAATGAAATGATTAATTTGAATAAGCTTGACTAGTCTTTCGCAATTAACAAACCATGGTTTGAGCAGAATCCTTATTTTTCTTATGGACGTAGTTACGGTGAATATAATTTGGTTTGCTTGGATTCCGCGGCCCGGATCCTCATCTAAATGGGCTGCAAAAGTGGCGAAACTTTTCTATCACATATTTTTCTTGTTAACTTTGCTAAATATATCACGGATTTTTCTTGTTAACTAGACTCTGCAATACCTACCATACGCAGTTCTTTTTTCGGTAATTCTAGGTTGTCCAATCCCCAAGTAGTGGTTCCAATTAAATGACCTGATGAGTCGTAGCTGTCAAAATGCCTAAGAAATTTTAATCTGATTGCTGATTATCATAATCCATTTTCTATTCAAGTGCAAACATTCACCAAAATACTTCAAATAGTATAAAAGAAATGGAGAAAATAAATCCAATACTGAATAAGGAAGAGCTAGTAGACTTGTGTTTTTGAATTTCTTGAGACTGTTTAAAATATGAAAGATAAGTGAAGTTCAGGTATGTCCGTGCAACTTTTTTCCGTTCAGGGGTAAAGCGCAAAAACGTCCAAAGTTTAGGGGATTTTTTGCAGTTAACCCTAATCAAAAGTATTTATTTTAAATGCGACTGTTTTTAAAATAGTATGGTAATAAGACTGTTCTCTTTCATAGTTTAGCACCATTTCTTCCTTTGCTTGTTGCACCTTTGTATGATCCGCTTCTGACTGATTATGCGATATATATATATATATATATATATATATATATATATATATATATATATAGCTGAGATGTAGATATATGCATGATCGTCTAGTTTTCGGCTAGGCACTAAGGCATGCTGTGGTTTGTCCTGTGTCCATGAGAAGAAATAGAATTAGAACTAGGAAGAAAACCATCTTTGTGCCTCTTTTACCACTGATTTTAGTGGCTGATTCTTCTATATTTGTTTAAGTGTTAGTTCTAATTCTGTTTTTTCTCATGCGTCTATTGATTACGTCTATTGTAACTGTATTAGCAAATTTACTTTTGTTGATTTCTTGTTAACATATGCGTTTGTTGATTGCTTAATGTTTATACAGCATGTATATACGCCGTCTCATGGGTAAAATCATGGTTCTTGACAGGTTGCAACTCGTTTCTTATCCGCTAGCCCTCTTGTGTACTGGTTTGCGTCACTTATTATGGGATCTCCTGGTATTGGGAAGAAATGGGGGTATTTCATATGGGCCTATTGCGCGGCTTACATTTTCCTCGGCAGTTTACTTTTCTCAAATTTCTATCCATTTACCTGAGATGCTGCTGCTGCTGGATAATTTTCTTGATTTGATATTATTGACGGTGGTACTCTCAGTGGGGAAGCCAGTGTAGGGCGGGGGGCCATGGCCCCATCTCAAATTTTAATTTTTGTTTACTACTATATATGTATGTATGTATAGTTTTTTGCATTTGCATTGTCCTCTTATAATAAATGGATCTAACAAGTAGGATAAAAAAGTTATGAATTGTAAACTTGGAACTAGGAGCGAATCCACCCTTGTGAAGTGATGGAGTCAAGTCATCCTCAATTGTAAAAAATTCCACGGTATTACGCCTTTATATCTAGTAATTCCACCAAAATCTTATTATTTAGTGCACCTAAAATTCAGATAAATGCAAAAAAAATAATAACTTTTCTTTTCCTATCTTTTGTTTTTATACAAAAAAAATTGATTTTTTTTTCCAGGGGCACTGTCCCGAACCCCCAAAAAATCAAGTCCCATCATGTATCAACATCTTAGATTCACCATTGTTTTCATTCATTTGTTTATGTTATTTTTGAATGCATATTCGGCCTCCCAGTGATGAAATCCTGCATTCGCCACTAATAACTCTGTAACTAATTTGTTATTGATGGTATTAAATGATGAAGCTTGCTATTTGCTAAGCACGTGTCTAGTAGGCAATAGCTACCATGGGACGCAACTCTTAACACTACTTTGGTCTCGTACGCTTATTGGTGCATCTTCAACAATTGAGTGTATGCATGAATGTTTGTTGTCTACATATATGAAAGGTAGAGGTAGGGACGTAGGGGCTAGCAGCTAGCCCGTTTCTGATTTGCCAGCCGGGGCCATAAAAAGGATGAAAGTTGCGAAAATTACAAGGAATATTTTATTTGTATGAATAATAATTTAGTGATAATAATTTAATGAGAGAACTATTTGGGGTCCTTTGAATACTACTCCCTCGGTTTCAAATTAGTTGTTGCTTTAAAGAATTTTTCTTAGTCAATATTATTAGTCAATTTAGGGCTCGTTCGGTTACCTATATTGGATTAGATTGGGTTAGATGAGATTAGATTAACTTCCTACTGACTAATTAATTAATTAGTTAGTAGTATATTCGGTTTTTTAGATTAGGTCTTCTATTAAATTTGTTAAATTCAGTTATTATATATGAATTGTCTATAAAACCAATTAGTTTAAAATAATAAGATATGAATTTAAATTCATCAAGTAAGAATCAAGTTTTTGTTCATGGAAATAATGTATTTTCCAATTTCCTGAAATATTTAGTTTCGACATAATATTTCTAAATATTTTCTAATCACATAATTCACATAATCCCATAATTCACATATAAACAATTAGTTATGCAAGGATTGTTCTAATTTCTAATCTAATAAATTTGTACGTAGATGTGGTAAAATAAAATACTAATATTTTACAGAAAATGTGGGGTGTTACAATCTTCCTTTGTACCTTTTTCATTTAGTTCGGGATAACGACTCACAATCTCATTCTCAAGTTCCCACGTTTCCTCGTCCGGAGAATAATTTCTCCGAATGATTTTGACTAGGCGAACATCTTTGTTTCGAGGTTTCCTAACCTTTCGGTCTAATATATGAGAGGGTTCTTCGGTAAAGGATAGGTTCGGGGATAAATCGATTGGTTCGCTTTCAAGAATGTGGTCAGGATTAGAAATATATTTTCGGAGCTTAGACACATGACATACATTGTTGATTTTGGACAGTTGAGGTGGTAGGGCAAGGCGATAGGCTTGGCCACCGATTCAATCTAGGATTTTGAATGGTCCGATATATCGAGGGCTTAGCTTTCCTTGTTTTCCGAATCGCACGATTCCCTTGAGTGAAGCGACTTTTAAGAAGACATGATCGCCGGCTTGGAATTCCAAGTCTCGTCTCCTTTTATTTGCATATTTTTGTTGGCGGTCTTGGGCGGTTTTCAATTTCTCCCGAATATTCTTGATTATGTCGACGGTGTTTTTTACTAGCTCGGGTTCTAATAACTTTCACTCTCCTACTTCGTCCCAATGGATTGGAGAACGACATTTTATTCGTACAATGCTTCGTAAGGTGCCATTCCGATCGAAGATTGTAAGCTATTGTTGTACGAGAATTCGATGAGTGGTAGACGGCTTTTCCAATTGCCACCAAAATTCATTATACATGCTTGACGCATATCTTCGAGGGTTTTGATTATCCTTTTCAATTGTCCGTTGGTTTGGGGATGTACGCCGTACTAAAAGCTAGATGGGTTCCCATTGTTTCCTGCAAGCTTTTACAAAAATTGGAAGTGAATCAGGGATTTCGGTCGGAAATGATTGATATCAGAACTCCGTGGAGTCGGGCGCTTTCTCGGATATAGGGTTTGGCCAACTTTTCGAGACTAGAAGTAGTCTTAACCGGTAAGAAGTGCGTGGATTGGTGATCGACTATTACCCATATCAAATCAGATCCTTTAAGCGTCTTAGGGAAACCTTGGACGAAGGCCATGGTTACTCTTCCCCATTTCCATTAGGGAATAAGGTTCGATTGTATAAGTCCCCCGGGCCTTTGATATTCTGTTTTGATTTGTTGACAAATTAGGCATTCGAATACGTATTTGGCTATATCTTTTTTTTCATTCCTGGTCACACAACTTCTTCAAGTCTTGATACATTTTGGTTTCACCCATATGGCAAGTGTAGGGGGTTTTGTGTGCTTCGTTGAGAATTAATTCATTTATTTCGTTGCTTGCCGGAATGCAAATTCTTCCTTGAAATTTTAAGAGTTCGCCATTGGTCATCGAGAAATTTGGGTTTCGACTGATTGCTAAGATTTCTCGGATTTTAGAAGTTGGACGTCATGGTCTTGAGCGGACTTGATAGTTGATTCAAGAGGTGGTTTAATGATCAAAGCAGGCATGGATTTTTGACTAAGAGCATCGGTGACTGCGTTGGCTTCACCGGGATGGTAAAGGATTTCGCTCAGAGTCCTTTACTAATTCAAGCCATCTTCTTTGCCTCATATTGAGCTCTTTTTGAGTGAAAAAGTATTTGAGACTTTTGTGGACGGTGTAAATCGAACATTTTTCTCCGTTGAGGGCGAACACGACTGCCGAGAGTTTCAAGTCGTGCGTCGGGTAGTTATTTTCATAATATTTTAATTGTCTAGAGGCATAGGCAATCACGTTCCTATTTTGCATTAGGACGGCTCCAAGTCCGTGTTTGGAAGCATCACTATAGATCACATAGTTCCTGGTTTTCTCAGGTAGAGAGAGAATTGGTTCGGAGGTTAATCTTTTCTTGAGTTCTTGGAAAATAGATTCGCATTCGGGAGTCCATTGATATTTAACTTCCTTTCAGGTCAATCGAAAGAGTGGAGCGGCTACCTTGGAAAAGTTCGGAACCAACCATCGGTAGTAGCCCGCAAGGCCGAGGAAACTTCGGAAGTCTCCGACATTCCGAGGGATTGGCCAATTACAAACGGCTTCAATTTTCCTCGGATCGACGGATATGCCTTTTTTGGAAACATGACCAAGAAAGTACACTCTCTTTAACCAAAACTCACATTTGGAGAATTTCACATAGAGTTGGTTCTCTCGGAGAGATTGGAGCACTATTTCCAAATGTTTATGATGTTCTTCATCGTTTCTTGAATAAATTAAGATATCGTCGATGAATACGAATTTATCAAGATATTTTTGGAAGATTCGATTCATAAGGTCTATGAAAGCAGCCAGAGCGTTGGTTAGACCAAACGACATTACTACAAATTCGTAATGGTCGTAACGAGTTCGGAACACGATCTTCGGAATATCTTCCTTCATGATTTTCAATTGATGGTACCCAGAACGGAGGTAAATTTTGGAACAGACCGTGGAGCCTTGAAGTTGGTCGAAAAGATCATCGATTCTTGGCAAGGGGTATTTGTTTTTTATAGTGACCTTGTTGAGCTCTCGGTAATCGATACACATTCGAAGGGTTCCGTCTTTCTTATACACGAAGAGGACCGGGGCACCCCATGGGGAAAAACTAGGGCGAACAAACTTCTTATCGATAAAATCTTGAATTTGGTCTTTGAGTTCCTTTAGCTCTAGAGGCGCCATGCGGTCAGGTGCCTTAGAGATAGGAGTGGAGCCGGGGATCAAATTTATTTCTAATTCGATTTCGCGATCAGGTAGAAGACCGGGGATATCTTCGGGAAAGACATCGGGAAATTCACAAATGGTTGGCACTTTGGAATGTCGGGTTTATTTTCATCGAAAGTTCCCACTATGTCGACCAAATGAAATAGGTGCCCTTTTTTGCTCGCCTTGATGGCGGAAATGATAAGAATCGAGGGATTATACGAGCTTCAAAATTCAAGAAAGATTGGAAGCGGAATTGAAAGAAACCCGAGAAATTGTGAACACCTTGGTCGGCCGTTTTGGACTACAAGCCTCGACATCGACTCCTTCCAATGATGGTGGAGTATAAAAAGTGATGAACTTTGTTTGGTTTTTTAATTAAACTTTGCAACACTACATTATATGCTTTTAAGTTTTATGTACTTTTTTAATTTATGTTTTGTGCTACCTTGATATTTAATCCGTATAATTGGTTTTAATATTTTCGATATAAGTGTATTTTTTTTTGTACAACTGCTGAATACAGGTTGAATTTCTTAAATGAAAAAATAAATAAACCAGAAATTATATTAAAAAAAATAAAAAACCTAGCGACGAATAAATAAAACAAATCGTCGCAAATAAATTGTGGGTCTTGCGATGAAAACGGACATTAGTCGCAAATATTTTTCGTAAACGTAGCGACGAAAACGTCACAAAACGTCGCTCACAATAGCGACGAAAATAACATTCGTCGCCAACGTTTGCGACTTATTACGTATTCGTCGCAACATGGAAGCGACGAAAGTATAGGATCCGTCGCGAATATTAAAAAAAAACATTTTTTTTCCAGAAAATACGAATGTTGCGACGATTTATGAAATTCGTCGCCAACCTTTGCGTCGAAAATGTCTTTTCGTCGCCGACCTTGCGACGGGACGTTTGGCGACGTTTTGTGTAGGATTTGGCGACGAAAATAATTCGTCGCAAACAAAAAAAATCGTCGCCAAATACACATTTTCGTCGCCAAATTTCGTCGCCAGTCGACTGTTTTGGCCTAGTGTTAGTAGGGAGAAACGAACGGTTTTGTGAGCACAATTGATGTGGGCGTCGAATTTTGTCGAATTTTGATGACCAATCTCATTCTGCTTTTCTCTCTTTTATTTTCCCAGTCTTTTCTCTTCTCCAAGCTTTCTTTCACCCCCTTTGTCTTTGTCTTCTTTGCTCTTGGGGTGCTTTCGCCGGTCGTTGCTCTCTATTCGGCGGTCAAAAGAGCGATGCACCCACTATTGGCTTCGCCTTGTCAACGCAATTCTCCCGCTTCTGATTTTGAAGGATTTCGTTCGCGGGTTGGAGAGTGACCTCAGTTGTTGGGATGCGATAGGACTCCATCAATTCTTGTCGGCCTCTCTCTCCTTGCATCTTTCTGTAAAGGTGGGGAGTTGGAGTGATGGCATCAGAAGTTAGGGGTGTTTTGACGACGTTCGGAAGTGTGGCGGTTGAACCCTAGGCGGCGGGCATATCGTGATTTTGATGGTGGTGGTGCAGATTATGGTTTACATTGTAATTTTTTTGCGGTCAGAATATGGAGGCGGAGATGGTGATGGCGTGGTGTGGCGACGACGTGGTGACATGGGGAGCAGATCTAGGATTTTTGGGGTCGATTGCGCTTAAGACAGCGCGGGTGGAAGAAATTCGCGGAGGTTGGAGCCTTAATTGACTATGTTTAGTTGTCGATTAATGTTAATCGACTATGTTTTAGTACTCGATTAAGGTTAATCGACTACATTTTTTAATTAATTTTTGAATTTTAATTTTTTTTCTTTATTTTACCACACATAGTTGGACTCTTGGGGGCTTAGATGTAGTACATTTTGTTTTACTACTTTCAATCCACTATCTGATGTGTATAAATTAATTAGAACTTTTGTATATTTGTTGTTTTGTAAAAAAATAGTTGATTTTCATTTTCTTGTAGTTGTTTTTGTTATTTGTTTAAGTTGGTTATTGTTTGGATTTTTCTGTTGAACCGTGTTGGTTTTATTGACTGTTTTACGTTTGTCTTTTTTAGTACAATTTCATTATTTAACCACGATTTTAGTAGTCAGTTCGTTAATCTACTATGCTTTAGTGATTAATATACCTGGCACACGAAAAAAATGTTTAAAAACAAAAAAAAATTATATAAAAATAATTATTATTTTTTAAAGAATAAAATAATAAACAAAAAATGAAGTTTAATTTATTAAAAATAAATAAAAAGAAAAAGAAAAAAGAGAAAACGATAATGGGAATTGGTGTAGTGGAAAGAAGACAGTGAAAGGACAATTTTAGATTAGGGAGAAAGTGAAAGGAGCAAGTGTTTATCTCAAATAGTTTGGGGTTTTCTAAAAGAGCCTCATATATAAATGGGGTTCAGTGTAAAATAGTGACCCGTTTTAGTACCCTTGTCATATTGAATTGTCAAGAACCTACCCTATGTTATTTTATTGGCAAAAACTCCCCTATGATTTAATTTTTTTTTATCAATTTGTACCTCTGTTTAGGGGGTTGTGTGCTAAAACAAATTGAATCAAATACGGATTTTTGTCAATAAAATAACATAGAGCAGTTTTTTAGCACTTCGATATAACACAGTGGTCTTGATTGCAATAAGCCGTATTAGTTATACTAGCTAGTCAAATAATGTTTACACACAAAAGGGCTCAAACAACAAACTTATAATACGTTCCTTCATCTGAGGAAATTGAATTCCATGCCCATCTCCATGTTGATACATGTACTGTGCCATTCTCCCTAGATCAACCGCACTTCTCACAAAATCTCGTTCGAATAATGGCGAATCTGTAATAACTCGTAATTCTTCGTTCATCTCTTTCCACGTCTCATTTATCAAACACCTTACATACTCTTCCGCCTCTTCTCTACCAACACCGCTTTCATTCATGTAACACTCGATCGATTTCGGAACATCTCCTCTTTTCATCTCATCCTAATAATTAAGTCAACAAAAAAACATTTTCTTATGATAATGAAAAATATTAATTATCGGCACTATATATATATATATTTACGAACCGGTGATGTTCCAAGGTCGTTTGCAAGGCGTAGAATCATTGCCGAAAATCGAACTATGTTGTGGTATTCGTACAAGCTTCGAACGGCTTCTTTGTTTATTGGATTCGTCACAAGAAAAAATGCATGAGAGAGTATTACAGGAGCAGATATCGAAATCCATGCATTGTTGATGTATTCTTCGAGTGTCGGTGTGTACCCTTTCGAGTACCACTTCGCCTCTAGTAGATATGCCATGCATAGATCTGCCCACTGCAAAATTAAGTTTATATATAAATCAATAATCAAATATTTTTTAATTTGGAGTAAATAACTAGAAATTAATATAATTCTAATTACTGATTTTCTCAAATGTGGGATGACGAGAAATCGTTGTTGTTTGAGAACATTGTACGACAATTCGTCGACGAAGTTGTTGAGAGCTAGAAAACACATCTGCATATAGTGCGGGAGTTTGTCGATTCCTTCAATGTCCCATCTGAAAAATAATAAACAAACATTGAATTTTTCTAGCTAGTTTTAAAATAAGTTTAATTAATTATTCGGACCTTTGAATGACGTCATTGAAGATCTCTAGTTCTTCCAAAGTACCGTAAACATCGAATATATCGTCGATTATTGTAATAAAGACATTGACCTTGGTTGCCATGATTCTTGAATATCCATATTGAGGCTCGAACAACCCACCGATGGTCCATAGGTAATTCTCGATCAACCTATCCCTCGCGAATGGTAATATTTTAGCAAGCCCTGTTTCCTCCCACCAACTTTATACGAAACTCAAAAAAAAATTTGCTAATTAGAAAATTATGTACTATAGATCTTGAAAGACGAGTTTGTTGAGATCTAAATAATTCACCTTGAGAGATGTTTGAGTTCTTTTTGGTGCTTTGCTTGAACAATGTTGAAGTCGAGTTTGGCAAGCTCGAGCATAGTTGGATTCATGTCTGGTTTTTTCGCATAGAATTGTTTGATGAACCATCTTGCATTTGGCCTTTGAACCCTCCAATGAATTGGGAGCTCCAATGCATGTCGAACGGCCATTAATAATAAAACATCTTCGTCATCAACTCGATCAAGTTTTTTCCGCAATAAATTGGCGGCAAATTCTCTAGCTACCTCCAATGTGCTTTCGCCACGTCTCATCAGAAAAGAAGCTTCATAAAGTTGCAACAATCCTTCGGTATTAATATTGTCTCCAAGACTCGCCTTAAAAGAATCACCGGACTCGTTCTTGAAACTATTAAACACATCTACAATGTAGTAAAAACTAAGAATCACCTTCAAATATAATTAAATTAAGGGTAAATAGCACTTAACCTCCTTGTGGTTTGAACATTTTGCACATGACCCCCTTATGGTATGAAATTAGGCACATAACCCCCTTGTGGTTTTGAAATTTTGCACATGACCCCCTTATGGTATGAAATTAGCACATAACCCCCTTGAATAGAAAACTGGAAAAGACGAAATTACCCCTATCAAGTCAAAAGTTCTTGTTTTGATTTAAAAATAATTATTCTATAAAATTAAGGCCTTAATGTACTTTTTTGTAAAATGAGAAATATAATATATTATTGTGTTTTTTTCTATTTTACCGCACATATATTTTTTTTAAATTTAATTTTCATTTCAACTTTAGAGAAATGTTTTTTTTAGTTTTTCCAAAAGGAAAAAAAAAATAATTTGTTTCTTAAAAAAATTAAAGTTCGATAACAGCTATAGTATAATATATTATATAAAAAAAAGTAATATAATAATCATAATTAATGATAATGTTAAAGATTTTCAAATTGATTTTTAAAATCGAATAAGTTGTCAATCGTTCAATAACTAATATTTTATACCATTTGTGCTGTAAAATTAAAAAAAACACAATAATATATTATATTTCTCATTTTACAAAAAAAGTACATTCAGCTTTCATTTTATAGAATAATTATTTTTAAATTAGAACAAGAATTTTGACTTGATAGGAGTAATTTAGTCTTTTCCAGTTTTCTATTGAAGGGGGTTTTGTGATAATTTCATACCATAAGGGGGTTATGTGCTTAATTTCATACCATCAGGGGTTATGTGCAAAATGTCAAAACCACAAGGGGGTTATGTGCCTAAATTCATACCATAAGGGGGTCATGTGCAAAATGTCCAAACCACAAGAAGGTTAAGTGCTATTTACCCTTAAATTAAATACACACACTTATACACATTTATATATGTTCTATCTAGCTATCAGGAGGGCATTCAGTCGCTGAGGCATTAGCCACCTTGGGGTGTCAGATCGAGTTGGCTCATACCTCCACTGCAAGGGAGCTTCCCCGAAATATTCAACAAATGATTCGAATGGACCAGTTTGGATATCCATCCTTTCGACGCCATTCTCTAACATAGGGGTGTCATGTTTTTCTCACGTTCCTACATTTTCAGCAGTGTCCATTTAATTTTTAATAGTTTTTCATATTAGGCAGATTCTCGTTTATTCGATGTTGGGCAATGATGAGATGGTCATAATTTGTTTGCGTCTATTTGGAATTATCTGTTTTTGGTGCATGGTGCCACATATTTTGCAGTCGTTATACCTATTCCATAATTTTTTTTATGGAACTGTAAGTTGGTCAACTGTTATAGTGAGGTGAACGGAGTATCCCGGTTTTCCCAATTTTTCTGTGATCATTCTCATTACTCTCTCTCTCTCTTCTTTAGTTACATGTTTTGCCAGTATTTCTCTATTTGTGGCAGCTGTTATTTTTAGCCAATTTTTGAGTTGTAGCGTTTTGCATGAAACTCATTATGTAATTATTGATTTTTGAGCTAAAGACATGCATGGGTAGGGCAAGTTCTAAGGGGAGGAGAAGTAGACGATCGTCTAAGACCCCTTCATTTTTTTACAAATTTAGGGCCCCAAAGTTTTTATAACCTTTATTTATTAACATTTATTCAAAAAAATTATACTACATATGTAATTATTGAGAACTCCTAATTCATAAATAAATATTAAATCAACAATTTAACTTATTTCTATAATGCCTCTAATCATGGGCCCTAATTACAAAATTTATAATGTATTAATTATTTATTTTTATATATATGTTCACTTGTTTAGAGTTACTTAATGCAAATTATCGTTTTAAAACGTCGGGGTGCTGCCCCTGAAATCCCGGAAACATTAACCCCACTATATCCCAAATATCTAGCCTTGCCATTGGGTTATATATATACCTTACAAAAACGAGTTAACACAGAGTTTATCACCTGTTTAGAGAAAATGAGTTTTATTGTAGATAGCCCCCCCCCCCCCAAACCCCCCATTTTTTTCATCATCTTCAAATCTCGCATGGGGCCCTAAAAAATCTCACCGTGTGTAGGGTTGTGCATTGATCGGTTTTAACCATAACCAACTCATTTTCGACGCATAATTTGTGACGGATAATCAACCATCAACCGACATATTTAAGTTGGGTCGATAATGTCAACCAACCCATGTGTAGTTGGGTCGATAATGGTTTCTAATATACTAAAAAATTGGTTAGTCGGGTAATATCGGTCAACCAACTTTATTTATTAATTTTATTTAAAGTGTTTAATATTTTTAATTTCAAATTTCTATTTTATATCACGTTTATTAAATTATCTAATATTGACCAAAATCCTAAAAGCAATAACTCTAACATAATTATCTAATTTGAACTATTTTAATTTTAATACATAGCCTAAAATATTTGGACGATTATTAATTGTTGAATTATCTACATTTAATTGCAATACATATGGCGCGTAATGTTTAGAATTTTGTATTCGAACATATATTGTTGAACTAGTCATATTTAATTGTAAAAAAAATAGTGTTGTAACAACTTACAACTAATAAAATATTAAAAAAATATTTCGATGGATGACTCGTCAACCAAACCATCAACTGACCCACTAAATTTGGTCGATAACGATTTCCCATATTTACCAAAGTTGGTTGGATGGGTTGAGTTGGTTTTATGGCTGATTTTTAACCAACCCAACCAACGCATAGCCCTAACCGTGTGTATGGGTCCAACCCAATCACACACCCTTGTCGGGCGTCGTTAAAAAATAAAAATAAAAAACCTATTTACCTTGGGAGACGCTAAAACCGTGTTGTCTGAGGAGTCTGAATCCAAGTGCTGCCGAGTACAAATCCCTTTGATAGTAATATTTATTTCCATCATTGTATAAACAACTCAATATTTGGTGGATTTGTTCTTCAAAATGATAAGATATACCAAGCCTCTGTAAATTATCAATCAACTCCAATTTCTGAATTAATATTTGTTCATCCACTAATAACATCTTCTTCACTTGCTCCACCAACTCACAACCCCTCTTCAAATATCTCTCTTCCTATATATATATATATATATATGGGTTAATAGCATTTTGCCACCTGGACTTTGCCCGTTTTTGCACTTTGCCACCTTAACTAAAAAAAGTTGCAAGTGCCCACCCAAACTCAGTTTTTTGACGCACATAACCACCTAAGGGGAATATTCCGGCGAATATTCTCCTTTTTCAACGCATGCGCGATGCACATGCGAAAGTACAAGGGTTTTTTCGTCTTTTCACCTCAAAATATCATAAGAGGGTGAAATTGAAAGTACCAAGAACTCAATTGAACTTAATTTGAAACTTTAACAAATTTGAAATTAATTGAAGCTTTGTGCCCACTATTTATTTTATTCGGGCCTGCAGCTGAATATTTTTTTCAAACGAACAAACCCAAGCTTTTTTCCAAACAACAATGGCGGCAGAAAACGACAACCCAGTGCTTATCAAAACCTCGAAATTACATTTTCTTCAACTTCCAATCGCAGCAACTCTTCATCAAACCGTCGATTCCCCATGGACTCGACCTCAACTTCCACGTCGAGATTCCGATTCAGAGATCACAATCAGGAAATCGCCGCCGGCGAAGACTCGTCGGAGGGCCACACCACCGCCGATTCTTCCTCCGTTTCGAGTAACGAAGATGAATACCCGCCGGAGCTTCAGTCCATGACTTCCAAGGTTTGTTGTACCTTCCATATTTTGTTTGAACTCGTTTTTCCCCCTTTTTAATTTCTGGTTGGGTTTTTCCTTTTTGATACATAGGGCGTTCTCCAACGGTAGCCGCCCCCCCGGCCCCGCCGGAATTCTCCAACGGCAGCGGCCCTTTTGTTCACGGGGCTCAGGCGGTGGGTGTTTTTATCCCATGGAAGATGAAGCCACAAAGCTTCAATTAATTTCAAATTTGTTAAAGTTTCAAATTAAGTTCAATTGAGTCCCTGGTACTTTCAATTTCATCCTCTTATGATATTTTGAGGTGAAAAGACGAAAAACCCTTGTACTTTCGCATGTGCATCGCGCGTGCGTTGAAAAATGAGAATATTCGCCGGAATATTCCCCTTAGGTGGTTATGTGCGTCAAAAATGAATGTTTGGGTGCCGCCGTGCAACTTTTTTTAGTTGAGGTGGGAAAGTGCAAAAACGGGCAAAGTCTAGGTGGGAAAATGCTATTAACCCTATATATATATATATATATATATATATACAAAACAAGCATATTGAATATACTTTTATATTAAAAATTACTAATGATGAATAATCAATATTATGGATATATATATGTTTTACCTTATATTTACTGGTCAATGACTGAACGAAATCGAAACCCCAAACGGGAGGCTCGTAGTTTCCAGACCGTCGATTAACAGTTGTAAGTAATCGAGTATGATCACAGTTAACCTGAGTATTGCATTGTAATAAACAAGGCCTAATTACTATTATGCCATTAAAAGCTGGAATAGAAGATACAAAGCTGTTATTAGGAATTTTGATTGGCCAGGTAAGGGTAGACATGATGAATCAATGTTTCCTTTTCTTTTTTCCTTGGGAAAATTAAAGGGCCTCCTATTAATAAATAATAGATAGAAATTTCACTTATTAATATTTTATGATTTTCTTTTATATATTACATTTGTCTTTGTTGACCGAACATTATCTTCCATAAAAGAAATTTAATTGCATGTCTTCAATTAATGTACGTCCATCAATAGTTGCCCCTACACACATGCAACTGTTTGTTCAATAATGTTTTTGGTATGCCCAACTTTACAACAATAATTAATGTATGGGTAATATGCCTCGAGCCACTAAAACGAAACATAATTTGAACTAAATAATAAGTTTAAATTCAATTTTTTAATTAAATCCTTAGATTGAAATAATATATGAGCTACATCTCTAATCAACTAAATAATTAAGGGTAAATGGCAAATAGACCCATAATAAGGGCACTTAATTAAAAAAGAGACATCCAATTTTTTTGTCTTTCAAATAAGTCCAGCTCATTCAAACTTATTTGCAAATAAGTAAAATCCTTTTATATATACCAAAATTACCCCCAATTCATTGAAACTCAATTCAACTCATGATTTACACCCCAATTTAGCCCAATTTCATCAATTAACCAATTTTAACCCTAATTTCAATTTTGACCCCAATTTTGACCCGTCGCCGCCGTTGACCGCCGGTCTCCGGCGTTGACTTTTTCTTTTTTTTTTTTTTGAAAAACTTTTTTTCCCAGAAATTTTTTCCCGGCCTGTCAACAGCCGTTGACCGCCGAGTCTCCGGCTTTGAACTTTCTTTTTTTTTTGATTTTGTTTTTTCTTAAAAAAATATTTTAATTAATATTACTGTCTTGGCTGCTAAATTACTGTCTCCGGCAGTTATTTAACTGTCGGAGACAGTAATTTAACTGTAAATTGTCTTTTTTTTTCTTCAAAAATATTTTAATTAACATTACTATCTTCGTTACTAAATTACTGTCTCCAACAGTTATTTAACTATCGGAGACAGTAATTTAATTGTTAATTGACTTATTTATTCTTAAAAAAAAGAAAAAATTAATACTACTGTATTCGTTGCTAAATTACTGTCTCCAGCAGTTATTTAACTGTCAGAGACAGTAATTTAATTGTTAATTGACTTTTTTTTTTCTTAAAAATATTATTTTAATTAATATTACTGCCTTGGCTGCTAAATTACTGTCTCCAACAGTAATTTAACTGTCTTAGACAATAATATAATAATATTACTGTTCGGGAAAATAATATTCATAATATTACTGTTCCAAACAGTAATATTACTGTCTGAGACAGTAATTTAGTAGCCAAGACAGTAATATTAATTAAAATATTGTTTCTAAGAAAAAAAAATTCAAAAAAAAAAAAAAAAAAAAAAACAAATCAACGTCGGAGATCGGAGGTCAACCACCGGTCAACAGTGGTTGACCGGCCGGAAAACAATTTTAGGAAAAAAAATTTAAAAAAAAAAAAAAAAAGTCAACGCCGGAGACCGGCGGTCAATGCTGGAATATGGCCGGAAAAAAAATTCAGAAAAAAATTATTTTCTGAAAAAAAAAATTTGAGGGTTAATGTGATATATTTGTTTGAATCCGGAGTCAATGTGTAATATTAAGGAAGTTAGAGCATAATGGATGGAATTGATAAGAATTATATTATGGAGGGTATTTTTGACTAAAGATATGGGGATGGGTTTAATTGAGAGACTTTTTTTTTTTGGACCAAAATGCGTTAAAGTCCCATGTGATGGACCTTTTTGCCATTCGTCCAATAATTAAATTAATTATGAAAGCAAATAAACACGAGAAAATATCAATAAAAACGGACCTAGGATTTTATCTTCCCCTATGCAAGAATTGTTCACCCAAAATCCCCCAATTATGAAATATATGATTCATGATTATTAACCTGAGACACAATATTACTTGTAACCTGCTGTCGCGTGTATTATAATTCTATTATCCAAAACCAAATTACTATATGTCTATGCAATTCGATCATGAATAAAGCATTAAAGCATAAGTCTCAACAATGATTACCTAAGGTGAATATATGTATGTCTACGATACCACATGCAATTGACACACTCATCCGGTGAAAACTACTCGAAGCTTCTTTTACTTACCGTCTAATTATCAAAATAGCTCTGTCAAGTCAATCCCAATAATCGCAGATAAAGCACATAAATTGATCAGGTTCATGCACTAACTATCATAACAAGTAGAAGAAATAATCATAAAATCATAATTGCATAATCTCAAGAAAACGGGTTCACCATCCCCACAGAGGAGGCGCCGGTGCTCCAGCAACGAGAATCGGCGGAGGAGATTTGGGAGGTTGAACTGGCTGAACATTCCTCCTCCACACAAAATACAGGTTATTTCTCCTAATTTTATCTGTGTGTTCAATTTTTAGTATTTTTTATGTGATTTTTGGGTAATATGTGTTTATATATATATATATATATATATATATATATATATATATATATATATATATATATATATATATATATATATAATTTGAAATTGATTTGTGTATATAATTTGGGCAGGAATATTTCAGATGTATTGTGGGAAGCAGTATCCACAGGCCAAGTAGTTTTGTTGTACAAGGCCTGGGAACAAAGAACAAACTAACAGCAACTGTTTATTCTAATATTTTAATAAGTGAAGTTATTATTATGACCACTTTAATAAGTGTAGACACACACAACCCCATGAAAGGTGGATGCTCTTACAGTTTCGCATTGTGACGGTAAAAGTGAAGATTTTGTCATACGAAAGTGGTGATGGTGTGGTGCGGCGGCGGCGTGGTGAAGATGAGGAGCTGATTTAGGATTTTTTGGATAGATTGGACGGAAGCTGACGCGTGCAGAGAATGTCCGCGGAGGTTAATCGACTACGTTAGTCGATTAAGTTAGTCGATTAAGTTAGCCGACTACGTTTTTTTATATTCGATTAAGTTAATCGACTACGCTCTGGTAAGTGTTAATCGATTGTTTTGTTTATTGATTCCAAGTATATAAATCAATTATAATGTTTGTATAATTTTTGTGTTTTGTAAAATATAGTTGATTTTACATTTTTTCGGTGTTGTGATTTGTTATGTTTAGTAGCAGATTCTTCATCGACTATGTTTCATCATAGTCCATTAATATACCTGATATAAAAAATTAAAAAACAAAAAAATTAAAAATTAAAGAATTTCTTTAATCGACTATGCTTCATAGTCGATTAAAAAAACGAAAAAAAAAAATCGCTGAGCGCTTGACCCAGTGATGAGGTGGCGGGCAGGGTAAAGCTGGAGAACATAATGGCTGAAAATGGGTATGTGTTTTTCTCAAATGGAGAGAAATATTTTGGAACTCTCTCCATTAAAAAAAGTAATGAGGAGGTTTTCTCAAAGAGCCCCTATTTTTTAACAATTATCAAAATTAAAACTAACCCCAATCCTACCTTATTGGTACTTATGTAATTATTTATTTTTAATATTTTTTCTTTACTAATTTTTTAACTATAATTTTTAATATGAATACTACTACATTATTAAATTTTACTATATTAGTGTACTATATTTTCTTATTATTTATTAAATTGCTAAAAAATTTCTTTCAATATTTAAATAATATCTCGTTCATCGCACGAGGAAAAATGCTAGTATATAAATATATAAGCTAATCTTACGTAGAGAAGCCAATGTGGGGTAAGTGGGGGGCTGTGGGGCCATAACCCCCCATCAAAGTTAAAAAAAAAAAATTACTACTATATATTTATATATAACTTATTGTCTTTGTATTGTGCTTCTATTTTTTTAAATAATTAATTAATTTTATATACAAAATAAAAATCAAATATTTATATTTCAAGAAAACAAAGAAAAATAATAAACGAGTCTAACAAACATGATAAGAAAGTTATGAATAGTGACTTGGAACGAGGGGCGAGTGCACCCTTGGTCAAGAATGGAATCAAACCCACCCTAAGTTGAATATTTTTTCACTATATTACACCTATTTATTAAGTCCCATCAAATTTTTATTATTTAGTTTATCCAAAATCCAAATTAATGCAAAAAAAAAGTTCTAGTTTTGTCAAAAAAAAAAGAAAAAAATCCTAGTTTTTTTTCGATGGCACTTCCCCCGAGGCCACGAATATTTAATCTCATCATGTAACAATATCCTAAGCTCGCCACTCTTGAAACAACCATTGTTGTTATTAATTTATTTACATTATTTTTTTATTTAAAATTGTTTATGAATATTCAGGGCCCCCTAGGGATGAATTTATGGTTTCGCCACTGACCTTACGCACCCAAGAAGAAACAAGAAAATGTGTAGCATTATAGTGTAACTAGCGACTTCTAACAAGCCTGTAAATTAGTCAAGATAATGTAGCATGTTGGCAAGCACCTTGCACATAGGACCATTTGGTCAAGGGTTCGAGACACCAGGAGGGGAATTGGGGAATCAGTAACTATCCTCCTTTTTTTAAAAGAGGGAAAAAAAACCATACAAATTACATTTAAAAGCGTGCTTTGTGCCCTCCTTGTAATAAAGCCTAATGTTCATCATTTAAAATGCGTGATAATTACAGTTTTCGTCCCTACACTTGTCACCTAAAATAATTTTAGTTCTTACACTTTTACCACTATGATCTTAGTCCTCAAAGTTACCATTTTTTGACACTTTTCGTTCGGCCGTCAAGTTCGCAGTTAACTTGGACGGAATTGCACATGTGGCAGTAAGAATCAGTCCATTTAGCAGTCTAATTATGAGGTGGAGTGACACCCTTATTCTCTCCTCCTATATCTATCATAAAATCCTTAATTCCATATAATTTCTTATGAATGTAAATCATGTCCCTAAATTCCTTTTCAAATCTTCCATTTGAGGTGATATAATGCAACACCAGAATCACCCAATCATAATTTCACAGTTTGGGAACCTTCGCGGATTTGGAACATCACAATCGCTCAACAAAACGTGTGGAATTAGAACGTTCATAAGGAATCATTGGAGATAGGGTTTACTTTTCATAACTTGTACGAGCTCTTTCACAGTTTGGTAAGAAGTGTTGCTGCTCCTTAGATATGTGATCAGCTTGTGGTCTTTCGGTGCACTAGTACTTTGGTAGTAAAGACAATGTTCGTACATACAAGCACGATTGGAACAAGAGCAGCTCTTGTGATTCTCCTTATGTTCAATTCGAGAATTGGACTTGGGGAATTAGGGATTTGGGGATAAAAATAGGGGGAGAGAATGAGGTGTCAATCCACCTCATGTTTAGACTGCCAAATGGATTGGGAGTGTGTTCTAGCTCGATATAACTGCCACATCTAAAAATTCCGTCCAAGTTAACCGACAAACTTGACGGTCGAACCGAAAGTTTAAAAAATTGGCAAGTTTGTGGACTAAATTCGTGACGGCGAAAGTTTGAGGACTAAAATCATTTTAGGTGACAAGTATAGGGGACGAAAACTGTAATTATCCCTTTAAAATGCAATGCAAAGGCCGTTTGTGATGATCTCGATTCGCCTAAGAAAATATTGCGTTTACATTTCTCCCAAATCTATATTAACACAACAAACACCGTCGTCCGTCGCCTTACCTTTCTTCTCCGATAATTTTCCAAAAACAAAAGTTTCAACAAAGCAAACAGCTTCGTTTAGGAATACCAAAAATATCAACATATCATCCATGATGTGGTATTCGCATTATTCTCGTTTCCTGAAAATCGATTTCTTATGATACACAAAAACACATACTGTAGAACAAATAAATAAATAAATAAAATCAGCATTCTATGTATTTTTACAGCTTAGCTTATGACTATACAAAGTTTATATACAGCCCTGATTAATGAAGTTGGGATATACTACAAATTTGACGGAATAAGGAGAAACACTTAACGGAGAGTTAACCTCGTTAACGGCTGGAAGCAAACTTGGAATATCTCCCAATTCAGTTAGCTGCAACGGCTTTCCATTCAAGAACATGATTTTGCTTTGAAGATTGCCGCCCTCGGGAGTTAAGTGATACTCTTCTCTGTATACTTTCTCATCCGAAGCTTTGTTTCCGATCCACGACACTGATTCCTTAAGTCCATGAATGAAAGATCTCTTATTATTGGTGCCCGTTTGATTTTTCGAGGGTAATTTGGCATAGTTACTGGATTGAACGTCAACATTGTACATTGTTTGATTGCTTAAATTTATCACAACTACGGTTACGCCAACCTGAAACAACATAGATTAGATATTTCAGTCAATTTCGCAAAAACCAAATCAAAGAGAAAATTACATACTAACTAATAATGGCAATAGAAGAGGGTGGTGGCAAACAACATAAAACCCCATTTGTTCATTTTATAGATGTTTACTATTTGGGGTAAAATACGGTTTTTCATCCCTCAAGTTTGCATAGACATCACATTCGGTCCCTCATGTTCACAGAAAACACATTTGGTCCCTCATTTTTCGAAAATTCAACACTTTTAGTCACGAGGGACCAAATGTGTTTTTTGTGAACATGGGGGGACCAAATGTGAAATCAGTACAAACTTGAGGGATGAAAACTGTAATTTTCCCTTATTTTCTCTTTACACACCCCATTCAATTCTATGTTGAAAATTAATTAATTCTTACTCTCTGTTTTGCACAATGTGCGTACGAGCGCAAATATTGTGATGCTGTGATGTTAACATCGAGTACTCCTTTTCCCATAAGTCGATTCCAGAGAAGTGCACTGTAAATAGCCAAAAAAAAGAAGAAAAAAAACTAGCAAGTCAGACATTTATATTAATTAATTAATTAACACAAGGTCGGTCATAATTTATGGGTTAAACCTGTAATAATCAGGGTTGGGAATGTATGTAGTCTTGTTTAGGAGGCCATAGAATCCACCAATCAACGACTGCCTGCAATATACTTTGGTATTGTACTTAGCTGCCATTCCAAGTTGATCAAGATACCTACATTAAATGAATTTTAGTCACACCGGAAATAAATTTAATAAATAAAATAAATTATCTTAAATGAATGTTAGCTGTTTAGAAAAGAAATAAAAAATAAAAATACCAAAAGGTGTTAACGAATGTGTTCGATATGTCCCTAGCCCCACTGTTGTAGGCTCCTCCAGATTCACCGACCCACGCAGAAGCCCAAGGCCCGTTTTCTTGAATGGTTGAAGAAAGATTGCCGAATACGAACGATGCCTTATTCAAGTGATCCGGATTCAATATTTTCTTTATTATATTGCCGTCATTTCCTGTAACATGATAACTATAACTATTATACAGTTAAACCTCTATAAATTTATGCATTCGGGACTAGGGGAATTCTATTAAGTTAGCGAATTATTAAATTATCGAGTTAATAATTTAACACATTTTCACCAAGTCGGGACTGAGAGAAACTAGTATTTAATCGAGGTTATTAATTTATCGAGGTTCTACTGTATTATATTTGTTGTCCACAATGAAGGATATTTGCATCAATTATTAGCATATGACAACGATCTATAAACTAACTGAGAACTGAATTCAAAAGGCAAAAAAAAAAAAAGAAGTTAATTTATCTTTACGAAAATGCAAGCATTTCGGTAGTTTTGAAAGTATCAGAAGAGACGGGGATAAAAATTATGGAATAATCAAACACTTGCATGAATATGCTCTGAGTTACTAAGATTTAAACGGAACTAATATTGCAGTTCTTGATGACAAAATATCAAACACTTGCATGAATATTTATCGATTAACAAAAATAAAAATAGGCAAGGCAAACATTTGTTACATCTTGCTATAATACTAACAAATATATAAACGAGTTCAAGTTCATAGTTATATTAACAAATAGTTAAATTTAATATTCTAGTCTCTACATTAATTAAATAATTAAGAAGCAAGAACAGACCTGGACCGAGACTGTACATGTGATGCGACATAACATTGAGTACACGTGGGCCCGACGATTGAAGCAGCTTATCAAACCAAACCTTGTCGTAAAACCCTCCAGGCGCCACGAGACTGGGTCTAATTGGCTGCTTCATATTATTCGATTTTGAGTACAATTCATCAATCATTGTATTCAGACGTATTGTATCTTTTCCATATTGTTCGGGACCAACGCTAGCACCAACTCCCTTGCCCGATAATTCATTACCTGCCCACCAAAAAAAAGCAATAACAGATTTAATCAATCCTTCGACAAAACAGTGAAGTAAATAAATAGTTATATATTATATTAATATATACCAAATTCCCAGGAGTCGACGTGGTATCCCTTTGATAAAGTGTAGTTGATGAAATCGTAAGCATTATGGCGATCCCAATCTCCTCCCCAAACACCTCTTTCGATATGGTGCCTTCCGTGAAGAGCATTCAGTCCAAATGTTAATATCACTCTGCAGCAATTCAATACGTTAGTTCTACTAACAATACCGTATTCCAAGCCGATGCTACTTTTTTCACCGATTTTTTTTTAATGGTGAAACAAGAAAATCCATATATTTGCGCAATCATAAAACAGTGAATTGGCGGGGGAGAAGATTAGAAGCTTGAAAAAATGGGTTCGCAAAAATTATATAACAAACGCCACATATCTACCCAATCGTGGTTATTGCAGTTGCCCCATGCAGCACGGAAACTTCAGCTTCTAAACGTTTCCGCGTTTCGTGTCGGAAACTCGAGGACACCTGCGGGACACCTTATGGGCCATTTTTGCAGTTTCTACAAAGTTAGAAACATGTTTGAATAGCAAATTTTCAATTTTTTTCCCTAATTAGTTACAACATGATTTAATGATCAACTGCAAATTGATAGTTGATAGTAAAACTTATTTTGAATATGTTTGTATAAAAATATATAAAAAGAATTTATATATAACTAAAAACTTATATATGTTTATGTAGTATATTTATAAAAATACCCCTATATTTTTAATATTTACACGTTTCCCCCAAGTCCAGTATCCTCATTTTCGGGACATCCCGTTTCCCCGTATCCGCTTCCCCATATCGTCGTTTCCGTGTCCGTGCTACATGGCAGATGCCAGATTTACTAACTATGGACTCCTACATTCATTAGATTTAGACATGGTACAGAGTTGTAACAACGGCATAATTTCTTAAGGTCTAAAACCCTCAAAACAGCGGCTTCTTTCAGCATTTCGGTACTGAACGAGGGGCAAACTCCTGCAAATTAAATGTGCATATAATTTAAAGAGAGCGGATTAATTACCCTGTTTTCGTGAAAAAGCTATGGAGCTGATCCCACCTATCCATATGCAAACATCCCTTTGAAAATCCAAACAAGCCACCCTTTTCCTTTTTAAACGGGTGGCAAGGTGACGATGAATTTCCCACACCGTACATTACTTGGTCTTGCAACGAACCACCTACTCGAACTCTCAGATTCTTGAAAGCTGTGAAACGAGACCATTATATATACATACAAGATACTGTATATCAAAATGCAAAGAATAAATATCACTAAAAACGGCAACTACGAACCTTGAATAGCATTGCCTAGAAACGGGTGCGATAGATCCTGACAAAATAAAATACCCACATATAAATCTTAACAGTTAGCAAAATAACTGTTCCCGATAATGAAATTTATTATTACCAGATTAACGGCAGATGAAGAACCCCAGGGGCATGTATCGTAATTACACTTATCTTGAGGCCACCAGTCAATGGTGGCACAAATGTAATTAGCATCCGTTTCGGCAACTGTTTTACTTGTGTCAACAACAAGCCTTGCCTCTTCGTATATTTCCCCCAGAATTAAAGGGAGAAACGCCGTAAACACCAAAAGCGACGCACGGAATCCCATCCGTCGATCGAATCGACTACTACTACAACAAATGAAGCGTACACAACATCATCGAGATTTATCATTATCATCATACAACGAGTTTCGAAATTTCGTACAAGGCTGATCATCAAATCAAAGCACGCTAATTAAATCCTAAATATAGCACTAAACATTAGTAGATAGATACATTATATATACCGTTTCTTTACATTTAAGGCACCAGACCAGCAGTAGAAGCAAAGCTAAATTTATTTATTTTATTTATTTAAAAGAAAAATATTTGGAATTGGAAACTCTAGCTCATAATTAACCTAACATCTAGAGAGAGAGAAAATTATATCCAATGAGTCTAAAAGGGCCGGAAAGAATCGTGAAACAACAAAGAGATCTCAAAATTTACTTGGGCGTGAATTAATTCAACAAGGAACTACGAAAATTCCAGCCAATCAAATAACTAACCTCATCAATCAAATTAAAACTCGAAAAACCCAGAAGTAAATTTAATTAACCCAAATTTGATGGGAGAACTAACCTTAGAAATCGGACAATTCCATAAATGGCAACAATGAAGTCCAATTAAAAGCCTTAATGAAGTAAAAATTTTGTTTCTTGATCTCTTTTTCCAGCTAAGTAAGATGGGTTTGTCTCGAATTTGTTGATTGTTGACATGTATTTATTATGAGGTGTCGTCCTTCAAGTGAATTTCACGAACTGTGTTGCTATACAACAGTTGTGAATTGTAATGCTTTAGTGGAAAAGGTATGGCATTAAAATAATATTCTTTTGTCTCGACACAAGTCACATTCTTCCAATCTTCATAATCAAGCTTAATTGTAGCAAAAACACCAATCCTAACTTGACGGCTTTTCGTTGCAAGAATGTTTGGGTAATTACAATAATGAATTTTAATTACAATACGAATTTTATCATTGTCAAACTACGGAGAGAAACAACTCATTATGTTTGGATAATTGCAACCACCATTTATTAATGAATCTTCTTCACACATTTATTTTTATTATGTCAAATTTAATAGAATATTCTAAATTTCGGAAAATGTTCTCTAGTTTGTACTTGTTTTGTGTAATAATACAGTTTCTGGTGCACCACAATCTAATATTTACAGGTCAAGAAACACGTCTTATGATCGTCTTGTTTCAAAATGTGGAGATGAAATTAGGTAAAACGAGTACAAATTGAAAAATATTCAACATTATTTAGAAGATTTCACCGAATTTGACATTACATGGATGAACGTGTAAGAAGATTCATAGTTGAGGAGTGGTTGTAATTACACAAATATAAATAATTTTTTTTATTTTAATTTGACCTTATCTTAGGAGTTGGCCATAACTTATGCGGTGCAAAATATTGCCCAAGGCTTTTAAGCTTTTCAAATTAGATTCCACATTTTTAGAAACAAATTCTTTAATTTATTTTTATATTTTAAAATTGTACATAAAAAAAATAAAAAAAAAAATCACTAAAATACAAATAAATATGATTTTATTTTTTAAATTTATCTTTGATATGACAACTGACAAGAACATAATAAAACCTATTTATGTTAAATTGAATCTAAAATATGGATACATCTCAAAAGTAATGATCCAAACCAACTGAGATAATTGTGGTCCCTATATTTAACTGGTGATTACTAAGGAATTTCATAATGTTACATTAACTATTTAACAAACCTGTGGTCCCTATATTTAACTACAAATACTTAATTATAACATCTAAGGTATACTCTCTTGGGCCTTTTTAGTATCCGATACCTCAAATCCTATCTGAGGTTCGATACCCCCTAAATTACCATTCATTTTATATAGATTATATCTGAACCGTTCAATCAAAAAGTGAATTGGAGTTTCCTAGGAAAATGAATAAAATAATAATTTGAGCAATTACTCATTTTTCACTTTCACCTAAAATTATTTATTACATGAAAATAAAATAGCCTAATATGGAATAGTCTGATTTACCCCCAAACAAGAAATATTTAATAAAATCAATTGTACCCATTATTAAATAATTTAATTAAGAAAGAAAAACTTTATTAAAATATAAGTAAATTCCTATTTCATTTTTATTTTTTCAAATTTATTAATTTAAGTTTAATTTTAATTGATTATCCTCTCAATTAAAATGGTTGTTTGGGTCTGAGTTTTAGGAGGGCCGAACCCGCGGGAGGAGGGTCAGGTCCGAAGCGGGTTCTGACTTCGGTCCAGATTCAGGCTGAAACCAAATTTTTAATTTTTAATTCGAAAACCGTTATAATTGAAGCTCGAACTCGGATTGCTGAAAATTGTGCTGTAATCCTAACCACTAAGTCAAGCAAATCTTTGATTAATTACTAGCAAGACCTGTATATAACATAAACGAAAAGTGTAAAATAATTATAATAAATAATGTTGAATATATTATTAATTAGCATATTCATTGTTATTAAATAATTTAAATTAAATTATTGACAAATATAATATAATTTAAAAAAAATTAACGAATTTTTTTTAAAAGACTTGAACTAAATCAATTTAAATCTTATGATTCGTTTTAAATATTTGAATAAAATGTATATGTAAAAGAAATGATTAAAATTTACGATCTACAATTCAATTCTTATGATTTTACAAATTATTTTTTTTATTTTTCATAATAAAATTCAATTGAAAAGATATTACTTAAACTATAAATAGTTAATTTGATTAATACGCCATTGCAATAGTAGAGCTTAATCAATTCAAATCTTGCAATAAAACTTATGAATTGAAATAGTTTAATCTTAACTGATTCAAATCCTACGAATAATAGATTATTCTTACGATTTTAATGAATTATATTTTATTTATTTAAGAATAAAATTTAATTAAAAATATATTAAAATTTAACTATAAATAGTCAATTCAATTAATATGTTTTTGTCAATAATATATGCCCTTAAAATACTATTAAACCAAGTATTAAAAGAAAATTACAATATAATATTTTGATTGTGAAACACGTGGATTTTTTCCACATTTTGTTTTTAACTCTCTTATTTTCTAACTAAATTTTAGTTATGGAATAAGTAGTGCTTAGTGGGTTAAGTATAGTGCTTAGTGGGCTAAGTATAATACTTAGTGGGCTAAGTAGTGCTTAGTGGGTTAAATTGTGGATATTATCGTAACTACTAAACTAACCCACTAACCCATGTTCTTGAGTGCTCTTGTAGTTGGTTTTCTTGCAGATCATGGGCTGAGGAGTGGAAGCTTGGAATGTCTATAAATACCGACTTCAAGACTCAAGGAAATTATTCGATTCTAAGAAACAAAAACCGAGAGCTGAAAAGCATACATGAGTGTTTTAGAGTGGTTTTAGAATCGGTCGTTTGTACTCCTCATGAGAACTTTCTTTGTAGTCTAGATCTATTAGTATATAGTTTTTATGTTTCTAGACTTGGTTGTAAGAATGATCAAGATAGTGATTCATTCATAAGAAAGAAGTTCTTTACGTACTCCTCACGAGTACATTCTTTGAAATCTAGAGTTTTTAGTTTTTATCTTTTTGTTTCTAGATTCGAATGTAAGAATGATCATGTTAGTGATTCATTCATAAGGAAGAAGTTTTCGTACATCTTCTCTTTGTATTCTTGGAATACTGTTTTAATATAATTTTTCCGTCCTGTAAAGGATAAGTTCACAAGTTTTTACTTGTGAACATTTTTAAATCTGAGTATTGTTTTTATATTTCCGCTGCATGTTTATACAAGTGTCATAACACTTAATATAACACATCTGTATTAAACTAATTCGGGACCATAAATTATTTCAGATTGTACTCATGAACTATAGTTTTATTTTAAAGTAGGAAAATTAATTGAAATAAGTTATAATTTATTTTTCTTAAAATAAACTTTATCTATATTATTTTTTATCTATATGTTCTTGTCAACAATTATCCTATAATTAAATAATCAATAATTTTAATATGTTCTTGTCAATAATTGTCATATAATAAAGTAATCAACAATTTTATCATGTCTATTTTTGTTAAAATAAATATCATCTACATTTTTGTTACAAATATATTATTGTCAATAATTTTCAATATACAATAATGAATAATTTCAAGACGTTCTTGGCAATAATTTTTCTTATTGTATTATTTATTTATTATTAGTTATAAGTTATTTATATGTAATATATATTTTGTATTTTTTTGTTTAAATATATTTTAGTTGTAAAAATTAGTATTAAGATAACTACTAATGTCTTGAATTATATAATTAAATGTGAAAATTTGCACTCACAATATTTAATAAAAGAAAAAATAATATGAAAAACCAGATTAGTACTAGAGGTGGGAAAGTTTCATTTCCCCCCTCCCTTTTCATTTACAAAAGGGTTCGGGGTTTCGGGTTTCATATACCATTCATAAAAATGAATGGTACATGTACAAATGTTGTTAATTAAACATAACAAAAAAATCAAAGTTAAATATTATTTTAAATTAATGTTAAAGAAAAAATGTTTTACTATTTCTTTCTGTACCTTGTAAAATATTTTTAATTGTTTTTTATGTTTGAAATTCTATAAATGTCAAATAATCCCTTTTATATACTTTTAAAAAATTTACTATTTTAAAAATAGTAATTACAACATATTTATAATAAAAATTCAGTGGCACTTTTATAGAATAAAAATATTATGATTTATATAGTTTACTTTATAGAACTAAATTCACGAACAAGTTTTAATTCAAAAGAAAACAAAACTATTTCATATACTTCATGACTCATGTTGGTGCTAACTAGAGTAGGAAAATTAAAAAGATGTTATTTAAATTATAAATAGTTAATTTATTCTACTCATCATTTATAATTTTGTTTTATAGAAAAATAATTGGAATAAATTATAATCTATTTTTCATAAAATAAATATCATCTATATTATTTTTTTTTATAAATATGTTATTGTCAACAATTGTCCTATTATAAAATTATCAACAATTTTAATATGTTCTTTTCAATAATATTCCTATAATAAAATAATCAAAATTTTATTATGTTCTTGTAAATGTATATTTTGTAGTGAAAATTAGTATTAAGATAACTACTAATGTCGATCTTGAATTATATAATTCAATGTGAAAATTTGCACTCCTAATATTTGGTAAAAAAAAAAAAAGAAATCCACTATGGCTATTAGCGGTGGAAAATTTTAATCTCCCCCCTCTTTTTTCATTTACCTTTTCATTTCCCTCTTCTTTCCTTTCTCTTTTTTATTTCCCTCTTCTTTCCTTTATCTTTTTGATTTCCCTCTTCTTTCCTGCCCTTTTATATTTAGGTGGTGTTTGCAAATGATTATTTAAAAGCAGAAGTTTGTGATTGTGAGTTAAGTCAGTTTTAAGTGCTTATTTCTAAAAGTTTGGGGTGTTTGCAAATATTCCGGAAAATGAACTTAAATAGAAAAAACAGGTCTAGGGGTGCTTTTAAAAAAATAGCTTGAAACAGATTATTTTAAGAGAAGCAAAAGCAAAAGTTAATTTTACAAACACCTGAAAACAGATTATGAGCAAAAAAAAGCTCATAATCACTTTCAAAAAGCTTTTACAAACACCACCTTAATATATATTTTGATTTGTTTTGTTTAAATATATGTTTAGTTGTGAAAATTAGTATTAAGATAACTACTAATGTCTTGAATTATATAATTAAATGTGAAAATTTGCTCTCACAATATTTAATAAAAGAGAAAAAAAAAACGAAAAACCAGATTAGTACTAGAGGTGGGAAATTTTCATTCCCCCCCTCTTTTTTCATTTACAAAAGGGTTTCGGGTTTCATGTACCATTCATAAAATTGAATAGTGCATGTACATTTATTGTTAATTAAACATAATAAGATATTAAAAGTTAAATATTGTTTAAATTAATATTAAAGAATTTATTTTTAAGGGACTTATTGTTTTAAATTAATACTCGATAAATTAATAGGCTCATTTAAATAATTGTTTTTTTCTAGTCCCGACTCGGTAAAAATCTACTAAATTATCAGTTCGATAATTTAATATTTCGATAATTTAATATTTCGCTAAATTAATAGAATTTCGCTAGTCCCGACTCTATTAATTATATAGGTTTAATTGTATTTCATTTCTTATTTACTTTATATCTGGTATTTAAACTATGATATTTCGAAAAATTCCTTTTAATAATTCTCAAGATTTTATTATTTAAAAAATAGTAATATAATAAAATTTCACTATGGAATAAAAATATTAAAATTTATATAGTTTAATTTATAGAACAAATTTCACGAACAAATTTTAATTCAAAAGAAAACAAAACAATATTCACCATGTTGAACAAATTTTAATTCAAAACAAAATAAAACAATATTCACCATGTTGCTGCTAATTAGAGTAGGATAATTAAAAAGATATTACTTAAATTGTAGAGGGTTAATTTATTCTACTCATTATCTATATAGTTTAATTTTAAAGTAGGAAGATTAACTGAAATATGTTAAAATAAACATCATCTATATTTTTGTTATAAATATGTTATTGTCAGTAATTGTCCTATACTAAAATAATCAACAATTTTTAATAAGTTGTTATCAATAATTGAAGTTAATCGATTCAAATTAATTGAAATGAGTTATAATCTATATTTTCTTAAATAAACATCTTATTTTGTTTTTCATTTGATTTTTTCACACTATCGATTTAATAACATAAGTGAGTTTTTATTAAATCATGCATTTCTTTATATATTGAATTGATTCAATTTTCTATATATTTTTAATAGTGGAGATTATGTTGAATACATTAATTAATAATAGATTTTTGGAAGTATTGAACCGCGATTCTTTATATTTTTTAAAATTTAATATATTACATTTGTTCATATTGAATTAAAATTATTTAATAATGATGAAGATGAAAATTAATAATATATTTAATATTATTTACATCCATTAAATTTACACTGAAATATTATATTATATATATTTATTGTTAGGCATTTAATAAATATTTGCTTTGTCCCAGTGGTTGATACTACCGTCCCTTGTATCAGCCCAAGTTCGATTCTTAATTGAAGCATTTTTGGTCAAAAACTGACCAATTAAATATGGGTCCTTAGGTTGGGTCCATTTTTGGTCAAACATTGACCAATTAAATATGGGTCCTTAGGTTCAATGTTTTGAAAACCGGACCGGACCGGCCGGTCCGACCGGTTTAACCGCGAACCGCCGCCATGTCCGGTCCGGTTAGTAGTGAAAACCCAAAATCGCCAAAAAACCGGGTCAACCACGAAAATTCGGGTTCGACCGGTAATAACCGGAAAACCCAGAAACCGGTCCAAGAACCGGGTTTTAGCTATAAAAAAAATTCATGGCCGGATCTGCTCCTGTGTTGGTCGTGGGTGACTGGAATTTACCGGAAACGGTTGTGGGTGAATGGTCTAATCGTATTTAGGGCATATGTGACTGAAGAAAAGAAAGGAGGAGGTGAAAATGAAAATAAAGAAAAATATGAAAAAAAAAAGTGGATAAAAATCTCTGTATGTGTGGAAAATGAGAGAAGAAAGAACAAATAAAGGGAGAAGAAGGAAGGGAAGAAGATGAGGGCATATCAGTTTGGACATGGGAGACCTGCGTGAAGAGGAAAAAGCAGACAGAAGAAAGAAGAGAGAGGAGAGGAGAGAGAGAGAGAAAGTGAGAAAAATGTAATTTTAAATTATTTATTTTATAATAAAAGTGAGTCAGTGCGAAGGAAATATAAAAAATATATAAATAATATTATATTTATGGTATTTAATTAATAAAATAATTATATAAAAGAAAAATTTTAACAACCCGGTTGGACCCCGGTTGAACCGGTCCAACCGTAACCCAGTAACTTGGCCGGGTCAATGTCCGGTCCGGTTTTCAAAACATTGCTTAGGTTAGGTCCTTGGACCGGGTCCAACGGGTTGACCACCCGGTATGAGTCCGGGTCAACGGTCAACGGGTCGGTCGTCGGGTCTGGGCCGGATTCGGTGCTCCCTTTAAATTTGTAAAAGAAGATACTAAGGGTAATAACTAATAAAGACATTATTTTTTTTTTTTTTTATTATAAAATTTAAAATAATAAGGACATTTATGTCAATACACAATGAAACTTAAAATATTCATTTTTTTTGACACGTGGCGGCCAATGAGACCCTATCGGACCTTTGAGGTATCGGATGCTAGAAAGACCCTACTCTCTTACCTACTTAGTTGTCTACTAGCTTTAATTGTTTTTCGACACACGATACTTATCTTAATGCTTTTCAACACATGATACTTATGTTAAATGTTGGAGGGTAATTGTGAGGACAATCATATTGTTTCACATAGGCTCTTTTTTGGTTGGGTGGTTTGGATATGTTATACTGAAACTAAATTGTTGATTCACAATAAGTAATCCATCATTGGGTTGGAGTTATGGGGGAAGAAACTATTAATACATGAACTAAAAATATCATATTTTGTTTGGGTGAAAACACTGTTTTATGTGGGTATTCTGGGTAAATTACTAATTTTCCCTTAAAATACATTTTTTGATTCATTGGGTCTCTCTCCTTATTGACCAAGTCCTCCCTCTTCATCAATACCTGGACACAACAGACTAAATCAACTCAAAATTCTAAGGCTAGCATAAGTAAATACAAAGAGAATCCCTAAAACGAACAAAATCAATTTGTTTTAATATAATTACAGAAGCACATACCTGCATACCTGCAGATATTACAATGTTAAATTGGGTGGAAATAACTTGCAGATGGTGACCTAAAACTTCTGAGATGGTGGTTGCCAACCAAGAAACCCTTCATTTGTGAATGAAATTGAAGGAATCAATTAATACAAACACTACAGACACTAAAGGAGGAGAGTGTGAAATGCTGAAATTTACCTAGACATTTTAATGTTCTTCAAATCTGTTGTCTCCATTGTTCCCAAACCTGAAACCCTACACTAGTCAATCAAATTAGACGGATTGAACCATATAAACATCGAAAATCATTAAAACTATAGTTGTACCTTATACCATTAACAGTTACTAGAACCCATTTGGTCAACCATCCATTGAAGTTCCGACGCCAGCGACTGCTCCGATATTCTATGATATGGGAAAATAGAAAAATTATTCAGGGTTTAATTGTGAAATTGAAGGGATTAAGCACCACAAGGAAGTAAAAAATGGATTGGAAAGACCATGAACGGTATGATAAACTAGGGCATGATCTTTTAAAGGGGAAAATGAAGTTTATTCAGTATTTATATCTATTAATTTTGTATTTGTGGTATTATTGAAGGATATTTTCGATATTTCAGATGGGTTATTGATTGCATATGTGATAATTAGTCAAGTCAATTTGGCTTGACTAATAGTAATTCGATTCATAGATTAAATTGGTGGGGGCCATTGTCAAGGATGCACGTAAAACCAACCAAAACAAACGTTGTACAAATCGGTACAACTCATCCCATCCCGTGTCATACTACTGCCAACCAATTAAGATGCCCATGGTGTATTATTTTGTTTGTTGGCTTCAAGTAGTATGAGGTCCGATTGTATGCATTTTCTGTCATTAGAATTTCAACTATACTATAGTGTTTACAAGAGATGTAGATAGATTCATTTGAAATCAAATTAGACCTCTGGAAACCACTTTCAGATAAACTAGAACCAAAATTGATCACCGTAGGGAGAATTCACAATGTTTATCTCTTATTACTATTGGTCGAATTTGAATTGGACTTAAACTGTTTTTCATTGGATTGTTGTAGGGACCAAATAAAAAATATATGGGTCGACTGTCGAGCAACTACTAACTGACAAATATAAATTTCAGCAGCAATTCAATTAATGTATTAGCTATATATGTATATACAAGAATCCATCATATCATTTGAGAAATAATAGCATATAAAATATTGAAGTATTCTCTCATCATTCTCGATTCTCCATTGTCTTTTCGACAATATTATTGAGGATTTGGATTTTCTTAAAATTGAGTAGAAGAAAAGAGCAAAACTCTATCGATCAAAACCTCGTGCTGATAACCTTTTATAGAATATTTATATATATTGGAAACAAAATTTTGAAATACTTAAATGTCAAAAGGAGAGAAGAACAGTTTAAATATAAATGATGGATTTTTGTGTGTAAAACTGAATGTTTATTCATCTCAGTCGCATTCATATTTATAGGCAAATTAGTGCCTTGTAACTAGTACACATGGAATATATAACAAAGCTAGTAAAGCTTCACATCATAAACAAATCATTTGTTTCGATTTTCTCCACCTTCAAAGCCACCGATTTCAGAAACATGGATATCGGGCAAAGATGGGTTTGGCGGTGGGTGTTAGGATGTGTTACATCCACCGTCGCACACGTGGGAGAGCCACCGTTTGCCAGTAACCGAAAAATTGGGGCTTAATTAAAAGTTGAAAAACTTCATTTTGGGGCTTAATTAAAAGCATCTGTAGTTTCTGAAATTTTTAATTAAAAGGATATTTTGGTGTTTCCAGGGTACCAAATACACACGCAGGCGCAAAATTCGCGCGTGTAACACATGATAAGGCTGCCGGGAATAGAGCTCAAATTCAGGCTAATAAGTAGAAATAATATTCAGATGATTGTAACTATACCTAATAAAAGTATTGAAAATATGGTGCCAAAAACAGCAAATTAATTGAAAAGACTGATGTTGATTAACAGCAAATTATGTAAATAATACACAAAAAAGCACGACTATGAATTAGCAGGCAACATAAATCTGAAATTACCTAATACCAATTAATTGTTTTTCCACATTAATCTATATTTTTGATCCGACGTGATGCGACCGCTTTACAGAGCGGACAAGAATTCTTAGTACGCAACCATCGTTTGATGCAACACACATGATATTCATGCCCGCAGTCGAGACTCCCAATCGCTGTTGTCGTCGTCGTCTCCTCTTTTTCCTTTTCACAAGACGTGATCATATCATCCAAGCAAATCGCACAAATTTCATCACTCTCCTCATCCTCTGCTCTACGACACGAATTCCTCGTTTTAAGACAGTTTTCGATATCTTCTTCGGACAAACCACTGCCGTTAACGTTTGGACGACTCGGACTCATTCTATGATCTTCTCTTACAGCTTGTTGGGTATCACCAGCCCCAATAACCTAAATTACGGAGTCATTTCTTGCATGATCATATATCATCCTATCTATATATACCAGCCCCAATGGCACCGTTGTTAATTTGCCTGAAACGAGGCTGATCAGACATTAATTCTTCCATCGATCTTTCACAAGGGTGAGAGAGAAGAGATGGAATTATATATATATATATATATATATATATATATATATAATGGTATCTATATTAGTACCCCTGTGTGATATAAAAATAGCGAAAACCCCGATGAATTTTTTAAAACAGCACACCGGACCCATTGTGATTATAGTCATGGGCAAATGGCAAATAGGCCCATGACAGGGCACTTAATTCATAAATGGACATCCAACTTTTTTGTCTTACAGATATTTTCACATCATTCAAACTTATTTGCAAATAAGGAAAACTCATTTATATATGTCAAAATTACCCACAATTCATTGAAACCTAATTCAACTCCAATTTCATGATTTACACCCCAATTTAGTCCAATTTCACCAATAAACCAATTTTGACCCTGATTTCAATTTCATGATTTTTTTTTTAAACTTTTTTTTATGATTTTGTTTTCCGGTAGGTCAACCGCCGTTGACCGCCGATCTCCGGTGTTGACTTTTTTTTTAATTGTGTTTTCATAAATAATATATTTTAACATTTAATTGACCTTTTTTTTCTTAAAAAAACATTTTATTAAATATTACTGCCTTATTTGCTAAATTACTGTCTCCAGCAGTTATTTAACTGTCGGAGACAGTTATTTAATTGTTAATTGATTTTTTTTTTAGAAATTTTTGTTTTTTCTTAAAAAAATTATTTTAATTAATATTAATGTTTTGGCTGCTAAATTACTGTCTCAGACAATAATGTTACTGTTTGAGACATTAATAATAGTAATATTATTGTTTGGGACAATAATATTAGTAATATTACTGTTCGAAATATAATATTCATAATATTACTGTCCCAAACAGTAATATTATTGTCTGAGACAGTAATTTAGGACAGTCATATTAATTAAAATATTTTTTTTAAGAAAAAAAAATTAAAAAAAAAAAAAAAAATCAAAAAATAAAGTCAATGTTGGAAACCGGCGGTCAACGGCCGTTGACCGGCCTGAAAAAACATTCAGAAAAAAAAAATTCAAAAAAAAAGTCAACGCTGGAAAAAAAAAATTCAAAAAATTATTATTTTGGGGGTTAATGTGATATATTTGTTGAAATCCGGGGTCAATGTGTAATATTAAGGAAGTTGGAACATAATGGATGGAATTAATAAGAATTATATTATGGAGGGTATTTTAGACTAAATACATGGGGATGTGTTTATTTGAAAGACTGTTTTTCTTTTCTTTTTTTGTGGACCAATGTGCATTTAAGTCCCTTGTTATGTCCCTTTTTGTCATTTGCCCTATAGTCATTAACTAGATGTAAAAACACAAAAAAAAAAAATCCTCTTGTTTGGATAATTACATCTAACTCCTCAACTATGATTTTTTTCTTACACCTCCACCTTATTGTGTCAAATTCAAGATAATCATATAGATTTCGTGGAATGTGCTCTAGTTTGTACTAATTTTGTGTAAAAATACAATTTCTGATGCACCACAATCTGATATATACAAGCCAAAAAACACATATTATGCTCATCTTGTTTCAAAATGTAGAGTTCGAATGGGATAAAACGAGTACAAAAGTGATAATATTCCATATAATCTCGAAGATTCCAGTAAATTTTAAACCGCAAGGGTGGACGTGTAAGAAGATTTATAATTGAGGGGTGGTTGTAATTACCCAAAACTAACCCCGCAATCCCTTTTAACTCAATCCTGCACAAATTTCCACAAATCAATCCAACTTTCGTAGAGTCAGGTCACCAAGTTGGCTTGCCAAGTCGTTGGAGGTTCAATTGCAAACGTCGCTAGAGGTTAATCACCATCATTCTCGCCATTGTTGCACCTTTAAAACCTAAGATTTAGTTCTGGGAAGTTGAATCCTTATATATATTTGGAAAACATCTAACGTCCTAATAATATTTCGACCGTAATAAGAATTCTTGTCCGCTCTGTAAAGCCGTCCCTTCATGTCAGATTAAAAATATTGATTAATGTGGAAAGACAATTTATTGGTATTAGATAATTTCAGATTTATGTTGCCTGCTAATATTCATCATAGTCTTTTCAATTAATAAATTAATTGAAGTCCAACATGATCTCGTCTTACCCGGAGTCTACATCCATGGCTACTTCAAACTAGGGCTGTGCATGGATCGGTTTTAACCACCAACCAACCCATTTTCGACCCATAATTTGTGATGGATAATCAACCATCAACCGACCCATTTAAGTTGGGTCGATAATATCAACCAACCCATGTATAGTTGGGTCGATAATGGTTTCTAATATGGTAAAAAGTTGGTTAGTCGGGTAATATCGGCCAACCAACTTTATTTATTAATTTATTATTTATTAATTTTAATTAAAATGTTTAATATTTTTTATTTCAAATTTCTATTTTATATCACATTTATTAAATTGTCTAATATTGACCAAAATCCTAAAAGCAATAAATCTAACGTAATTATCTAATTTGAACTATTTTAATTTTACAACATAGCCTAAATATTTGGACGGTTATTATTTGTTGAAATATTTATGTTTAATTGCAATATATATGCCCGTAATGTTTTGAATCTTTTATTTGAATATTGTTGAACTAGTCACATTTAATTTATAAAAGATATAACGTTGTAACAACTAATAAAATATTAAAAAAATATTTAGATGGATGACCCATCAACCAAACCACCAACCGACCCACCAAATTGGTTTTCAACCATCACCCAACCCATGTAAAATGGGTCGATAACGGTTTCCAATATTTACCAAAGTTGGTTGGATGGGTTGGGTTGGTTTTCTGCCTGGTTTTTACCCAAACCAACCAACGCACAGCCCTACTTCAAACAATGGAAATATTTTCTTTTTACTTTTAAATAAAATTTGTCAAAATAAAGTACTATATATAGTGCGGAAAACAGTACGAAACAATTTAAAAAATACTTTAATTTATATTACTTGTTGATCAACGTAACATCCCGTAATTTATGCTTATGGGATTCCTTTAAGAGTTTATTGTACTTAATAATGAGATTTGGGGCTAATGTGTTGTTATGTGATAATTTTGGGGCATAAGCATAATAATAATTCTATAATTATAAAACTTGGCAGCCAAGTTTATGACTGGTCTTCTTAATCGGGTAAGTGAGGATGGAATGCAATTAACCAAGGAAATTAAGAGATAAACGCGTGTCGTAAGAGTCATCATCCATCTTCCTATCCGATCATTCCTCTTCTTTTCGTTTTTTTATAAGCCCAAACAGTTTCTCACTCTCTCATATCGCTCTCTCTCTTCTCTCTCTCTTTTGCTCTTTTCGTTTATTGATCGAGAGCTTAGTGAAGATAATGGAAATTTTGAGTAGACGAAAAGGATTGAGAGGTTTTGATGGAAGAAATATTGAAAGGGAAAAGAAGTAATTTTCAAATGAGCCGAGAGAGAGGAGTTGCACGAAACCTTAAGCGTGGATTTTCAACAATAAAGTCACGTGAGTGGAAAACTCAGGAAGTCAGCTTCCCCATGGTGGTGTATTTCGCCTGCGGAGGTCACTGACGGTGGTCGGAAGACGGCAAGAAGTGCAGCCTGCCCCTGAACTTGAGGAGTCGATTTGAGGTACTTAGGCTTTGAATTTCGCATTTGTTTCTTCTCAAAAGTGGTAGAGCAGATCGAAAACTATAGGAATATCATCTTTTCCCCAAATTTCGACTATTATATATAACAGAATTAAACCCGACAGTTATGTCGGCAAAATTCAGAGAAATAAAGACCTGCTGCCGCACCTGTTTTCGGAGCAGAATTTGGAGGGTTAGGAGTGCGGATTTGAGAATCATTCCTTGACGAAACTCGTAGAGAAACTCGAGAGTTGTAAGTATGTGTTACATTATTTCTAATTCGAGGTTTATGGTCTCTTCGAAAGGGGAAACAGGGTAGTCCGAGTCTGCCAATTCTGGCAGTTTCGGCAATCAGTCTTTCGAAGCTGTTTTTTTATATGTTAGGATAACATTTTGGGGTCAGTACCTTCTGTTGAATTGTAGATGAAGTTTTCATCTTTCCATTGGTATATGATATGACCAATTTCGATAACCGTACAAATTATTACGATTTTTCAAATAATCTGTACCAGCCAGTGAATGTTTTCAAAATCCGAACAGTTCTGTAATGCTGGTTGAGGCTGTTTCTGCTATTTTCGGTTCAGAATTTGGGACTAAAGCCTTCTGTGAACTCGTAGGATTTTCTGTTAGCTTTCATTTGTCCGTATCATGTGATCAATTTGGATTAGCGTCCTAATTGTTATGATTTTTCAAACAAAGTGTGCCAACAACGAATTTTCCAAAAACCTGGCAGTTTCATGTACTCATCTTCCGGGGCTGTTATTGCTGTGTTAGGTTGATAATTTGGGCTCAGGGTCTTCAGTGAACCTGTAGATACAGACGTTAGCTTTAATTTGATATATCGTTTAGGTTATTTGGATAAGTGAGGTGATCGTAACTATTGTTCGAATAAGCTGTGGCAGCAAGACATTCTTAATAAATGTTTCAAGAAATTGACTATGTGATATAGTGGAATAATACGGTTATATTAGCATTTAGAATCTTGTTAAGTGATGAATATTTTTATAGGTATCGAGCGTACTAAAGCTCTCATTCAAGACTTGAGCATGAATAGAGAGTAAGGTGTTTTATAGCACTTGCATTGGACTTCAGGTGAGGATCTCTATTTCTTCACTATATTTTCTTTGAAAAACAAAATACACACTGGGAATAAGATATCCGTTATTGCTCATCCTGATTCTTTGACTACTCAATCGAGTCCTTTTATCGATTCTTGAATAATTTGGAGTTTCAGTCGGATTCTCAATCAATTGTGAATCGTTTCACATATTGACTTGTATAGTAGTTGGAACCACTTCTATTATGATTCATTAAATCATTTGATTTGTTTCTACAGTGGTTCAATGAACGTAAGTCGTTCTTTTCCCGACTCTTGTACCATTTAGGATTATTCTATTTATCCGTTAAATCATTCGTTTCGTACCTACTGGGAATTGATGGATCGTTCATATCTTGACTTCTCATCGATCCTTTGAAACCACTTGTCTTTCAAGCTATTCAACTACGGATTCAATTTTAACCCTAGACTATTGTTGATTGAGATCCATCTATCATGAATTGTGGTCACTCTCTTATTGAAACCATTGATCGTACCTTTCTTGACTTGTGAATTCGTGACCACATATTATTGTCACTTGTTATTGAAATCCCAAAACTTACTATGATATTGACTCTTTCCAAAGTGGAATTCATTATTGGATTCAAAATGTAAATTGAGATAGTCGGAAGCATCTCCGTATCTCTATATTATTGATTCCTTTGGGGACGCCCTAAGGATAATTGGCCAGTTGGACCCGGGGCTGTTCGAAAAAGACTGCTGGGCGGTATTGGGCCGACAGTGGATGGTCTCTTCGACAGTACCCATATTGGATCTAGACCATTGGCATAGTTGGAGGTTAACTGTGCTGATGGATAGATCGGCATGCGCCCGGGCATGCATATTGATCGATTAGCATGGTCATTCCCTGATCGGTGTTATAAGGTAGTTACGGCTAATGGAGTCACAAGGGAGGTACAGGTACATGAACAAATTGTTACCATGGGAATCTCCATGGTCTCATATTTGATATCCGAAATTTTTATCGTGGGAATCTCCACGAAATACATAATTGATATCCGGGAATTACCCGTTGAATATTGTTCTTTACCAGTACATATTGATTGTATTGTTTATTCTGATCATACCGATGTGCCTTATACTTTGGCCTTTATACCTTATCGAACGATCATTCTCTAGATGGTCCAATTCCAACTCCAATTCCAAGTTGAACACTTATATTGTGATTTTTATTTGATTCGATTATTTTGCCCTTGTACTCCTCACTAAGTCCATTTGGACTTCTCCTCCTTTATTTTCCTTCTTATTCTTAGTGGCAGGTGCATTAGTGGATGATTATGTTGACGACTCTTAGGAGTTGAAGTTATTTAGAGATTTTAGAGAGTTTAATCTAGTGTTGTGTTTAAGAATTTTGTAATTCAAGAACTATGTATACGAGATTAGCTGTAAGCTTTGGTTGCCATGTATTTGATTTTAGTAATGATAAATTAAGTTGTAGTCATTGTATTTATTAATCTAAAAAAAAAAAAACAGTGTATTTCGGTAGTGGGGCGTCACAGGTGGTATCAGAGCTTGGGTTGGATACCCGAGCGACATCCGATATAGATCCTTGGAAATTGTAGAAACTTAGGCTTTAAAGGCTGGGTTTAGACTCTTGGATGTTAGAGAGCTCTGAATTTACGTTTGAAATTGAGGTTATTGATGGTATATATGCCTATAATAATAAGTCAACATTCAGTATTAGAGGTATTGAGAAGGTATTTTGGCGTCTATTATCGAAATAGATAGAGAGAAATATTCCATATTAATGTCCTACCCTCAATCCTTGGTCTCGACACGTTATTTGGACTCGGTTTATCGTGTTTGTTTGAGGTTTAGGTGGACTTTGCAAGCAGAAAAGTTAATTCTAGTCGTAAGAGAACGGTCCATTCAAGAATTCAAGAATGGCAAGTTGTTCGTGCCTCTATTTTCAACGCAACTATTGACAAAATCCATAAGAGTTCAGAAGAAAGACTAGTAATTCTCGTTGTGTTTGCTCAATAAATCTAAGGACAAGATCCAAAGACAAGAAAAATCCATAATACGTGCTTCTCCACGAACGAATTGATCCCGAATTCATAATATTTGAGTTAGTTTAATCGAGACTCTTATCTATTTTCCTATAGATATTTGATGTTCTTGGTTCTTTTGGCCACATCACATTGCTATTATTGATCACAAATGAGGTTTTCTTAACCCGTTTGAATATTCTATGGTTTGTCTTATCCATTTTACGGGACTCTATTTTATTCTTCTACCATCCACTTTTGTTTACCTACTTTATGAGGTTCTTATTTCATTCGAAATTAATTCAACTCTTATGAGATTTCTAATCTCGTTTCAATTCGGATATATACCTTTCGTCAGACTTCTCATTCCTTTGAACACTATATCACTTGATTTGGCTTACATTAATCTCGTTTTCATTTATAATCTAGGGTGAGCCAAATGCCTTAGAGTTCATTTACTCAATTATTTTATCAATTTATTGAATTCAATTTTGCTTCATAGCACTATGTGGAATCTTCTATTGAGAACCATATTCTCTTAGATTAAACTGTTTTGAGATTTCTATTCTCAGTCGTTTTGATTACACTCTTGTGAAAGTCCTTATCTTCATTAAATTTAGTTATACCTTTTGTTAGATTTCTCATTTCTTTGAGAACTCTATCACTCGACTCGGCTAACCTGAATCTCGTTTTCATTCTTGCTCAACGATGAGCCGAATTTTCTGCAAGTTCCTCTATTCAATTCTTTTATCATTGAATATGATTTTGCTTCTTTGTTATGTGGGGAAATCTTTTATTCTAGTGCAAGTAACTCCACATTTATTCTCCCTCTCGCATTGATTCTCCATAAGATGATTTACAGTTTAAACTTTATTGTTGATCATAGTTGATTCTTCTATTCTAGCTTCAATACCTTATGTTCTTGGTTATCAATTTTTCTTAAAGTTTCCAATTCTTGAATATCTCATCTCTATTATTGATCTATTATAAGTTTACAATGGAAATAGTTTCTTTTTACTTTTAAATAAAATTTGTCAAAATAAATTACTATATATGGTGTAGAAAACAGTACGAAACAATTAAAAAAATACTTTAGATTATATTACTTGTTGATCAACATCAAATTACATAAACACATGGGATGCTAATACCTAATTATCAAATTACGAAGCTAGAAGGAAAAAATTCACTGGCAATTAACTAACAAATCTGAATTTGTCTTCCCCTATCAAATAAATTGTTTCACGATTTATCAATTACAGGCTGACGTGCGCATTGCGACGGCTTTACATAGTGGACAAAAGTTCTTCACGCGCAACCATTGTTTGATGCAGCATACATGATACTCATGCCGCATCAGAGGATTCCAACACCTGTCTCGTCTTTCTCGTGACACATACCATCCAAGCAAATCGCGCAAATTTCAGTTTCCTCCTCCTCGTCTCCTTTATTATCGAGAATATCCGGACACAAAATCTTTTTCTTCAGACACCTATCAATATCTTCTTCGGACAAACCACCACCATTATTATTAGTACGGTCTTCTCCTAGGTGAGTTTCCCCATACCCCGGGGTAAGAAACATAAACTGGCTGGTTCTTCGATCGAGTATAAGCAAAATTATGGAGGCAGACATGACTTCTTCAATCGATCTTTAATTCACAGGTTGAGAGAGAAAAACTTTGGATTTATAAACAGAGATTGTGATATATGGGTTATGTTATGTCGTGTATATATAGTTTAATGTGATAAGAGTATCTCTCTAATTCCCTTAATTTTGGTAATACTTACCATATAACGTGACCATGTTGATTTGGAATATCTAATCCTATGCGGACTTCAATGTTTTCAAATATTTTGGAGTTGATGGATATAAAAAAAAGGCGAATGGCAAAAATGCCCATCACATGGCTATGTGAAAAGAAGGATTAAGTGTGGGTTATCATCCCATTGATTGGAGGTGGCTCTGTGAGGTCGGTTTTATATTCGACCTTCCAGAAGGGATTCCCGGAATTCAAGGTCCGGTACGTTCTAAAGATGGTGTTGCTGGCCCTCGACTCTCTCCACAAACAAGGGTGATTCCACTACAATCTGAAAACAGGTAATATACTCATTGGGATGGACACTTGTATCAAATTGTCGGATCTAGGTTACAATGCCTACACGTTTCAAGGCGTGTTGATAAATCCTTTCTTGCCCTAGAAATCATGGAGTGCAAATACGAGGCATATGGTTCCGAATATGACATTTGGTCTTTTGTCATAGTTGCCCTTGAGATGATTCGGCCCATTTCTCACCCGTCGAAGTCAAAAAAATTAAATTTTCAATCTCTCTCTTGAACTATCTCTCTTTCGGGATCCATCAGAGAGGGCTTCGGTGGTTCTTCGGAACAGTCATGGAGGTTGTTTATAATAATGTTTACAACTTCTAAAACTTTAATGGATGATGGTGATGGATTTAATTATACGATCGTCAGTGGCCCTCTAGATCATTCCATAAAAGTTCTAAATACATTCTAGAAAATTAAACTACAAAAGATGTTCATTCCATAAAAGTTCTAGATAAATTCTAGAAAATAAAACAACTAAAGATGTTCTAAGGACTTCAGTTCAACTCAAAATTCATCTCTTTTCTTTTATTGCTTTGTTTTTCACAAAAAGGGAAAACACGAAAAAAAAAAAAAGAATTGTTAAGAATTATAGGATGTTATGGATGACCGCCATTCACACCAATACTGAATGAATACTAATATTTAATAATAATCATAATTCTCGTCATAATTTCAATCTTAATCCTAACCGTAATTCTAATTCCAATACTAATGCCAATAGTAATTCTAATACTAATATAAACTCAAATCATAATCCTAATGGTGACCATAATTTTAAGCATAATCATAATGCTAATACTGATCTTAATATTAATCTTACTATTAATCCTAATACTAAATAATAGTAATACTAATATTAATACCTCATGTAGCAACATTTTTAGCTATTTGTGTTATCTATTACTAATATTATATAGTTAGAATTTCGAATAACCATAAGACGAAAGATTCGATCATCACAAAAAAATGGAAATAAGGATTCTCATATGACCGAGTAAGGCCAAATCAAATATTAATACACCGTGTGGTTATTTTTACTCTCATTTTTTTTTTGTGTTACATCTACCATAATGAAATGTAATGTATGTTGTGATGCATTGGGATGAATGGGTTAATCCACATATTTATAATTAATTAAACAGGATATCGTCAATAAGTAAAGGTTTTATAAATTACGAACCTATAACAAATCATATAACTATTAGTTATAATTATGAAATAATCAACCATTATATAAGTTGAAACAATTCTAGTCATTTGATTTAAAAAAAAAACTTTGTTCATTGAAGGATGTAGTTCGTATGAAACATAAGAATCGATTAGAATATATTGCATGTTATACTATTAACCTTTAAAATGAAACAATAACTGAAAAATTATGAATAAATTGTGGTATATATGTAGAACTTATATTAATATTTTAACTTAAAAATAATTTATGTTCGAATTTGATGACATTCACATATGAGTGCAAAATATGTCTAAATTTACAAAATTGGTGATCAAGATCATATATAGTATTTTGGATATTATTGTAAGATATTACGTAATCAGCCAATATAATATACTATTGCATATTTAGTTAATATATATATATATATATATATATATATATATATAATTATTAATGTATGCCAAATCATTAAATTCAATATTTATTAGAATATATTGTATATATTACAAAATATCATTTTAAATTCGAAATTAGTTTACACTACAAAAAAGGGCTTCACCAACAGAAATATACATCGCCAAATCAATAAAATCGGTCGCTAAATAACTATACCGACGGATTCACCGACCGATATGTTCCGTCGGCATAAACCCCGCCGCTAAATGCTATCGACCAAAATTTGTAACCATTGGTAAATTAGCGACGGACATGGGGTCGGTGATCAAATAATATTCCGTCGCACAAATGATCTTCAAAATGATGATTTTTCGTCGGTAAGATTCAAGTCAGCGACGTACATGTTGGAAACGTGTTACCAACTAATTGTTTTCAGCCACTAAAACACCACATTTTTCTGTCGGTGAAGCCCTGTTTTCTTGTAGTGTTACATATTATAAGATAGATGCATATTTTTGAATCATTCAAATATGGCAACAAAAACAAGCAAGCGTGGAGAATTCTTTCAAATCCGAATCTCTTGTTATCAAAGATTATGGCAGCCCGCTATTTTCCACATGGGAATATCCGAGATGCGGGTATAGGCTACAGACCTTCGACGACGTGGGCGGAGCATTTGGCAGACTCTTCCTTTTCTAAAGATGGGCCTTAGGAGACGGATCGGAAATGGGAACGACACTTCTGCCTGGGCAGATCCATGGCTTCGAGATGGAGGGAACTTTCGAGTAATTACCAAGAGACCTGTATACTCGGCTTTTCCAAATAAAGCGGCAGATCTAATAGACAATTGGACAAATCAGTGGCACTTAGAGACTATACAAGAATGTTTTTGGCCGGTGGATGTTGGTCGTATTTTAGAAATTCCGGTGGGCAGCAGCTTGGCCAGAGACACGTGGGCCTGGAATCCCTCGAATAATGGCAAGTTCACGGTGCACTCTTGTTAACACATGATTCTTGCGTCTATTCAATCCTCAGATAAACGAACTAGCGGGGGAAACGGTTCAAACGGTGGTGTTGACTCTTGTAAGTGGAAAATTATTTGGAATCTTGAGGTACCACCAAAGGCTAAGGTCTTTTTGTGGAGACTATGCAGAAATATATTGCCTATGAACAAGAGTCTTTGTGGTAGAAAGGTAATTCTCTCACCTTTCTGTGGGCGGTGTCAACGGGACGAAGAAACGGCTTTGCACGCAATCATTAATTGCGGTGGAATGGATGGCTGTTGGAGGTCTCTTTTACCTAAATATTATCACCATTTCGATCACACCTCTGCATGGAACTAGTTGACGTGTTTAAAAGAGAATACATATAGAGATCAGTTTCTCGTTGCAATGATTTTAGCATGGAAGGCGTGGGATAAACGAAACAAGGAACATAAAGGGCAAGCGAGCTTAACTCCTCCTGACTTGGTAGGCTGGTGCAAAAACTACCTGGCCATATTTCGTTCGGCTCAAATTCACAAGATCTCTCCACAACAGTCTGTCCACACGAGCACGTGGCATCCTCCGCCAGTTGGTGTTGTTAAAATCAATACGGACGCAACTTTCTTTGGGGAATCTTTTCTTTTCCGTCGGGATGGTAGCGAGGAATGATGAGGGTCAATCCAGTTGGTGGAGAGTGATTAAGTTACCCGGCAACTTACATCCTGCAGAATGTGAAGCGACGGCAGCGCTCAAGGCGATACTCTTGGCGTGAGAAAAAGGGTGGACAAATGTGGTGGTTGAGGGTGACAATCTCCAAGTTATCACAACTTTATAACATGGCGAAAGCGATTTGTCGTCCTTTGGTTTATTTATAGATGAGTGCTTGCGCCTTTCTCTAGATATAAAATATTGTTCTTTTAATTTTGTCAAGTGTACGGGGAATTTGTTAGCCCACGCTATTGCTCACTTTGATTGTAACTTTCTATCAGAGGGATTAGTTTTACCCTCGATCTTGGCTGGTTAGCCGTAATACTAAACCTTTTCTAAAAAAGAAAATATGGCGACAAAAAACCCTTTAAAATCATATATTAGTTTATTAGATATTATTTACATATTTAAACAAAAAATATTTAAAATCGGATTTGATGCCATTCGAATCATAAGATATAATATATCAAAAATATTGTACATTCTATAAGAATTCAATTTGAATCAGAGAATAGTATATTATAAATTGTTTGCTTTTTAAAAACAATAATATATAAAATCGGCTTTGATGCCATTGTAAGATGGCAACAAAAACACTTCAAATAATGATTATATTTATGAAGAAAAATAACTGAACGTTTGCATTGTTAATATCAATATAATATAAGTAGGTAGATAAACCACAATAATCGAATAAAAAATGAATAAGATTTCAAAATATAACATGTAACGGCTGAACAATGAAATCGAATAATAAAAAAAAATATTGAATTGCGACCAATTTAATCCCCAACATAAAATAAATGAAGAAAAAAAAACAGAATTCAGTTGACGTTCACAATTGATTTAAAAAATTTTAGAATATTTAATTCTATGAAAGTAAATCTTATATAAGATTATATAATACAATTTGTAAATTGAAATTACAATTATTACATTATATAGTGAAGATTGATGAACAGAAAGACCACATAACAATAATAGCAAATACGTAGCTCTCTGATCCGGAAAAAAACAATTATATTGATGTCAAAATGAAATTCGCGTGCGGAACCATAAAACTGAATAATAAAATAAGCAATAAATAAAATGTATTCAAATATATTCAATAAATTAAAACGTATATGAATCTCTATTACAAGTAATGAAATACACAAATTATATTTTGTCTAAGACACAATTAACATCATTTACCTTGACATGTTGTTCATCAAAAACAAGATTACAATCATTGCAAGTATAATCAAAAGACATAAAAACATAAGTTAAATCATGTAAAATTCATCAATAGAATAAATGCGGATCATCTCTTTACATGACATGATGCTATCCATACGGATCTATATTGGGAAAAAAAACATAAGTTGGATAGTTATATATACATATACATTTCAATGGGTAATTAATAATAAACTATTGACATGGTTCGAACAAATATGTCAAAAAAAAAATATTACACAGTTACGAAATAGAATGACAATAAAAGAAAATTAGGGTGGGCACCGTGATGTTGGTGTGAGTATAAAAAAATGTGTGAATGAAGAATGAGATGAATGAGTAGGGGTTTAGGGTATTTATTCTTAAGCATCACACCCTAAATAAGCTAATAAGCTACTGTTAACGAAACCCTACTTTTTTTTTTTTTTTTAATTGTTGAGATACAAAATCATGAAATTAAGGTAGTGATTGACCAAGAATAATGCTATAAATCACACATTGTTCATTTAATGATTTGATATCTTTATGGATTTGACTTTCATTAAATATATTGGTAAATTATAAAAGATTTTTTTTTAATTAATAGTAAATTTAGTAGGGTGACTATATTGAATTACCAAATCACTATCTAAATAATAGTTCACATTAACTGAATTCAAGTTTATTTATATTATTTAAGATTTTATTGATAAGTTATAAAACAAAAAAGTACATTCCAAAATATATATCATAAAAATTTGAGTGTTCCAATTGTTTTTAAAAAAAACATTTGAATAATATATTTTGGATAGTGAAATTAAAATGTGGGACAAAAAACATTTAATCAACCATGTATAAATATAATTATCATTATTTCACTATAAAAAAATAGTGTAGAGTATATATTTCTGGTTGTATATATAGATATGGTCAACCTTCTTTCAATATAAATTGATATGTTTACCATATATGAACATAATTAAGAAAAATGGCATTTAATTCTATAAAGATAAAAGATAAAAATGATTGATTTAAATATATATATATATATATATATATATATATATATATATATATATATTAATAACATATAAATTTTATTATATTTCATTTGATGAATTTATTTAATTTAATTTCATTTTATTATATAAATAAACAAATTAAAAATTAATCCAGTATAAATGATCCCAATAGCTTAATGTTTGATATTAGTAGAGTAGAATAATTTGGTGAGTATTTGGAGTCAAACATATGCATGAAAGTTTAAATTCTTTCTATCTTTAATTTGCTAATATTGGATGATTGAAGCAATTGTATGATTTGTGGCTTTTAGTAATGGTGAGTGACTAAGTGCTGTTGAATTCTAAGCTTACGAATGCCTAAGAATTATCATTATAATTACAAGTTCTAAAAACGTGAAGTTGATCATTGATCTATGTAATGAGATGTAGTAGTTGAGTTATTTGCTTATTGGTAGATTTTGCTTGAGGACAAGCAAAAGTTCAAGTTTGGGGGTGTGTTAAGTGTATATTTTTACACTTTATCGTACCTTTTTATCTGAGCTTTTGGTGTGTTTTAACGATAATTGGTGCTTAAAAAGTTGATTTAATGTATTTTAGGTACAAATTGATGAATTGGAAAAGTATGGGGTAAAAACTGCAATTTTGGAGAAAATATGGGCCAAAAGTGAAAAATCAAAATTCTGAAGATTTAAAGCCCGGAAGGCCGTCCAAGTTTTAGTTCAAAATGTGGGACGACCGTCCGAGACCACGAGGCAGCACAGTAAAGGGATTTTAATTGCACAAGGAAGGTGCCTTCTTCCCCTAGTTTTTCACCATATATAAGACCGAGCCAAGCACACAATTGGGGATCCATCTTTTACGCAATTTCAAGAGCAACAAAGCAATAACGAAGACGAAGAATTCGAAGACTCCAAGCAAAGATTTATCGTTTATGATTTATTTTATTTGCATTTTTACTTTAATCATGAGTAGCTAATTTTCTTATTTCTAGGATTTTATTTGGAACCCTATGTGGGATTTATGAACCCTTTTCTATAATTTTATGCAAGTTTTAATTCCAAATTATTTCTTCTACTTGTTTTATTAAGTTCATGAAACTGGCCACTTTATGCGCTTTTATGTTATTGTTAATTGCATGGATTGGAAGATCGGGTTAATAATTAGAATTGTGGTAGAAGAGCATTTGTGGTATTAATATAGGAATATAGTTAATCTCTTAGGTAGCCATTATTGAGATTTGTGTTTAATGCTATGTTCTAGAATTAATTGTGTAGGGATACAATAATTGAACCTAGGGTATTAGAATCGTAATACGCGCGGAAGCGGGTTATGATTAATTTAGCATCTCATGTTAATAATCCGGGTTAATTACTTGCACAATTGAAGGAATTGGGGGAGTAATAATCACATAGGGGGAAGAATAAAATCCTAGGGTTGCTTACCTTGATTAAATCTTCATTTTAAATTGCTTTCTTGTTTTTGCTTTGCCTTTTAATTTTGTTTAATTTAGTTAATTCTCTATAAAGTCGACTGTGTAGGGTGGACTTGATAATAATTGCTAGAATTTAGCGTCTAGGATTAAGTAATTAAATGTCTGGGTTCGACATCCGGACTTAATTGTCCACTATATTACTTGTACGATACGTGCACTTGCGTGTAGGTATTACCACCAACACATGGCAGCACCAGTTACCACCACTACTGAATCCACCAACTCTTCTTCTCCCGAAATAATTTCACTCAACACCGCTACACTTATACCCCCAAAAACTCACTGGCCAAAAGTATTCCATTTGGAGCTCTCAAATGACGAATGTATTTCTTCGTTATGATCTCATGGGCAATATTGATGGAACTTTTCCATGTCCACCACCAGCCCACTAAGACTTCAAGGTTTGAGTTCCTCAAGATCGTTTACTTCTTCTCGTTATCCAAAGCGCTGTTCAAGGAACCACATGACATGTAATCAATAGATGTGTCATAGTCGAAGAAGCCTGGAACACACTCAAAACGAGTTATGCCAACAAGTCAAACGTTCGAGTTGTAAGTCTAATCGATTCACTCATTAAACTTAATTAAGAAGGCAAACCCATGTATGATTATATGCAGTCAGTCAAGACTATTATTGATGATCTCGCTGCTATTGGACATAAAATGATTGATGGTAAAATCATAGTCCATACACTCAATGGGATTCTTAATCTCTATAAAGAAATCAAGCACTCAATTTCCTTTGATGAATTGATGGAAAAATTACTCGATTATCAGACAAGTCTCAAGCACTCAAACACCACTAAGGAAGAGGTTTCCATCACTGCTCAATTTTCTCAAAAGCAGTCTTACATAAAGGGTAAAAACACTCAACATCAATCAAGGCAAATCTCATATGGTGGCAGCAATAATGACTATCGTGCCAATCCAGGCTACTCATTTAAGCAAAATGGACCTCGGGAACTCCATTCAACAATGGCGAAACTTCGGTACTGAAATCAAATCCCGACCGGTATGTCAATTATGTGGCAAATATGGCCACATTGCAGAGTTTTGTCGGTCTCGACCTCCACCACCTGGTGGGGCACAACAAATCTCGCGGCTCATAACCCCACAAACAATAATTCGTGTTGTCTTGTTGATTCATGGGCATTTCATCACATTATTATTTACAGAACCTGCCAATTCATTCTACCTATGGTGATAATGCTGATATAATCGTTGGTGATGGTAATAGTATTCCTATAACTCCTGTTGGCTGTAATGCTCTTCAATCTTATAACAGTAGTTTTCAACTAATAATGTTTTGTGTGCACCCCATATCAAGAAAAAACTTCTCTCCGTTTCTCAATTTTGTTCACAAAATAAAACCTCTATTAATTTTTTGCAGATTTTTTTTTCTTGTGAAGGATCTAACTACATGGGCATCCTTGGTGCGAGGCCGGAGTAACAACAATTTAGACGAGTGGGTTCATTATTTGTATGGGTTTGAGTATCAGAAATAGTAGGTGTAACAGAAGTCGTAGATGGTTAAGTGATTAAGGGAAATATTGTTTCCATGAATATTACATGACGTGAGATAAAATTTTTGTTGGATATCGGTTCGAGACACATATATGCATGATGTTGTATAGAGTAACCAATAAGAACACAAGGTTGAGAGCAGGGTATTATAGGGACGGAACCAAGGGTAACACAGACAACCAAATACTTTAAGAGTAAGGTAATTCGGTGATTTTTGGAAGAGATGATAAAAGGGAGATTGCTTATGGTTGAGAGTGGAGGGCATGCGATTAATTAAATAAATGGCGGCTTGAAATGCTACAGACCAGTATTGAAGAGGAAGAGAAACGTAATGAAGAAGAGTTAGAGCAGTTTCGACTATATCTCGATGTTTAGTTCGGCGGTGCCAACATGTTCAGGAGTGTGAGGTGGATATTTTAATTGTTGGATACCAAACTTTAAAAGAAGGTGACCGAGACTAGTAGTTTCCCCACTACCGTCAGTATATACGGTTTAATTGGTAGAGAAAAATATCTTTTAACTAATGTTTTAAATCGATCAAAAGTTGAAGATACATTGGATTTATGTTTTAGAGGATTAAGCCAAGTATACTTAGTAAAGTGGTCAACAAAGATGACATAATATCAAAAATTATAAAATTATTTTATAGGAGAAGGTCCCCAAACATCCATAAAGAGACTTTCTAAAGGACGTGAACATTGTAACGATGATATACCAAACGGAAGCTTGTGACTTTATTGCATATAGGAATATTTATTTTTAGAAAGTGGAAGTGCATAGGATTTAATAATATTTTGTAAGAATTTTGAAGACGGATGACCTAAACGACTATGATATACGTGAATAGATTGTGAAAGAGAGGTAAACTCCAGTCCAGGATGTTCCATTATCTTCACAAATGAGTGAACCCTCGATTTATGCCACTCTTCCCTACAACACTAGACTCAAGCACAACATTACTAAACCTAAATAAATACTTAACCTTCACACCACCACAAGTTTCGACCATGAACCATCCACTTTCAAGCAAGCACAGCAATATAGTTTACTCTAATGATCGAATACCTAAGCCTCCTTCATAGATAGGTTTACAAATATTCTTCGAAGAAACCCAATGCATGCGATGATTTCCATTTTGATCCCATTAGAAAGCGTTAAAAATCTTTTCAATGTGGTTGATTGTACGTTTTAGTACATCTAAGCATGCTAACGTATGAATTAGCAAATTAGAAAGCACCGACTTAAGAGCATAATGGACTTCTAAAAGATAAAAATATTTCCTTCCAACCCTCAATCTTTCCCATAATTTTTTGAACCAATGCATCAAAATAAACGGCGTTCCCTTTAACCACGAAATAGAGGAGCTCCCTAATATGTAAATGGGAATGGTTCTCCCGAGCAGCCAGTTATGCTTTCTATTTTTAAGATTCTCGCCTGCCTTAAACCTTTGGAAGCATAAAACTTGTCTTTTTTTAAGGTTAAGTTGTTGATCTGAGGATAACTCATAATGATGGAGGATTTTTTTCAGCTAATTCAGCGAAGAGGAGTTTGCATTTGTGAAAATGAGCATGTCGTCCGCGTAGAATAGATGGGAACATGATTGGACATTCCTTCCCATTTATACTCTCTGAGCTTGCCTTATTTCTCCAACTTAATTAAATTAAAGGCTAGCACATGTTGTGAAATGATGAAAATAAGAGAGATAAAGGATCGCCTTGCTTAACTCCTCTGGATAACATAAAATAACCCACCATCTCACCTTTCACGTTAATAGTATACTAAACATTGGAAAAAATTCGATATACTAGATCTCGTACTTGATCTGAGAAACCCATGGCCTTCTTAGTCCTTAACAGAAACCCATGGCCTTCTTAGTCCTTAACAGAAATCTCCACTCCACAGGGTCATAAGGTTTCGACATATTAAACTTGAATATAATATTGCTTCCATAGACTTTTATGTCTACGCCTCTTATCATTTCCTGTTCCAGCATCGATCTTCCCATGATAAAACCCGCTTGTCGATCATTAACAATATGTTACGATATAATAATTAGTTTATTATTGAATGATTGGTTTAGTTAGTATTTAATTAATTAAATGGAACAGTATATTTAGGATATATATATATATATATATATATATATATATATATATATATATATATATATATATATATATATGAGTTATGGTTAAATTACGAAAATTCCCCTCTTGTTTGGGTAATTACAACCACCCCTCAACTATAAAATTCTTTACACATCCACCCTTACGGTTACAAATTTAGAGGAATCTTTGAGATTATATAAAATATTATCACTTTTTTACCCGTTTTATCCCATTCGAACTCCACATTTTGAAGCAAGATGATCATAATATGTGTTTTTTGGCTTGTATATATCCGATTGTGGTGCATCAAAAATTGTATTTTTACACAAAATGAGTACAAGATAGAGCACATTCTACGAAATCTAGATGATTATGTTGAATTTGACACCATAAGGGTGGAGGTGTAAGAAAAAATCACAGTTGAGGGGTAAATGTAATTATCCAAACGAGAGGGTTTTTTTCCGTAAATTGACCATACCTCAGGGGTGGTTGTAATTTATATATATATACACACACGTGTGTTTAGTGGTTAGGATGATTTTTAAGTATTTAATTAGTGTGTAGGTAATTGCCTTTCCTAGTTGCGTTAAAATTCTAGGGTTTTTCTTATATTTAAATAGTCATCTTGTGCTAGGGTTTGAGAATGCAGAGAAATAACAAAGAATAGTTTTCTTACGTTTCGTAAAGAATTCTTATGATACCCAAGAGATCGTATTAATTGGTATCAAGAGCGAGGTTGCGATAACATCAAAAGCTTCGCTACAATCATGGCATCAAACAGAAAAAATATTTGATAGGATGGAAAACTCTGTACAAGAGATCCAAGCTTTGATGCAGCAGATGCACCGGTTTCTCGAACAAGGTCATGAACGGCAAAACCCATGGGGAAGAAGGAACCGTCCGTCTCCATCATCAGGCGATTCGTCTAGCAACAAAGTGAGGGCAGTTTCGATTAGGAGTCAGGGATCAGGATGTGTCGAACGTGAGAGGTGGGGTACCCATGTAAAGATGGATTTTCCAAATTTCAGTGGTGAAGAGCCTCGAGTGTGACTCAACCATGCGAAGCAATTTTTTCTGGACAATAATCTGCACGGTCACAAGAAAGTGATGCTTGCATCATATCATCTGGAGGGGGACGCCAACCAGTGGTGGGAATGGTTCAAACGAGCGAATCGGGGTCATTGGATCTCATGGGGGCAATTCAAGAAGGGTATTCTACTGCACTTTGGCCACGGAGACTACGAAGAACCAAAATAATCGATGTGTCGGTTGAGGCAAATAACAGGTTTTTGAGAATACATGGGGAATTTTGAGCGTTTGATGAATTGTCTACCGTATTGGTCGGAAGAGGCACTCATGGATGCGTTTATGGCAGGGCTTCAAGAGGAAATAGCAGGCGGCATACGGCTATTCAGACCCAAGGATTTACAAACAACCATGGAGCTAACCAAACGAAAAGACAAACAACTGCAGGTTGGAAAGAAATCGGGAGGCGGGACGACTCTGGTCACGACGATGGCAGCAGGATGAGAATCGGTTAGCTCTGGGACTCAACGTCTGACATGGGAGGAGTTGCAACAACGACGTGAGAAAACAATTATGCTAAAATTGTGACGAGAAGGTCGTCCTAGGCCACCAATGTAAAAGGGCGCAAGCGTTGATGATTGAGATTAACGGGTCAGAAGTCGAAGGCGACGAAAAAATTGTGGAAGAGCCCCATATTTCCCTAAATGCACTAGCAGGCGAGGATGGAGTGTCGACGATGTGTTTGATGGGCATGCTTAAGAATGAACAGATTGAGGTATTAATTGACAGTGGGTCAAGTTTAAATTTTATTAACCCGAACTTGGCTGGTCGACTACAGATGCAAGCTACTCCAACTAAGCCATTCTCAGTTAGAGTGGCGAACGGGAAAAAAATAGAGTGTTAAGATAAACATGAGTTGAATGTGATAACGTTGCAAGGATACGAGTTCAAGACCGCTCTATTTGCTTTACCAATAAATGGGTTGGACATGGTACTTGGTATGCCTTGGCTCGAGAGTCTTGGACCGATGTGGATTGATTACTGTATGAGAACGATGAAGTTTAATGTCGGGGGTCGAGAATACCACATTGAAGGAAGAATGAGGCGCAAAATCAATTTAGTTAATTCACTAAAAGTCGAGAGATGGGGTGGGAGAGGTAAGCTTCCAGTGAAGAATTTTTCGAAACTACACCTTGAGGACAAGGTGTGTTTTGAAGGGTAGGGGAATGATACGACCCAATATTATGGAGTAGGGTAATTAGATTAGAATTGCAACTTATTTGAGCTCTTTTTCCTTAGGTATTGTTTAATTAATAGGTTTTTTTTTTCGTAGTTAGTACTTATCTTTTCATTGATTTCCTAGGTCATTAGGTCTCTATTTAGTTCCTGTAGATATAAGTACGTAGGTTTAGGATTCTTTAAGCATAATAATAAAACTTTTTTCTTAGTTTTTTCTTGCAATTTGCGTAGAAAACACTATCGATACTACTGGGATCGTATCATGATCTGAGGTAATAGACTGGATAACCGAGTAACACTAATATTGTAAAGTAATTTGCTTGCAAAATTTCCTAAACTGATGGGACGGTTGTCACCAAGCTCGCGAGTTTTATCCACTTTAGGAATTAAAATGAGGAGAGTAGTGTTCCTTCCTTTGGATAAGTGATCGCCTTAAAAGAAACATGAATGAATTCCCTAACATCTTCCTTAATTAATTCCCAACAGTGATAAAAAAAATCTTGTGAAGCCATCAATCCCTGGCGAATTGAGAAGAGAAACTCCTTGAATTCCTTCAAAGATTTCCTTATTCGTTGGAAAACGCATCATGTTTTGATTCATGTCTACGGAAATTTTCTCTGGGAAATGACCAAAGAGATCATCATCCATGTGATATGGGGATACTTGGAAAAGGTTGGAGAAAAACTCCCTCGCTTGGGTTCTTATCTCTGTACTATCAGTGATCAAATTTGTCTATATCATCTTAGAGAGTTATATTATTTCTCTTTCTCTTAGTATTGATCACTGCATGAAGAAAAAAATTAGAGTTAATGTCACCATCTTTAATCCACTTCTCTCTGGATTTTTGAAAAGTGAGATCCGCTACCCATTCCAAGAATTTTTCCATCTGAACTTTAAATCCAAAACCTTCTGTTCCTACTCACTATTCCATTGATTCTGAAACTGAAACTCCATACCTTCAATCTCCAACGAGGTGGACCTAATGTGTGCATGAAAGTCCCCAAAGATTTCCCAATTCCAATTTTGTAAGGCGGTTTTCAATCTGCGAAGCTTTTTTGATAAAATATATCCCGGGTTACCTTGAATTGCTTGAGACCGTATCTTTTGGACAAGAGGTTGAAATGTCTCATGTTCTAACCACATTTTCTGAAATAGAAATCTTATTTTGTGCTTCGCTTGAGGTTGGATATGCAATAGAAGAGGGCAGTGATCCGAGCCAGTGCGCGTGAGATGTTTCACCTTAAGATCAGGCATAACCATTTATGCTTCACCATTACATTAGATTCTATCCAATCTTTGCCATATTCTTTTGCCTCTAGATTGGTTGTTCGACCATCTAAACGGGTTTCCATCAAAACCAATTTATGAGATTCCAGCGAAGATAATAGTCTCACAAAAATCATGCATACTGCCAAGATCAGGGTCATTACTATTTCTCTTCTCCGAGGCCTAAAGTATGGTGTTGAAATTGTTAGAGTAGGTGACCAACAAGCCAACATGTGGCTGTGGTCTTTCGTATTTATTATTGTAATAAACGAACCTTTATTCGTATTAATGATAAAACAACTTGGCATTCTATATATTTGTCCTCTTTGTCACAAGCATAGATATAGTCCTTACAGTTATTACAAGTACGAGTAAATGATCGTTAGGATCGTGAGATATTTACTTTAGTATTATAACTGTTAAACGTGTTCCTAGTCGAAGGGTTACGCCACCAATGAGGATATCGGCCTTTCCCATTAAGAGACTAGCACTTAGTGTATGTGTACTGCATCTCATCAGTAAACGGTATTGTGATATCGGCATGCATATGTGGGTGCTCGTAAGTTGACGAGTTCACTGAACTCCCTCACCCTAGAAATCTCTAAATGGTTCTCAATAATCGAGTAGAGATATCTATGGTATAGTTGTACACCATTAGTCCTTATGACCTAGACATCACCGTGAATTCACTAGAGGATCAGCTGTATCGTGACCTGTCCCTGAGTTCCACCGAGGACCATCCCAAGGGCCAGTGTTCGTTGTTGAGTGTAGATTTTACGCTCAATACGCTTACTTTACGTGGATCTTTTGTTTAGATTTAATTATATTTGTGCTTTAATTGATTGATTTTGTGTTTTATAGGTGAAAAACAAGAATTAGGCGTCCATGAAGGAAAAAGTTGCAAATAAGGAAATAAATCAAATTAGAAGAAGGAATTTCGCCACAGCTTTGGCAGTGTCCACCATTTCAAGCATATCTCTCTCATAAGAACTCCAAATCAGCTGATTTTGGCGGCATTGGAAAGCTAATTTCAAGGGCTACAATTTTTATTTACACAACATTCCAAAATTCGGACTCCAACATGACGCAAATCGAAGAACAAGTCCTGATGGGGGAAAGTGGCGGAAATTGATTCCTATTAGGTTTCCACTACTTTCTTATCAAGAAAAGCCTATAAAAGCAACAAGTCTCTACACCATAAGCACGAAATTTGACACCACAAAACGGAAGGAACGAAGATCAACGAAACTCAAACATAGTTTTTCTTATTTCATTTATTTATTTTATTTTCTTTATCATAAGAATCACGAGTAGCTAAGTCTTTATTTTCTAAGATTTTATTTTGAACCCTATGTGGGATTTATGAACCCAATTCTATTATTTTATGCAAGTTTTAATTTCGGATTATTTCTCCTACTTGTTTTATTAAGTTCATGAATTTGATCACCTTATGTGCTTTTATGTTATTGTTAATCGCATGAATCGGAAGATCGGGTTAATAATTAGAACTGTGGTGAAAGAGCCTTTGTGGTATTAACATAGGAATATAGTTAATCTCTTAGGTAGCCATTATTGAGATTTGTGCTTAATGTTGTGTTCTAGAATTAATTGCGTAGGAATACAGTAATTGAATCTAGAGTATTAGAATCGTAATACACGCGGAAGCGGGTTATGATTAATTTAGCATCTCAGGTTAATAATCCAGGTTAATTGCTTGCATAATTGAAGGAATTGGGAGAGTAATAATCACATAGGGGGAAGAATAAAATCCTAGGCTTGTTTACTCTGATAAATCTTCGTGCTTAATTTGTTTCTTGCTTTTGTCTTTTTAATTGCTTTAGTTTAATTTAGTTTATTAATCATCTTTCGACTGTGTAGGGTGGACTTGATAGCAATTGGTAGAATTTAGCGTCTAGGATTAGATAATTAAATATTCTCTGTGGGATCGATACTTGGACTTAAAAATCCACTTTATTACTTGTACGATACGTGCACTTGCGTGTAGGTTTTCGGCCAACATTCGTGCAGTCCAAAATCTAGTGGGAGGTCTGTGCATTGTAGTCGGGGATTCGATCGCTAGAATAGTCTTGGATGTCATGTGTGTTCTGATAGTTTGTAATCATTCTAAGTCTCTGGCCAGAGCTGACTAAGTGATGATTAGAGAATTCGATTCTCTAAGTCATGCACGTAACGATTACAACACTTAGAACGATCGCACTGTCATTGAACATATAAAGAGGTCTCGATGAAGCAATGCCTCTTGTTCGATCGGGACATATGTATCGAAGGGACCGTACTGTACGTTAACTATATCTGAAGGTTCTTGCAGGCACTTCATTTGTATCTAGGGAATCATGACGCGTAGTTGCTAGAAGCCAATCTTGATTCGTTGGGTGATTAAGGTGAAACGAGCTTCATCTTAATCATAACTCTAAGGGACGAGTTTTGACCACAAAAGGTTGTGGGCCCACGGCTAGCTTACACCTGAACCATCGAGGGTCACACTGCTCGTGCACATGAGATCTTTGAATAAACGGTCAAAGGTAAAATATGTTTATCTTTGCATGATTGGAAGTCAATATGATTGGGTCCAACATTCGAATTTGGAATTATGAATGAGAATAAGAAAAGGATAAGACTAGGCGAACATTGTAGTGGACTTTCTAAATCGGGAAGTTTCCAAATTTAGAAAGTGCACTGAACTAGGGTTTCCACTTTTGGAAAGTTGGAAATTGAGAGTTGGCACTCGTAATGACGAGGACTTTATAATGATTCCGAAAATGTAATCGTTGCAATTTTTCGGTCATTGAATTGAGAGAGACGAGCAAGTAAAAGTACTAACGAACTTAAGTTGTTGGGTCCGGTCCAACTTAAGCCCGCTAGGGTTTTATGCAAGACACTATAAATACAAGATTTATAGGTCTTACACATACACAACACAAAACCCTAACCCTAGCCGCTCACACTCTCTCTCACTCGGCCCTCTCTCCTCGGCCACCGCGCCGCCGTCACCGGAAAGTCGCCGGAATCGGCCATCCCTTGGCCGATCCCTTTCGGTACTCTTTTCCCTCTTTCTTTTCTTCCGTTATTTCTAACTATTACGTGTCTAGTGCCACGTGTTTAGTAGATCGAAGTATACGAGGTGAAATCCGAGAGGAGGAAGATCGAAGATCGAAGAATCGAGGAGCAGCACCCGAGCCGAAGCCGCACGTAACCCCACGCGCCGCCGTGGCCGTCACGCCGCTGCTGCTGCCCCGGATTGTACGGATTGGTTTTCGTAGCAATCTCGTCTTGCTTAGTGCGCCTACCTTACGCTTCAAGAGGTAAACTAACGATTCATTGTTCTTGATTCGTATACGTTTAAATTAAATATGTATGTTGGTTCTTGTTTAATTTTATGTGAATACATGAAATTGATTTATATGTTCGAGCATGTTATTTGATTTAAACGCGAGCATGCTAATTGATTTAAATTCGGTTAAATAATTGAGCATGTATGTCGTTTTTAATTTCGCTGGAAGCGCAAAGGTACGCAATTAATTGTTACAATTATCGGGCATGTGTTTATGTGTTTTAAAGTCGTTTAAATCGCATAAAATTTTTGGTTTCCGCTGCGTACACGTGCATGATTCCCAACAAAAATCACCTCTCAAGAACCAAGGAATAGGTGTAGAACTAACATGTAGAAAATAATCCAATAGCTCTTTCCTAATCTCTCGACTGCAGCTGGTATAAGTTACAGTGATCCAATCCACACTACCATCATTCTAAATAGCTTTAGTTGTACTGGCTTGAGTTGTTGTAGAAATAATTTTCACTTGAATTTCTTGTTTCCAAAACAGCCAAATATTAGAGTTATCAGGTTCCCCATGATGAAACCCTGAAAATCCTAATTTGGTAGCAAACTCCTGCATCTTAACACTATTCTTCTTTGGTTCTTAAATACCCATAAACAAAGTTTTATGATCCGTAATAATGCATTTCAGATACTCTATTGATGCTTTCTTCCCCATCCCTCGAATATTCTAGATAACGAGAGACATCTAAATGGATATATTATGAGGAATGTGCAAGTCCCTTGAAGAACGTGTAATTATTTTCGGGAATTATTACCTTTTTGCTAGCCCACTCTACCACATCCGTTCGATCATCATCAGAATTTGGTGTGGAATTTATCTTTGGAACTCCTTGTTTAGATTGATCTGTAATACCAGTTTCATCCACATGGATTGTTCTTTCATCATCTTCTCCTCCAACAACAACAACAACAACAACAACAACAACAACAACAATGTGAGATGTTAGTAAAGGAGCTGACATATTTTGTGGGATAAGATAAGTTTTTGTGGGCAATGTTTATAATACCGGACCGGACATAGAACAGGAGAGCTACCTAGGTCGCAGTTGGCAAGTTCAACCGAGGTTCAACTGGTTTTTTTTTTTGTTTTTTTGTTTTTTTAGTTATTATATAATTTAAATTAATTTAATTTATAATAGATATTCATTCAAAAAGTATATTCAACATTAAATATCAACATGCTTACTCTAACATCAACAATAAAATTGAAAAATAATGAAAATAAAATTAGTTTATACCTTAAAACATAAATTTTAGAAATTGTAAATTTATTTGGGAGTTGTACTTAAATTTTATAAGCAACCATTAAATAATAAACCCTAATATTATCAGCCGCCCACCTTTTCTTTCCCCCATTCTCCTTTCTTGTTATTCATCTGTACCCAAAAAACGCAGACTTAAGATTTTTATTCTTCTCTATCGTTTGTCCTTTATTTTTCTATCTTCTGTAACTCTCGTCTCTCCACCACCACAATGCGGACGTTGTCGGTTGTCCACTCAAGCTATGAGATTGGGACAAATCTGAGAGAAGTATTTCTCTTTTTCTGCCTGATTTTTTTACTTGTTTTTGCCGGTTTTGTCCGGTTCAACCGCGGTTTGTTCAATTTTTATCCATTTGCCCCAGTTTTTCATCATTTTCGAGGTTTACCATTGAACCGAACCGTCCAAGCTATCGGTTCCTGGTCAAACCGGTCGGACCAGCTGATTTGGTCCGGGTGTCAAAACATTGGTTGTGGCCACACATCATCTTTTTTTATATTTATCTCAAATTGGAAAAATATAAGTGAAAAATTGGCGGATGAAGAAAATAAAAAGATAAAATGGGGTGGAATATTAAAAATGAAAAGGAAAATTTTAAAACAAAAAGTACTATTCGGGTTATTGTAGGATCGACCTAAAGTTAAATCCTTTTATATATAAGATGTATCTCTAATCTCATATATATTACTGTCCGTCGAATTTTTTTTGTGTTTTTTTTCCTTTTTGGAATATTGTATTCTATGTAAATATGGACAAAAATAAAAAATAAAAATATGACAGTAAACCTCGAAAATAATGAAAAACTGGGGCAAATGGATAAAAATTGAACAAACCGCGGTTGAACCGGACAAAACCGGCAAAAACAAGTACAAAAACCAGGCAGAAAAAGAGAAATACTTCTCTCAGATTTGTCCCAATCTCATAGCTTGAGTGGACCATTGAACCGAACCGTCCAAGCTATCGGTTCCTGGTCAAACCGGTCGGACCAGCCGATTTGGTCCGGGTTTCAAAACATTGGTTGTGGCCACACATCATCTTTTTTTATATTTATCTCAAATTGCAAAAATATAAGTGAAAAATTGGCGGATGAAGAAAATAAAAGGATAAAATGGGGTGGAATATTAAAAATGAAAAGGAATTTAAAACAAAAAGTACTATTCGGGTTATTGTAGGATCGACCTAAAGTTAAATCCTTTTATATATAAGATGTATCTCTAATCTCATATATATTACTGTCCATCGAATTTTTTTTATGTTTTTTTTCCATTTTGCAATATTGTATTCTATGTAAATATGGACAAAAATAAAAAATAAAAAATAAAAATATGACAGCTGTGGGATTTGAACCAACGCCCTTTCGGACCAGAGCCTAAATCTGGCGCCTCAGACCACTCGGCCAAACTGTCAGATGTTGTATGGAGCTTGTACGTGTTATTAGATGCATTTGTGCTTCAATTAGACATTTTCTTTTTGTTGGCGCCGTATAATATACAATTGTTTAATATGAATTACTGTTGGTCATTATAACTTCTTGAATCTTAATTCTAATTTTATAATTAATCTAGTGATTTTAACTAAAATTAAATAAAAATCTAAACTTTACTTATGAGAGTTACAAAATGCATTTTCTCCTCCCAATATCTCTCTTCTCTAATTTTCTCTCTAGCAGGCGTCGCCCTCTCTCTTTTTTCCTGTCAATGAATCCGTCTTTATCCCTTCGTCATTTTATTGCCCTCGGTTCCACCTACGCCCGCGGCCCGCCGCTGCAGCTCTTACCTCAGCCACCACTGATGTCGTGCTCCGCCTGCCGAGATTTTATTTCACCGTTGGCGATATGTGCCTCAATCACAACCGCCCTCCACGTTCCATTGCCCCCATCCTACATCTAACAATGTTTTGCCGGTTACATATACCAAGGTTTCCGATTTCATGATTAGATTTTCGATTACGCCATTAGCGAAGCTTATCCACGCCGCCATCATCTCCGCCCTAATGTTGCCATCGTTTTGCTTCTTCTTTTTTTATTTTTTTCTTTTTTTCTTTTTTGCTGTTGAAATTGTGTTGGGTATCTCGCACAGGAAAATAGTTGTTTTCGTCACGTTTTTTAGTTGTTTTCGAATTTTGCTATTTGTTTTAATTGGTTTCGAATTCTTCTATTTGTTTTAGTAGGTTTAGATAATTTATAGTTGGTTTTGATAGTTTTGTAATCGATTCCAACATGTTTGTAGTTAGTTTCGATAATTTTATAGTGATTTCGATAATTTATAGTTAATTTTGATAATAGTTGATTTAAAACTGGTAAACCTTGAATACTATTTTTTTTTAGTTGTTTACCATAATTTTATAGTTGATTGTGAAAAAAAATACAAAAATGAAAATTTTAGTTGATTAAGAATTTTTTATAATTGATTATGGGAAGATAACAAACATAAATTGTAAATAAAAAAAAATATTCACAATCAAATAAAATGTTTAAAAAATAAACGTTGATTTCAGAATTGTTTTAACTGATTTATAAAAAAACGGAAAAAGCTGAAAACAAAAAGATTAAAAAAATTATTTTTTAATCGATTTTTTTTTAAATTATTATTTTTTAATAATTTAATAAATAAAAATTTGGAAATTAAAAAATAATATTTATATAAATGTAAAAAGGAATCAAGTAATGAATAGTGGGTAGTGAAAATTGACTAATGGAGAGGGACAAACTTGGAATATGAAATAAACTCGACCTACTTTTTGTTTTTGAAGAAAAAATAGAGCTTTTATTTAGGCAGAAGCCAGACCATGCGGAAGGAAAAAACCTTCTTTACAAACCGAACCAAGTTTAGTGGCAATGTCATAGTTTTATTCTAAATTAAGAAAACTAATTTGAATGAGTTAAAATCTATTTTTTCTTCTAAATAAACATCTTATTTCATTTTTTTATTCCAATTTGTAACACTATCGATTTAATAGCATAAATGAGATTGTATTAAGTCACGTATTTGTTTATATTTGATTGAGTATTTTTTGTATTTTTCAATAGTGAAGTTTGTTAATCTACATAATTAATAATAGATGTTTGGGGATATTGCATCGCAGTTCTTTATACTTTTTAAACTTTATTATATTAATTTTCTTATTAATTTATTTAACATTATTTTTATTTTTATTTTTTGAAGAAAAGAAAAGCATATTATTAAACATTATCTGCTAAAGCAGATGGGAGATTAAAGTCCTCCATAACACGATTACATTGAATCTTAGCAAGATTACGAGCTAAACAATTGCCCGACCGTTTGATATATTGAAATGAGCATGAATCAAAAACCTTCTCAAGAGAGATACACTCCTCCACGATCGTTCCGTATGGCGATCCCTCACTGTCTTTGTTTCCCAATGCATGTATAAGTTGAATGCGATCTCCCTCAAGAACAATATTCCGCCAGCCCATTCCCTTCGCCAAGTACATCGCTTTCAATGCCGCGACGGCTTCCCCCTTCACCGGCCTCAATTTACGAGGGATCGTCTCCACTTTCCACCCCAAACAATTCCCTGAACAATCCCGAGCGACAGCCGTTGCGGAAAAGAAATTCTTGTCCGTCGGAAAGCCTGCGTCAAAGTTGAGTTTCACCCTTTTATTATCACGGGATTATTAGTGAGAACCCCCTAATACATTTGCTTATAATATGAAGGTGGATCCAACCATTTTTCTAATATTAGTGAAACCCCCCATCTTCATCGCCACCGCCTGCCCTGAAAATCGTAGCAAGAGGCGATGACTTTGACAACAGCCTCAAGGACCTGCTCATGGCAAAATTCCGTTTTTTCACCGACTAGGGTTTCTTCTGCCGTTGAGCCGAAGACGGTTTGGACGAGATCTGCCCAGACGAGGTCTCGGTGTGGCGGCAGCGGCGGAGATGAAACAGAACCCCCCGACAGCTTCTCGAGGAGGTAGGCAGGGAACACCATTTTAGGCATCCGCAACGGCGATCTGATGTGGTAGAGTGGTAATTGGCGGTTGACGCAAGGGATTTGCGTCCTTTCTTCACATGAGAGTGATTGGCATGTAGAATTTGGGGAGTGGTTGAGACGGCGGCGATGGAACAAGTCACCCTCACAACCTTCGGATTTAACCCATGGTAGGTGGAGATATAGCCCTTTCTCGATGGATCTGCGAGTGTAATGTCCAGAATGTTGATTGAAATATAGTTGATTATAATTTCTCTTGAATTGAGATTTTTTATTTTATAGTTGATTTAGATAAATTATAGTTGTTTTCGATTTTTATAGTTGGTTTCGATAATTTTAAAGTTGATTTGATAATTTTTTAGTTGATTTCAACATTTTATGGTTGATTTTCGTTAATTTGCAGTTGATATAATTTTAGTAAACCTGTTAATAAAAATAACTATTTTTTGTGATTGTTGATTCGGGAAATAAACGAACAAAAAAAATAGTTGTTTTCAGTAACTTATAGTTGATTCTAGAAATAGTTGATTTTGGAAATAGTTGATTACGAAAATTTTATAGCTGTTTTCGGAATATTATAATCGATATGAAAAAAAAAACTGAAAAATAAAAATAATAAAATTGGATTTTTTTTAATTATTAATTTTTAAATAAATAAACGAATATGATAATTAAAAGAAAATAATGAAATAGATATTAAAGTATTGGAGAGTGAATAGTAAGGAGGGGTAAATTTAAGAATTAAAAAAAGTTGGACCTATCATTAATAAAGGAAATGGGACTGAACCCCTCTTTATTAAAAAAAATGCTGAGAGGGTTCTCACTAATAACCCCTATTATCATTTTACATTGTGTCTTGCCCATATATAAAATGATTGTTAGAATTTTTCATATAAGATAATATGATCCAATTGTTAGCAGCGTTGAATGTAGTGAAAGGTTTCAAGTTCAATTTCCAACTAATGCATTTTTTGGCAATTATTATTCATCATTGAGTTGACCCAGTTTCATCAAACGAAACTGGGTCACTGTGTTCACTCGGTTGCAATCTTTTAAACTTATTTAAAATAATTATTTACTAAAATATAGACAGGGGTAAATTAGACAATTCAATATTAATTTATTTATTATTTGTTTAGTAAAAACAAATAATGGAAATATACTTTGGTAAAATGCTTCATATTTTTTTAGCACTAGCCATGTTATTTTCTTAGGGTCCAGATCTAATCTTAGAAAATTAATTATGATTAAAGCATATCTCATATAAGTTTAGAACACGGGGTATCTCAGCCTAGACTAATCCTATACCATCTAACTTTAATTAATTTAATCATAACGTGTGTTGTTCGTAATCTATAAAAGCACAGATCTTGTAATTTGGAGATGGCATGAACTTTGAAGCTTTAATGAGAGTTCGGTGAGGAATTGCCAATTTCATGTACAATTTATCAATGTTTTTTCAATCATATATGTTTGTGGGATTTTGATCAAATAAACAATATGAAGGCAATAAAAGATTTGCACATATTTTAGAAGCAGAAGCAGTTGATGACCGGAGCTACTTTCCCCGTTGATCTCATTTGGTTCGCCTTGTTTTTCACGATTGACTCTTCCTTTTTACGTTTCGCCTCAACCTGCGCTCTTGCTCCGCCACCTATTTCATCAATCCTCGCCACCTTACTCTGGTAGTGTTTCCAGTTTCTTGATTTCCTTAGCTCCAATTCACCCTGCATTAATAACAATTCAATTGCTTCTTCTTATAAGTTCTAAATAATAATTGTTTTAAATACTCAAAAAAAAAAAGGAAAAGGGAAAACCTTTTTCCTTTCCATTTGATGTTTCTCTCTCAACTTCTTTTCATTTTCCCATGCAAGAATCTCCAACGTCATCTTCTCGTACCTAGAAACTTAGTCGAAAAGGCTCATGAGTTTTCAAATAGACAAACAAAATATCAAAAAGAAATTGCTTCTTCCTTCCAAATATTCTATCATCAATTTTTTTTCTACCCTAGTTTGTGTTTTATGTATTTCATATATCGATCAATGATATGCGCTGCCTATTATGTTGTATATTCTTAATTTCCGAGACCATGTTTAATTGGAAACAAATCATATACGTACCGTTTTCGAATCTTTGCAATGTGAGCTCTTTCCCAAGAATCTGCTTTGGCATCCGAACGTCTGAGTTCCATAAATGAAGGTTGCTTTTGTCTTTGGTGATCAGCAAAAGAAGGCGCGGGCGGCCTCATAAACGATGTACTCCTAGTATCTTTTATAGATGCCTTCTTCCTAATAGAACCTTCAACTATACCAAATAATATTATGGCACCTGTTCATTATAATATAACATATATATATATATATATATATATATATATATATATATATATATATATATATATATATATATATATATATATATATATTCCATTGTAATTGGAAGCTGGGAATTAGCGGTTTCCTCGAGGGAATGTATGGCATGTGCAGAAGCAGCAATTGCCGTATTAGCGACATCGCTATCGTCGGAGTCGTAACTGCTGCGTCCTCCTATCATTTGATTTATTTATATACTCAACAATTTTTTTGCAATTCTTTACCTGCATGCATGCCCAAAAGAAACTAACAAAATGAAGAGATATTATTAATATTGAACTTTTGCCTGAAGAATATATATTGAGAAATGCGATTTCCTTACCATTTAATAACGTTATTCTTGATTCTTGTTTCTTGATGCTTAACAACTGTGTCCAATATATATTATGCAAAAAGAGAACAAAGTTGCAGGTCTTATTATGAAAAGTGCAAATAAAGTTTGCCTGTATATGTTTGAATAGGCAAAACTATCAAAGAAAGCAAAGAATTCTTTTTCTTTTAGTCTCCCAAAACTCAGGTGGTCCAAGCCATCTTTCTCTGATCCTTTACAGGTAGTTCAATATTAATAAATACATTTTATGAAATTTTAATGGATGCATGCTTGTGAAACACCATATTCTAATTACTTTTCAAATATTCTCCTTTGAAGCAGGGGCGGCGAGTCCATCATTGGGCAAGGATATTTCCCTGTAAAATTTAGCTCATCCAATTTTTATTAATTAGTTCACTCTAAATTATAATTAATGCAAAAAAGTCCCAATTTTTATTAATTAACCCACCTAAGTTTTAAATTAATGCAAAAGCAGTCCAAATTTTTATTAATTAGCCCACTCAAAATTCAAATTTACACAAAAAAAATCTCTAATTTTCTTTTTTACTTTTCCAATTTTTTGATTTTGTCAAAAAAAAAATGCAAAAAAAAATTCGGAAACACTCCCTCCGAAATCTTTAAAATGTTAAGCCCACTGCTTTGAAGTCATGTATATATTCAATGCTTGCTGCCAAAGTTGCATATTAATTAATTATCTACCTCCAAAATATGGTTAGAAACTTGGGTAAATGGCAAAAAGAGCCATGACATGGCACTTAATTAAGAAAGGGACACCCAATTTTTTTGTTTTCCAAATAAATCTAACTCATTCAAACTTATTTGAAAATAAGAAAAACCCTTTTATATATTTCAAATTTACCCTCAATTCCCTAAAACTCTATTCAACTCCAATTTCATGATTTACACCCCAATTTAGCCCAATTTCACCAATTAACCAATTTTGATTCTTATTTCAATTTTGACCCGCCACCATAGGTTAGCCACCGTTAACCGCCGTTCTCCGGCAATGACTTTTTTCTTTTTTTTTTCTTTTTTTTTCTGAATTTTTTTATTTCTTTTTATTTTTCTTAAAAAAAGGATTTTAATTAATATTATTGTATTGGCAGCTAAATTACTGTCTCGGACAGTTATTTAACTATGAGAGACACTAATTTTTTTTTTAAATTTTGTTCTTTCTTAAAAAAAAATTTTAATTAATATTATTGTCTTGGCTGCTAAATTATTGTCTCCAAAAGTAATTATTTACTTTTTTTCCTGAATTTTTTTTCCGGCTGGTTAACCGCCGGTCTCTAGCGTTGACCTTTTTTTTTTTTAATTTTTTCTTTTAATTTTTTTATTTCTTACAAAAAAATATTTTAATTAATATTACTGTCTTTGCGGCTAAATTACTGTCTTCAACAGTAATTTAACCGTCGGAGACAGTAATTTAACTGTCTGAGATAGTAATAGTACTGTCTGAAACAATAATTTTACTGTTCATTTAATTTTATCATCTTGACCTGCACATTTGCTGTCTTCGACCATAATATTAATGTCTCCGACTGTTAAATTACTGTCTCATGCAATAATATTACTGTTTGAGACAATAATATTAGTAATATTATTGTTCGTGAAAGTAATATTCATAATATTACTGTCCCAAACAGTAATATTATTGTATGAGACAGTAATTTTACTATTTGGAACACTAAAATTACTGTTTGTCACAGTAATATTAGCAATATTACTGTTTGAGATAAAAATATTAGTAATATTACTGTTTTGGTATTCTTTTGGTATTCAATATTACTATTCCAGACAATAGTTATGTTGTTAACACAATAATTTAGAGAGAAAAAAAAAGTCAACGCCGGAGACCGGCGTTCGGAAAAACATTTTAGGAAAAGAAAAAAAAAGTCAACACCGGAGAGTTGCCCGGTGAACGCCGAAATTTGGCCTAAAAAATTTAATTTTCTGAAAAAAAAAATTTTTTTTTTCAAAAAACTATGAAAATGGGGATTAATGTGATAGAGTTGTTCAAATCCGTGGTTAATGTGTAATATTGAGGAAGTTAGAGTATAATGAATGGAATTGAGAAAAAATATATTATGGAGGTTAATTTAGACAAAAGACATGAGTATGGGATTGTTTGCAAGACTATTTTTTGTCTGGACCTATTTATGTTTAAGTCCCTTATCATGAGCTTCTTTGCCATTCGCCCTAGAAATTTTTGTGACTTTATATGGGCAAATGGCAAATAAGCCCATGATGAGGGGACTTAATTAAAAAGGGACATCTAACCTTTTTATTTGTCAAATATTTCCAACTCATTAAAACTTATTTGCAAATAAGGAAAATCCTTTTATATATACCAAAATTACCCCAATTCATTGAAACCCAATTCAACTCATATTTCATGATTTACACCCCCATTTAGCACAATTAACCAATTTTGACCATAATTTTAATTTTGACACCAATTTTACCTGCCACCACCGGAGACTTCTGGTCTCCAACGTTGACATTTTTTATTTTTTTTGAAATTTTTTTTTTCTAATTTTTTTTTTCCGGTAGGTCAACCGTCGTTGACCGCCGGGTCTCCGGCTTTGACTTGTTTTTTTTTTTTTTTTTTTTTTTAAATTTTTTTTGTAATTTTATTTTTTTTCTTAATTTTTTTTAATTAATATTACTGTCGTGACTGCTAAATTACTGTCCCCAGCAATTATTTAACTGTTGGAGACAGTAATTTAACTGTTAATTAACTTTTTTTTTCTTTTCTTTTACTTAAAAGAAATATTTTAATTAATATTACTGTCTTGCCTGCTACATTACTCTCTCCAGCAGTTATTTAACTGTCGGAGATAGTAATTATACTGTTAATTGAATTTTTTTTTTCTTTAGAAAAACTTTTCTAATTAATATTACTGTCTTGGCTGCTAAATTAGTGTCTCCAACAGTTATTTAACTATTGAAAACAGAAATTTAACTGTTAATTGACCTTTTTTTTTTTTTGAAATTTTGTTTTGTCTTAAAGAAATTATTTGAATTAATATTACTGTCTTGGTTGCTAAATTACTATCTCCAACAGTTATTTACCTATCTGAGACAGTAATATTACTGTATAAATTAATTTTATTGTTTTCGCATGCATTTTTGCTGTCTTCGACTGAAATAATACTGTCTCCGACCGTAATATTACTGTCTCATGCAATAATATTACTGTTTGGGACAGTAATATTAGTAATACTAGCATTTTTTCCCCGTGCGATGCACGGGAATTATTTCAAAAGTGAAAAAAAATACATTTAATACATAATAAGAAAATATAGTACATTAACATAGTAAAATTTAATAATGTAGTATTATTCATATTTAATGTAACATTAGTTTTTTTAAATATTACATATTAAGATTTATAATCCAAATATATAGGTTTAGATTTAAAAAATCGAATTTCTATCTTTATCTATTAAGATTTGAGATATATTGATGGAAAATAGGAGATATAATTGTTGAAAATTGGTACCGAAAAAATATTAAAAATAAATAATTACAGAAATACCATTAGGGTTGCTCATCGTTTCTTATAATAGATTACTGTTTGGGAAAATAATATTTATAATATTACTGTCCCATATATAGTAATATTATTGTATGAGACAGTAACTTAGCAGCCAAGACAGTATTATTAATTAAAATATTTGTTTCTAAGAAAAAACAAAATTCCAAAAAAAAAAGAATCAAAAAAATTAAAAAGTCAACATCGGAGACCGACGGTCAACGGCGGTTGATCGGCCGGAAAAAAAATTCAGAAAAAAAAAAAGTTTTCAAAAAAAAAAAAAAAAATCAATGCCGAAATCTGGCCGGAAAGAAATAATTTAGAAAAAAAATGATTTTCTGAAGAAAAAAAAATTTCAAAAAATTATTAAAATGGTAGTTAATGTGATATATTTATTTAAATCCAGGGTCAGTGTGTAATATCAAGGAAGTTAGAGTATAATGAATGGAATTGATAAGAAATATATTATAGAGGGTATTTTAGACTATTAAGGAAGTTAGAGTATAATGAATGGATTATAGAGGGTATTTTAGACTAAAGACATGAGAATGAGTTTATCTGAAAAACTGTTTTTTTGTGGACCGATGTGCATTTAATTCCCTTGTCATGTCCTTTTTTGCCATTTGGCCTTATATCTAGTTATCTCAACATTTACATTTTATTGGGTACACTATTCAGTTTACCCAATCAATTTGTATATTCTTTTATAATATTGCATTCGGACAGAGAATAATAAAGTTGTTTTGATTAGGGGTGGTAAACTAGACGAGCCGACTCGTGAGCTTGATGAGCCGGCTCGAAAAAAGCTCGAACACGGACTCGAGTTTTTCGAGCTCGAGCTCAAGCTTTCTGACGAGTCGAGCTCGAGCCATTTTTAATTGTTCGTGAGCTCACGAGCTGGCACACGAGCCTTATTTATTATTATTATTTTTATTTTTTATATATTATTTTTTATTTAAATAATGTATATAAAATATTATAGAAATAAATAAAAATAAGATTTAAATATTAAAAAATATATGTACTTACAATTTTTTGTTTTGTAATTTTTTTATAAAAATAATTTTTAATAATAATTAAAAAATAATTAAAAAAACAATATGAGCTTGGCTCGAGCTCGAACTCGAGCTAGACAAAACGGCACGAGCTTGAGCTCGAGCCAAAAAAGAACGAACTCGATGAGCTAGAGCTCGACAAAATAGACTCGAACTCGAGCTCAAGCCTGCCAAAAGAGCGAGTTCGACTCGTTCACACCCCTAGTCTTGATTTTGCAATTTAATTAGAGGATTGGAAATCCAATTTATATTTTTTTCAATATATATAAAAACTATATTTTTTCACAATCAAGAGATCAACCAATACATTACTAAAGTAACCGAATATCAAATAATGCCCAAGTAGACGATTAAACTTCACTTCTTAGGGTAAATTCTGCTTTCCCCCTTGTATTTTGGCTCGATATCACTTTAGCCCCTTCTACTCTTAATTGCATCGATTTTCCCCCTTGTACTTTGGTTCGGTATCATTTCACCCCCTTCTACTCACAATTGCATCGATTTGCCCCATGCATTAGAAAAAATGTCTCAATGTGGCCCTCGCCGTTTGACTAAGTTTGAAAATTACAAAAAAAGCCACCCCTCCCAGTTTAAATAATTATTAAAAAAATTTAAAAAAAAAAAAGAAAAAAAAGGTTGGCGTCGTGGACTATGTTTTCTCGTTGTCTTGAATTTTTTTATTGTTTTTTTTTTATTTTTTTAATAATTATTTAAAATGGGAGGGGTGACTTTTTAGTAATTTTCAGACTTAAAAAACGGTGTTGAGGTCAAAGGTCTGAAAACATACGGCGAGGGCCACATTGAGGCAATTTTTCAAGTGCAAGGGGGAAAATCGATGCAATTGAGACTAGAAGGGGGTAAAGTGATATCGAGCCAAAGTACAAGGGGGCAAATCAATGCAATTGAGAGTAGAAGGGCGTAAAGTGATATCAAGCTAGAGTACAAGAGGGCAAATTGATGCAATTGAGAGTAAAAGGGGTATAGTGATATCGGACCAAAGTAAAAGGGAAAAAAATTAATTTACCCTAAAGTACTTACATAAACTTTACCAAGCACCAATAGAAAAGAGCACTAAATTTCCTATGAGTTTTGGCATTACGATATTAACCAACTCAAGTAAAGTTAGTTACTTGAATAATTTTTTTTAAACTTCAAAACTGCTGTATATTCTATTTTTCGGAATTCACAGTTTAGTCCTTTCGATTTTTTGGAATTTCTAGTTCAGCCCTTCAAGTTGCAAGAAATTTTAATTTACTCATCCAAACATCAAACTCTTACAACTCAATCAAATCTTGTTATATATATATATATATATATATATATTTTTAAAACCCATCTGCATAGTAAATTTTAAAATTCCATGTACAATAAAATTACAGATTATCAATATATATGATTAAAAGAGGTAAATAAAATCACAACCATTGAAATTCCATGAAGAGCAAAATAAAAGTAGGAATAATCAATTCTATGCAATTAAGTTTTCGAAAAGATATGTTCAGATTAACAATAGCATGAATCATGCCAAGAATAATCCCGGAATCGGGATGGCTAAATTAAGGCATTTAAATTATTACTTATTTCCTGGACAATTATGGAAAAAATTCCCTCTTGGTGAAAAATAATATGAAACATGTTGCAAATTAAACGTTATATTTGCTTAATTAAAACATAATTAAACAGTAAACAAAAAATTGGTGGGTGAACCTGGCGGTGTGGTCGATGGCGTTCTAACAAAATTGAATTGAAAGTAATAATTTTTTCACTTTCAAGAGTAAAGGTTTACAAAAATTCTAATTTTAAACCGAATCAGGGATCTAAGAATAATATATAGAAAATATATGTTATTTATATCATCTCTTGCAGGCAGGCTCTTCGATATTTCTGTAGAGAACAACCATAGGGTTTATTTTGCCTATCAAAAAAAAAAAAAAAAAAAAACCATAGGGTTTATTCCGCGGCGGCCTGAGCAAATCAATTTCCGGCGCATCACATTAAGTAGCAATGGAAGGCTCAGATTCGGCTTCGGGAATTGAAAAGGGGTCGTACATGTTTGTGCTGGAGAATTACTCCTCCCTATGCGATGGAATTGATGTAGACGAAGATATTTACAGTGAAGAATTCTCCGCCGCCGGCTATTTATGGTCGGTGCTCTTGTTCCCCGCCGGAAGGACCGTTGCCGCCAACGAAGCCGGATTTGCATCTATGTATATATATCTGAGTAGCGAGACCGATGACCTAGTGCAATGTTTATTTTCGATCTACTTGCTTGACCAAACTGGTAATGGCGAAAATTACGGAACCTCGATTTTCGATCGAAATCCTCCTCAAATCTCTCCCCTTAGAACCGGCCACGTGGCTGGATGTCCCCACTTCATTCCCCGAGCAACCCTTGAATCTCCTGACTATCTCAAAGACGATTGCTTGAAATTCCGTGTCACCATTGGGGTTTTGAGCAAGGAAAGTGCCGATGTCTTCTTCAATGTGAATAACCAGAGCTTCTCCGCGCATCACTGGGTATTAGCATCCTGTTGTCCGAAACTTCTCTCGGAGATCGATATTAGTGATATGGACCCTAATATATTCAAGGCAATAATAATAATAATAATAATAAATTATTCTATTATGCTTATATATATTTGTGTTTGTTGTTTCTTTCTCTAGAATTTTCGTCTTTTTAGTTATATTTCCTGATTTATTTGTTGTTTGTCTTGAAATTCGTTTCGTGCTTTAGGCCGTGCTGTGGTATGTGTACTCAGGAGGAATTCCTCAGGAAGAAGAAGAGAATAGTGATCTTGGTTCGTTCGTGCTCGAGTCGTTCATGGGGAAGATGCTCGCTGCAGCTGATCGATTTGAGTTGAAAGAACTTAAAAAGATTTGTGAATCGCACATTTCGGAAAGAATATCTGCAGAATCAATTGCATATATTTTACATTTAGCTGAACTCTGTCATGCCAAAGAATTGAAAGCAGCATGTCTCGGGTTCGGAGCTCAAAACAATGCTGCTGCTGCTGGTATATTAGGTACATTGAGTCTCGTATTTCATATGCTTCCATACTTTTTTTTTTCCAGTGTTGACAGTTACTCGTTGTGAAATTGTTTCAGATATCTTGGGTTCTGATGGATGTAAATACGTCAAAAAACATTCTCCGTCATTGTTTCTAGAGTTGGCCTATAATGGAAGTTACTCTAGGAATGTACATGAGGTAAGGCATAGAGACTTTAAGTTTTGTTTCTCGTCAAACTTGCTTGATTAATAATACGGTTCGCATGTTGTTGGCATGCCGTGCAGGAATGCGACTTTTACAAGAAAGTTTTGTCTGCTGTGAACGAGACTTTTGCTGGTATTTTACGAGGGCCTCAGTGTGGAACTGACGAGCATAAGATAAAGGAGTTCTAAGTCGAGGAATGAAATGAATTGCTTTTAATCTCCTGAAAGTTGTACTAGTAACTGCACCCGTGCGTTGCACAGGCATGTCAGAATCGGACAATTTCACATAATCATTCTTAAAGACACCACTGCACATGCTGTCATACTATGTCACGCAAATATTTTTCTTTTGGCTCCAAACGGGAACAACAAACTTCCAGCCAAACATTACATATCAATACCATGCCACCAATTTAAAAAAAAAACAATTAAAAAGAATGAAGAAACCAGTTACCTTTCCCTACAAAATAACACGAAGAAAAACGTTTCGGAAAACATAGAATAAGGCTGCTTCATATATATATATATATATATATATATGTATATATATATATATATAAAGACAGAGAGAGAGAGAGAGGCTCCTTCGACCCTACACCCGGTGATAAACACCGGGTCGGTCTTTTGCTGCCACGTGTCTTTTTTTTTTCTTTTCTAAAACCCCTAAAGGTAAACCCAAGTGGGAAATATATAATAAATAATTAAATATTACACGTAGCAGTAGAAGACCCACCCGGTGTTTATCACCGGGTATAGGGTCGAAGAAGTCATATATATATATATATATATATATATATATATATATATATATATATATATTTGGAAAACTGTCGAGAGGCTCAGATTTGGAAAACTGTCGAGAGGCTCAAATGAACTATCTCCCTTCGACAAAGGAAAAAAGTAGGGAATTAAATGGAAAGAAGAAGTTGCAAGCACCGATTATGAAGTTGAATTTGAAGGTGTGAAACGAATTTATAACAAAAGGTAGATAATTACCAAAAAGTACACTATTAAGAGTCGGACGATGAAGAAAAAAAGTGAGAAAAGGGAGAGAAGTTGCTAGCATGAAAGATGAAGTTGATAAAAATATCGAGTAACTTGAGAGTATGAGAATTGAGAATACGTGTGTAGAGTTGTACACAATGGAATATCACGGACAAAAAATCTATATTTATTGAAAGGTTATTTTAAAAATCGATATAAATTGTAATCGTGCACTGACGTTGTGGAGAAATATTGTAAAAATCAAAATTAAAATAATTCTAGAAAATCGAATACAAAAATTAAACGCTACATTTATGCTGTGGGAAAAAAAAAAAAGAACAAAAAAAGATGAACATAGTACTCAGCAGCAACACCAAACATCGTCTTCTGGCATACGACTTAAAATAATTCGTAGATGAAGAAAAATGGTCACCCCTAGAGAAAACGAATGATGAATAAAGAAAGCTCCGTGTGCAAAAGCATTTGATGGCTATTTTTCGCAAAATCTGGCCAATAATGAGGGAAAATAAAAACAATCAAATGTTGATGGAAAATTCTATATTATAAAAACTAATTAAAGTAATAGATTTTTAAAATATCTTGAATTTTGAGTTTCTTCAAAAAACTGTAAAGCAGCTAGAATATTTTATTTGTTTTGCTTAAGATGTTAAATGTTTTTCCGAGCATTGCTCGTTCGGTGTGTTCCACTCGCCGGCCTCAAAATATTTTTAAGCTTATAAACAGAGAGTCGGGTGGGATTCTGATACAATTCGAGCAGATTTGAATAACATGGATAAGGATAAGCCATATCCATAACTGCTCAGGAGGAGCAGTTTCTATTTAGTTATTAGGAAGTTAATGTTAGTTTTATATAAATAGTTTTTCCTTGTTAGTTTTTAGGGGGATTTGAATGAGTATTTTGTGTGAAATTCTGGAGCACTGTCCTCTCCATACAGACAACCTACTTGGTGGATTTTATGTTTAAGATTATTGCATTAAATCTACCTTTGTTTTATCTTTTATTGTAGTTTTAGTGTTTATCTCTATTTCCTTAATCGGTATCTATCAGATTCCATTGGTTAATACATCACGAAAATTTCTGATTTCTTCCTCTAATAATCCAAATACTCTTCCTCTTTGCTTCCATAATTTATCCAAGGTAATAATGTAGGACAAAACCTACCGAAGCGAGGTTGAAAATTGAAGATCAGTGCTTAAAATTTTGGCAAACTTAGTAAAAATAAAGAGGAAAAATGAATAAGTAAAATAGGATGCACCCTCAATTTTGTCTGATGAGAAAGCTTCTTTCTTAACGTAATCCCACTCATTGACAACACTCGCTTTTCCAAAATTTCAATCACCAAATCTGTGGACTCATGTAAGGAAAATATTCAGTATAATACTTGAAAGATATAGTTCGGGATTGCAAATATATCTAAACTCAACATAAGAGAAAATGTGGCCAAGTAATTACTGCAAGAAAATATACTCAAAGAAGTCTATGACTAAGCTCGAAAGTGGATAAGGATTCTTGATGCAGAGATAATGAATGCATTTTACATGTTTAACTATGTGTTGTTTCATAATCAATGTAGTATATAGATTACAAACAAAATCATGTCCCAGTTTCACTGATCCTTGTTCCACAATTAGACTTTCAAACACATGTCACAATTTATCCAATGTAGGTTCTCAATTAAAATTCATAATAGAAGCTACGGATTACGATGTTTAATTTCTTAATCTCTACACTACGATCTTCAGATGAAGATCGTGGTGTTGAGATTAAGAAACATCATGATTTTAGTTTTTACTGGAGAAGAGTTTAAAGAAATAATTACCTTTTAACTTTTAAATATATGTTTTTTTTGCAATTTATTTATTTATCATGTGGTTATTCAATTTATTGGTATCCGTATACCATGAAATAAGGAAGTTTTTTTTGGGACAATTAGTGAAACCCTCCTATAGCATTTTTTTAACAAGGATGGATCCAGCGCCTTTTTCCTTATTAGTGATAGGTCCAGTTTTTCTCTTATTCCAAATTTACCCTCCTACTATTCACTACCACTACTTTAATGACTTCTTAATTTTTTTTTTTATTATATTTTTCGTTTATTTTTTTATTTATTTAAAAAAAAATTATTTACAAAATATTCTTTACTTCAAAAAATTAATCTTTTTTTTTTTTTTTCTGCTGTTGGGTTTGCAAATCAATTATAATATTTTCGAAAACAGCTAAAAAAATTCCGAAAACAACTACAAAATTTTCGAAAACAACTACAATATTTCTTAAACAACTAAAATTTTGTTTTTCTTTTTGACTGTTTTGTTCATAATCACCTATAAATTTACCGAAAACAACTGTTTTTTTTCTCGTTTTTTCTCCGAATCAACTTTAAGAAAACTCTAAAACAACCACAAAAAATAGTTGTTTTCAATGGCAAGTTTACCAAATAAGATCAACTAAAAATTAAAGAAATCAACTATAAAAAAATTGAAATCACCTATAAAATATCGATAACAACAATAAAATCTAGTTGTTTAATGAAATCAACTAAAAATTATCAAAAACAACTACAAATTGTCAAAAATAACTAAAAAAATCAAAAACAACTACAAATTTACAAAATCGACTACGAAATAAACAACTCCAATTTTAGAGAAAACTTCTATAAATCCATTTCTTCTACTTTGCCATGGCTGAGATAGGAGTTTTCTTCCAGAGATAGGGCCAAGTGTAGATAAATAAATTTTATCCAAAATAAAGGGGCAATTATGCAATTATGGGGACAAGGAGTTTTATGCAAATTCAATGGCAGTTCCGTAATTAGATATTTGAATATAAATCAAATCAAATTATATGCCATGAAAAGTGGCGTATATTAATATTTGTCTATTTTAATTTTAGGGATTTAATATTGATTCCTAAATTAAATAGATAATTGATTTTAAATATATATATTGACCAATAGGATTATTTCTTCTCCCCCAAGTTATAAAGAGATAAATATCTATTAATTATTGGCCAATAGAATTGTTTATTCTCTTCCAAGTTACAAGAGATAAATATCAATTTAAATCGGGCCAATCAAATCGCGCCACATCATCAGTAAGGCCCATCAAGGACTCTTATTCTACCACTATAAATAGGGATCCTCCCTTCACAATTCAAAACACAACTGAAGGAGCAGAAACCGTAGGAGCAAAATTCTCTCTACAATTCAAGAAGCAAAGAAGAAGAATTCGTAGGAGGTAAGATTCTCTCTCTACATTCAAAGTGTTCTTCGTCAAATTCGAGGTGTTCTTGAGCAAATTCAAGGCGTTCTTCATCAAATCCAGCGTTCGATCCGAGATAACGGTGCCAAACCTTCGGATTAACGTTAATCAATTCAAGTCAAGATCATTAGAAGATTGAAGGGCCAAATCCATCAAGAACTTCAAGATCTTCAAGTCAAAGTTAGTCAAAGTTTAACGTTCGATCCGAAATTCAAGTCGCGAGACCCTCGGAAAACGTTATTCAAATCCAAAATCAAATCCGGAGAAGATCAAGTCAACGACCCGACTCCGAAAATTCAAGTCAACTATATATTGTTCTAGAGAGAAGAATCAGAGGATTAAAATAGAGATTGTAACTCGCAATTTATTTATTTTAATTCAATAAAATCATCTTTGTTCAATTTTTCTTGTTTGTTTATATCGCAGATAAGAATTTGTTGTTACAAATTTTGGCACGCCCGGTGGGACATCTCTACCTCTCATCTCTTCTCTCTCTCGAAGATCCTCGAAGTGTTACGGTAACCGCTCGCGATGAAGGCTGCTACTTCGAATTCATCAAGTGTAGGCGTAGTTACAAGGAGTATGGCTAAGAAACTGCAGGCATCCTCCGAGACTAGCTCGACACCGCAAATCATTGAGAAAGGCTCATCACCTCTCGTCAACACAGGTGAAGACGTGGAAGGATCTAGAGGAGAAGCTTCATCATCCACGTCCTGTTCGACATCAAACTACTCTGAGGTGGCCCCCGTCATGACAACACATGCTACGACCATGGAGGAGCAAATGGCGAGCTTGACCAAGGCCATTGAAGGGCTAACAAAACACATTCAAGAACAAGACTCCCAAATCGCGATATTGAGGAACAAAGTTGACGGTAGTCATGACATGGGAAAACAAGGTGAAAATCACACCGAAGCTGAAACTTCTGCAAGGCGACATCCAACCGATAGGGAGAAGAGCTCAGCTGAAGAATTCCAGGTTTCGTCAGAAGGGTTGATTCCTATAGACCAATTGAAGGAGTTCATCATGGGAACTATCAAGAACAAATTCGATGAGGGTTCAAAATCATCGTCAACATACACCAAGCCATACACTCTAAGAGTAGACGACTTGAAGATGCCAATTGGTTACCAACCCCCGAAGTTTCAGCAATTTGATGGCAAGGGCAACCCAAAACAGCATGTAGCACATTTTGTTGAAACTTGCAACAATGCTGGGACTTTTGGAGACTACCTCGTGAAGCAATTCGTCCGATCATTGAAGGGGAATGCTTTTGATTGGTATACGGACCTAGAGCCGAACTCAATTGACAGTTGGAGTCAAATGGAGCAAGAATTTTTGAATCGCTTCTACAGCACCCGAAGAACAGTGAGCATGATCGAGCTCACAAACTCTCGCCAGTGGAAAGAAGAGGCCGTCATTGACTACATTAACCGTTGGAGGAATTTAAGCCTGAATTGCAAGGACCGATTGTCAGAGGCTTCGGCTATCGAGATGTGCATTCAAGGAATGCAATGGGGACTCCGATATATCCTGCAAGGGATTCAACCTAAGAGTTTTGAAGAGTTGGCCACTAGAGCGCACGACATGGAGTTGAGCATTATGGCTAGTGGAGTTGAGGGACCACCAGTTCAAGAGCCTCGACAGTTCAAAGAAAAACAAGACTTTCGGAAGGGGGGTAGAGTTTTCTCTAAGACCTCAAGCAAAGAATCTTTGGCAGTGAATGCAACCCCTATCAAATTTCAAGGAAAAGTGAACGGAAACATTGAGGAAAAACAAGATTTTTCCCAAGAAAGAAGAAGACTTACTCTAAAAGAAATGCAAGCAAGGGAATATCCATTCCTCGACACCGATGTGGCTGGAATATTTGACGATTTGCTAGGTTTAAAACTTATCGAATTGCCTGAAATGAAGCGCCCCGAAGAAGCTAACAAGACCGATGACCCAAAATACTGCAAGTATCATCGGTTGGTCGGGCACCCAATTCATGATTGCTTCGTATTCAAAGATAAAGTTATGCAGCTAGCTCGCCAAGGGAAGATATCACTTGAAGAGATCAGCGCCGCTACAAATTTTGTCGTCACCACTTTTGAGTCCCTTGACATGACGACAACAAGCATACACAGAGAAGATTATGATTGTATCAACATCTCATGCAACGCGATAATTGAAAAGGAGACCGCTGCTAGTGGAACGACTCCGTCTCCAAATGAAGTTTGTACCGTGATTGGTAAATGCATGTCAACAATGACTTTCGCTGATGAAGATTTACTTCTTGGTTCCAAACCACACAATAGGCCGTTGTTTGTTGCCGGCTACGCCCGTGAGCAGAAGGTGAATAGGATTTTAATCGATGGAGGGTCTGCAGTCAATATTTTGCCGTTGCAGACTTTAAAGGAATTGGGAATCTCCACGGAGGAGCTCAAAACTAGTCGCTTGATGATCCAAGGATTTAATCAAGAAGGACAAAGGGCCCTTGGTATCATAAGGATAGAGTTGTTAATGGATGATATGTTGTCCACCGCACTGTTCCATGTCATTGATGCAAGAACCTCATATCGCATGCTTCTCGGGCGACCTTGGATACATGAGAATAGTGTGGTTCCTTCTTCTTGGCACCAATGTTTCAAGTATTGTCGAGACGGAGTAGTTAAAATAATACTCGCCGATGATAAACCGTTCACCGAGGCAGAAGCCCACTTTGCCGATGCTAAGTACTATCTTGATGATGAGAAGACGGAAAAGGCCAAAGAAATTCTACCAGTTGAAGAACCAAAGCGAAGAAATAATCAAGACAAGGCTCCTTTAGCGTGTGAGGCTTTGAAAGAATTGATGTTTCCCCTAACACCAATTGACGAGAAGCGATCAACTTCTCAACCACCTAAAGGATTTGTTCATCCCACAGAAGGAACCCAAGAGGAATGCGAAGAATTCTCCGAGTCCCAAATGACAAAATGTTTTGGCCCAAATGCTTATAAACTCTTAGTGAAAGCTGGTTTCAACCCACGTGAAGATTCTACTCTTGGAAGGCTTCCTGCCGAAGTTGTTGGCGAAAAGGTGCACGGCCTCAATACTACCCAGATAATGTTGAAAGAAAAGGGACATGCTATTCAAAGTCCTAGAGTTGGTCTTGGATTTGTTCCACAAAAGTCAATTCGTATTTCTATCAATAGAGCTACCAGTAATTACATAATCGAAGATGAATTCTCATCAACAGACGATTTTCTTGAAAGTAGAACAAAAGTGAGAAGGACATCCGTCTTTGATAGGCTTACACCATCTGTCTTCGACAGACTTGCGCCATCCGTCTTTGATAGACTTGGACCACTTAGAGAGTGGGGGCATAAGAAGGGCGACAAACGAGGGTTTGATAGACTTACGCCATCCGTTTTTGATAGGCTTGGACCACTTAGAAAGTGGGGGCATAACAAAAGCAACAAGCAAGAGTTGAGTGTCTCTAATACTAAAATCACCAAAACACGAAGGATTCGAAGTTTGATTCCATCTCGCATGAAACGGCGTACTTATTTGACCATATCATGTGGTGAAGAGTTGAAGCCTAAAATACGAACTGTCGTCTTTACAAAAATCCAAGACGACGAGGAAGATGACAGAGAAAGTGTGGCATCATCGTATCATATCACTTTAAGTGAAATAGACGTGATTGAGGAAGAAGACGCTGAAACTGCTCCACCCGAGCTTGAAGAAGGAGTCAAAGCCACCATCGATGAGTTAAAGGAAATTAATTTAGGAGATGCGGAGAATCCTCGACCAATCTACATTAGTGCTTTACTGGCTGTCAACGAAGAGGACACTTATATTGAATCGTTACACGAGTTCAAGGATGTGTTTGCATGGTCGTATAAAGAAATGCCCGGATTGGACCCAAAAGTGGCAATACATCATCTCTCCGTGAAGAAAGGAGCTCGCCCTGTGAAGCAAGGCCAACGTAGATTTAGACCTGAATTAGTACCTGCAATTGAGGCTGAAGTGAATAAACTTATTGAGGTTGGTTTCATTCGAGAAGTCAAGTACCCAACATGGATTTCAAGTATTGTCCCTGTCAGAAAGAAGAATGGACAAATTCGTGTGTGTGTTGACTTTAGAGATTTGAACGAAGCATGCCCTAAGGACGACTTTCCAATGCCAATAGCCGAACTAATGATTGATGCCACTACGGGCCATGAAGCATTATCGTTTATGGATGGGTCGTCCGGATACAATCAAATACGAATGGCGCCGAAAGACGAAGAATTAAAAGCCTTTCGCACCCCTAAGGGCATCTATTGCTATAAAGTGATGCCGTTTGGCTTGAAAAATGCTGGTGCTACATACCAAAGAGCCATGCAGAAAATATTCGATGACATGCTCCATAAAGATGTTGAATGTTATGTGGATGACTTGGTGGTTAAATCCAAAAGAAGGGAAGATCATCTCCAAAATTTGAGAAAAGTCTTCGAGCGCTTGAGAAGGTACCAATTGAAGATGAATCCGTTGAAATGTGCATTTGGTGTTACTTCGGGGAAGTTTCTTGGATTCGAAGTTTGTCACCGAGGCATAGAAATCGAACAAGCCAAGATTGATGCAATTTTAAAAATTCGCGAGCCTAGAAACATTCATGAGCTCAAAAGTTTGCAAGGAAAGTTAGCATACCTAAGAAGGTTCATTTCAAGCTTAGCCGGTCGATGTCAACCATTCAGCCGACTTATGAAGAAAGATGTTCCCTTTGAATGGGATGAAGCTTGCACTAGTGCCTTCGAAAGCATAAAATCGTATTTAACGAAGCCTCCTGTGTTGATTGCACCAGTGCCCGGACGATCGTTAATACTCTATATTGCTGCTCAAGAACGATCTGTCGGAGCTTTACTAGCGCAGGAGAATGATGATGGAAAAGAGAGCGCCTTATACTACTTGAGTAGAACGATGACACCAAATGAATTGAACTATTCGCCAATCGAAAAGACATGCTTAACGCTCATTTTTGCAATTCAAAAGTTGAAGCATTATTTTCAAGCTCATGTTGTCCGCCTAATCTCAAGGATGAATCCTCTAAAGTACGTCATGTCAAAACCCGTCCTATCCGACAGACTTGCAAGGTGGTACCTGCAATTGCAGCAGTTTGACATAACATATATTCCACAAAAGGCTGTGAAAGGACAAGTTCTAGCCGATTTCTTGGCGGATCACCCTATCCCTGCAGAGTGGGAGTTATCCGATGATCTACCCGATGAAGATGTTCTTATGATTGAAGCTAGTCCTCCTTGGAAGATGTATTTTGATGGAGCTTCTCACAGAGAAGGAGCGGGCGCCGGAGTAGTATTCGTCACATCCAACGGCGAAGTGTTGCCTCACTCGTTTACATTAACACAAAATTGCTCTAACAATTTTGTTGAATATCAAGCTCTTATCCTTGGGCTAGAAATGGCAGTTGATATAAAACAACTAAATTTGGAGGTATATGGAGACTCCAAGTTGGTGATCAATCAGATACTCGGATCATACGAAGTAAAGAAGCTCGATTTACTCCCTTATGTGGATTACGCTAAAAAACTTATCGGATACCTTGGTGATGTGACGATAGAACATGTGCCTAGAAAGGATAACAAACAAGCGGATGCATTGGCAAAACTTGCTTCTACTTTAGCCATGCCCGAAGACGGAGCTCATATATCAATTTTCAAGAGGTGGGTCGTACCATCAATCTTTGAACATGGAGAAATTGAAGAAGACGAAACTCGAGTGGTTTACGTGTTTGAAATCGAGAAAGAAGATTGGCGTCAATCATTTGTGGATTACTTGAAGTACGAAAAGTTGCCTAATGATCCACGTCAAAGAGTTGATATTCGACGTCGTGCGGCTCGTTTCATCTACTACAAAGAAACACTTTACAGACGTTCATTTGATGGAGTCTTCTTGAGATGTTTAGGTGATGACGAAGCCATTCAAGCCATAGAAGAAGCTCATTCCGGAATTTGCGGCGCCCATCAGTCAGGACCCAAGTTACATTTCCAAATAAAAAGAATGGGCTATTATTGGCCATCTATGGTGAAGGACTGCATGGAGTATGCGCAAAAATGCCAACCTTGTCAATTTCATGCAAACTTTATTCATCAACAGCCGGAGCCATTGCACCCTACTGTTGCCTCATGGCCCTTTGATGCTTGGGGTTTGGATGTGGTTGGACCTATGACAAAGTCTTCCGCTAGACATCTCTATATCTTGGCAGCAACAGACTACTTTTCCAAATGGGCTGAAGCAGTGCCTCTTCGAGAAGTAAAGAAGGAGAACGTTGCTGATTTCATCCGCATCAACATCATCTACCGTTACGGAGTTCCTCGATATGTGATCACAGACAACGGAAAGCCATTCTGCAACGGTGTGATAGATAAACTTTGTGAAAAGTTTGGATTCAAGCAAAGAAAGTCTTCAATGTACAACGCTGCCGCCAATGGACTCGCCGAGGCCTTCAACAAGACTTTATGTAATTTGCTGAAGAAAGTGATCGCCAAGTCAAAACGCGATTGGCACGAAAGGATGGGAGAAGCTTTATGGGCCTATAGAACAACGTATAGAACACCTACTCAAGCCACTCCATATGCGTTGGTGTACGGTGTGGAAGCAGTTTTGCCTCTTGAAAAACAAATTCCATCATTGAGGATAGCTATACAAGAAGAACTCACTCAAGAAGAAAATGCCCGTTTGCGTCTTGCAGAATTGGAAGCTCTTGACGAGAAAAGATTAGAGGCACAACAAAGTATTGAATGCTACCAAGCTCGTCTTTCTAGGGCGTTTAACAAGAAGGTGCGGCCAAGATCGTTTCAAGTTGGAGATTTGGTACTTGCCGTAAGGAGGCCCATCATCGTCACTCACAAAACGGGGAATAAATTTACTTCAAAGTGGGATGGTCCTTATGTCGTCAAAGAAGCATACACAAATGGAGCGTACAAGTTGGTTGCCGAAGATGGTTTACGAATTGGCCCGATAAATGGAAAGTTCTTGAAGCGGTACTATGCATGAAGCGGAGGAGAAGGCTCCTGGCCCGCATGAGTTGAAACTGTGCACGGCTATATAAAAAAAAAAAAAAAAAAAATCAATCTTTTTTCCTTTGAACTACGTTATGACTTGATCTCATTCGGGGTACGTAAGCAGCTTAGATATTCTCTAAGTTCAGTCCTTTCCTAAAAAAAAAAATCTATCTTTTTTTCCTTTGAACTACGTTATGACTTGATCCCATTCGGGGTACGTAGGCAGCTTAGATATTCTCTAAGTTCAGTCCTTTCCTAAAAAAAAAAAATTCTATCTTTTTTCATTTGAACTACGTTATGACTTGATCCCATTCGGGGTACGTAGGCAGCTTAGATATTCTCTAAGTTCAGTCCTTTCCTAAAAAAAAATCTATCTTTTTTTCCTTTGAACTACGTTATGACTTGATCCCATTCGGGGTACGTAGGCAGCTTAGATATTCTCTAAGTTCAATCCTTTCCTAAAAAAAAAAAAAAAAAAAAAAAGAAAAAAATTCTATCTTTTTTTTCTTTGAACTACGTTATGACTTGATCCCATTCGGGGTACGTAGGCAGCTTAGATATTCTCTAAGTTCAGTCCTTTCCTAAAAAAAAAAAAAAAAATTCTATCTTTTTTTTCTTTGAACTACGTTATGACTCTTGATCCCATTCGGGGTACGTAGGCAGCTTAGATATTCTCTAAGTTCAGTCCTTTCCTAAAAAAAAAAAAAATCTATCTTTTTTTCATTTGAACTACGTTATGACTTGATCCCGTTCGGGGTACGTAGGCAGCTTAGATATTCTCTAAGTTCAGTCCTTTCCTAAAAAAAAATCTATCTTTTTTTCCTTTGAACTACGTTATGACTTGATCCCACTCGGGGTACGTAGGCAGCTTAGATATTCTCTAAGTTCAGTCCTTTCCTAAAAAAAAAAAAAAAAAAAAAAAAAGAGAATCGTTGAAGAATATAAGGGGAGCACGATGGAAAAGGAGAATTTTTTTTTATTTCATGAATCATAAAAGTGAAATAAACAATAAAGAAAAAAAAGAAAAAAAAAATCATCTAAATCTAGCTCAAGCAAAATGGTCTAAATCGTTCAACTTTTCTTTGGCATCTTCTAAAAGCTCGGCAGAAGCGCGCAATTCGTCTACCAAATCATCACTTAAAGGGGATGTATTTTCAATGGCAGCAATCTCTTCGTTAATCTCACGAATTTCTATTTTAACAGTATCAAGGAGTTCTCGTTGTCGTTTTAATGATGATCTCAACTGTCCCACCCTCACCTTCAAAGTAGCACGCTCTTTCTTGACACTCTCCAAATCATTATTGGTGGATTGAAATTGAAGAGTCTCTTTGCGTTCTCTAGCTTGAGTATTATGCAAACGATCTTTAGCCTCATCTAATTGTCGTGCTAGAATCTCTTTAGATGCCTTCTCAGTGTTCGACGATCTCACCTTATCATAAGCCGTCGCCTGGGAAAATAATGACTTCAATAATTCCTCTATGCAAGATATGTCAAAATCACCAAGATCCCTCATGGTTCCAAGAACTAATTGGACATCTTCTTGAATAGACGAAATGGAATCAATTGAAGTCCGTACTATCCTCGCACGAAGATCTTGCCATAATTGGCGAAGAAAAACCCGCTTGTGATTTTTCAGGAAATTCTCACCCACAAAAACTGAACAAGCACCATTGTACGGCCCTTTCGCGGTCTCTTTCATCTTGGATGTTCTGGCAGGCATCAAAGTAGTCGGCGGCGAAGCTGCACCCGTTGAGCAAGCATTGGCAGTGGAGTGATGACTAGCTTGAGATTCCTCGCGATTGTCAACGTCAATTATCTCCTTTTCCAACTAAAAAAAAAAAAAAAAAAAGGGAAAAGTGTGAAGTGCAACCTTCTCAGCAAAAGTGTCATTTGTTCGAGAATGACTGTCCACGTTGTTATCAATATGAAGATCTTGTGGTTTTGAAGATTGCGGGTCCCTCTTCGGCCTTTTCCAATGACGCTCTATATGGCTATTGTCACTCTCATCCGAAGGAGGCAAAACGTTCTTCTTCTTTATATCTCTAGGAGGATTTTTGGTTTGGAGAACATTTTCGCTATCTCTAGGAGGATTTTTGGTTTGGAGAACATTTTCGCGAGAAAGATTGTCGAGACTACCTCTTGCCTCGTCTTCTTTGTCTTCAAGTGGAATCTTACTTAACTCCAAGTTCATCAGACTCGCAGCTTTATTTTCAAGATAAGTTCCGTAAGCTTTAGTCCACCATATCTTATAGTCGTCCGTGTGAAACTTTCTCGGATTTTGAGGAACGATGGAAAACATCACTTTAGACATGGACTCGAGCAAAACACATAGACGCCAATAACGGAGTCCGTCTATTAAAGAAGCCTCGCGAACATCTTCATCAAGTACTCCGGGCACATCTTGGTAATAACCAAATTGACGACTAAATCGATGAGGACTATAGGGCTCAATAACGAAACGATTACCACGCCGCAAGGAGAGATAGCTCGAGCGAATGGCGATGAAATAATTTCTCTCTGACCCTTTTGTTGTTCCATCATCAACATATAAAGAAGACTCGCTCCTAGGGATCGTGGTACAGGTCCAAGACATAAGATCTCCTTTGTGAATCCGTTTGCGTGCATCCGCAGGGGTGTAGTATCTAGCGCTTCCTTCTCCGGAATAAGATATCATCTTTGGGCCATCTACGGCTACACCTTGCAGAACTTGACAATGGGTCTTGAAATAAAGCGCCAACCAACAATAGACGAAGTGAATAGGAAACAGAGAGTTCTCTTTATGGGGTCTCAAGGATCTCGAGATCCTATTTATGCCGTTGAAGATACTGGCTAAGACAGGAACTGCAAGAGAGACTTCTTCGCCACTCGCCATTATGCTAGCCATCTTGAATGTTGAAGGACGTATCATGCCCACATCATCAGTAGGGAGGACGAAGGTGCAAAGCCAACAAGCCAAATGGGCCGCCAAGTACGTCTCGGACCTCAGTTCGACATCAACGCTAATGCTCGAAAACACAGCTTCTTCAATGTTGATCCATTTTGCATGTGCTTCAATATTGCCGGAAGGATTGTGAGTTGACTTGGGGCGAACACTTTTCTTTTCTTTGCGCGGAGGAGGTTGAGTGTACTTCTTCTGCTTCTTCGACCAAAACTGAATCCAGCTTTCGACAGAGACATTGGAGGACGGATCTTTAGAACGCTTCCGAAGTAAGTGGTAGGCATGGAACAGATATCGACGGAACGGTGAGAATACCGAACACCCTTTGCATCGGAGCCGACGAGTTCTTGAGAGGCACGGACAACTTCATCGTAAAGCAGCCCGGTTAACGATAGCCCGGAGAGGATGTGCAAATCCCATAAAGAGATAGACATTTCTCTGGGAGACGTCAAGAGGGTATTTGTAGTCGGACACCATGCCTCGAAGAACGCCTTCATAACTTCGGAATTGTAGTCGTACGTGAAGAGGGAAGCATATACAGGATCATAGATCTTCGCGGACTTTAGCTTGTGCTGGCAACGACTGAGAACGTCTTCGGTCCACTCCTTGTACCCTTTGAAGAATTGAAAGCCGCCGGAAAGCTCGAGAGTATCTCCCCACTTGACTTTTCCCTTCATGATGTTGTCACCCAAAGTCGGCAGAAGGCTCGGACCGCTTGACTCTTCCGGAAGCAAGGATCTGTCGGGTTTATGATTTGCTATACACGTACTCGTACTTATTATGAGGATGCTCGTGGGACCAAACGGACATGCGATTCGGAGTCGTGAGACGTGGCCATTGCTTTGCGTAAGAACCAGTAAGGGGGGCATAAATCGTCAAGATGGTTCCTTTGTCATTCGGTTGATAACGATTGTCAAGAATTACCAATTGCTCGTCGCCAAAAGAAGAGAAAGCTTGCTTGAAACAAACCATCGGAAAAATCTATCAAAACAGATCAAAGAAAGAGCGATTAGTCCGACGTGCAAAAAAAAAATAATAATAATAAAAGGATAGTCTCGATCGATGAAACTGACTTGGAATCGATCAAGATGAACTAGCAAAACCCGAATTTAAGTCAAAAAGCAAACATACCGTTTATTATTGTTGAAATAAAAGAAATAATCTCTCTGCTCATAGAAATTGGTTATGCACAAAATTATTATACAGAACGAACCTGGAGTCGAGTAAAAAGGGAGAATAAATAACGAATAGGGAAAACAACGCAGTAGCAGGCAAGAGAATAACTTCGGCGGTTATTGCTGTGGTGAAGTTGTGAAAAAAAAATCGGGGGTCTCTCTATTTTTATAGGCGTCAAGTAAACAGTCCAATGCGAATTAGACTTTTGAACAGCCAATCGCGGAAGAATCACAAACGGAATCAAACATGGATTGCTAGTTACCATCTGATTGAAAATTACGATTCCAAGGAGAGAGAGAGTCCAAGTAGAGAAAGACTCTCCTGCCTCGCACGGAAATCGAGTTGCAATTGAAGTTGCATTAAAAAAAAATCTGATTTTTATGTGGGCCCTGCTCTTAATACTTGTTTGAGAATAAGTATGCACGTCTGTCTCACGTGCAATTCAAGTTTGAAGTTTGAGGAATAGTTGGGCCAAATTGATTAAAGGAAGATTGGGCTCAAAATTTTTATTGGTTTATATCATCAATTAGCCTGGACCAAGAATCGAATGAATGATTATATATATATATATATATATATATATATATATATATATATATATATATATATATATATATATATATAAAATAAATTTTATCCAAAATAAAGGGGCAATTATGCAATTATGGGGACAAGGAGTTTTATGCAAATTCAATGGCAGTTCCGTAATTAGATATTTGAATATACATCAAATCAAATTATATGCCATGAAAAGTGGCGTATATTAATATTTGTCTATTTTAATTTTAGGGATTTAATATTGATTCCTAAATTAAATAGATAATTGATTTTAAATATATATATTGACCAATAAGATTATTTCTTCTCCCCTAAGTTATAAAGAGATAAATATCTATTAATTATTGGCCAATAGAATTGTTTCTTCTCTTCCAAGTTACAAGAGATAAATATCAATTTAAATCGGGCCAATCAAATCGCGCCACATCATCAGTAAGGCCCATCAAGGACTCTTATTCTACCACTATAAATAGGGATCCTCCCTTCACAATTCAAAACAAAACTGAAGGAGCAGAAACCGTAGGAGCAAAATTCTCTCTACAATTCAAGAAGCAAAGAAGAAGAATTCGTAGGAGGTAAGATTCTCTCTCTACATTCAAAGTGTTCTTCGTCAAATTCGAGGTGTTCTTGAGCAAATTCAAGGCGTTCTTCATCAAATCCAGCGTTCGATCCGAGATAACGGTGCCAAACCTTTGGATTAACGTTAATCAATTCAAGTCAAGATCATTGGAAGATTGAAGGGCCAAATCCATCAAGAACTTCAAGATCTTCAAGTCAAAGTTAGTCAAAGTTCAACGTTCGATCCGAAATTCAAGTCGCGAGACCCTCGGAAAACGTTATTCAAATCCAAAATCAAATCCGGAGAAGATCAAGTCAACGACCCGACTCCGAAAATTCAAGTCAACTATATATTGTTCTAGAGAGAAGAATCAGAGGATTAAAATAGAGATTGTAACTCGCAATTTATTTATTTTAATTCAATAAAATCATCTTTGTTCAATTTTTCTTGTTTGTTTATATCGCAGATAAGAATTTGTTGTTACACCAAGATACAACTCCGATCATATGAGTTTTCTTCCACAGATCTTCGTAGATTTCGAATGTGCTATGCATAAAATAATCACGATGTCCGCAACTATTTCATACATAAAGACAAACACAAAACAATTCAATAAAAATTCAAATCAGAACACACAATAATATCCAAAATATGTAATAACATCAACAAATTGCTGATTTTCTATTTAAACAAACGCAAGACTCAAATCACAAAATTATTCAACAAATAAGACGTGATAGAAATCGAATCATACTGTAATTTGACAATTGAATCAAGACAACAACATCATAACAATTAATCTAAAAAATCAATCAGTTTGCAAAATAAAAATAATTATATAATGACGGAATTTGACAGACAAACCTAAATTATAATCTCGTTTGCTTCGATCCGGATCTCGCCGTCACCGGTGTTACACCGTCATGAAGGCTAAGAGGTCGTCGACGTCGGATCAGAGTCATGTGACGATTGAAGTTGTTCCCAAAAAACGGCGGAGAAATGGATTGGAGAAGAAGCTTCGTCATCTTCTTCATAATTGCCCTTGACCATGAGATTCGCAGATAAAAAGGCTATTGGGAGAGAAGTAGAGGGATGAAAAAAAATATAGAAGATCGTGAGGCGAGGGTGGGGGAGAGGTTGCGTGGCGGAGGTGCAGATCTGTGGCGAGGGAGAGAAAAAGAGAGAGATGGGGCTGGTGAAGAAAAGTGAGGGGAAAAATATGGTTTAATGATAATTAAGGGTAATATAGAGATATCCCTAAAATTCGAATTTATGGTAAATTAAAATATATAACGAGGGGGTTTTCACTAATATGTAAAATGATCTTATATCCATCATAATATAACTAAATGTATTGGGGGGGTTTCACTAATAATCCTTTTTTTGTACTTTCGTCGTATATTCAATTCAATTTTGTACAAAGTGGACGGTTACATTTTTTTATTGAGAAAACAGTATTTTAAAAAACAACTATCAAAATAGGAAAATGACTAAAACACCCCTAGATTTAGGTTTAGGGTTATAGGTCAAAATATCTTCCTTTTATATATAAGTTATAATTAAACCCTAGCGAGGTTTAATTTGCTCAGGGAGGAATGGGAACAAAACCCTATGTGTTGGCGTTTGGCGCTCTAAACAAAATTGAATACCTTGGAGGATCTAATTGTAATTTAAACGGTGTCGTTTCAAATCTTAAGAGTTCATCCTAAACCCTTGGGAGGATCTAATTGTAATTTAAAAACTATTTTATCACCCCAAACCCCAAATCGACCTACATCCTAAAACCAGCACCGTCGGGATTTATTTTTTCTCTACCGTCTTGTATTTTGGTATGTTCGCTCATCTCTGTATTCTCGAATTCTCGAATAAAGTTGGGTTTTCTAAGTGTTGATTGATGTATAACAGGGTTTGATGTGAATTCAATTCTTTTAACGAAGAAAACACGGTTGACTGACCGAGTTCTACGTTCAACGTTGTCTTTGCCTGCCGTTTTCATATATCGTCTACTTTGGAAAAATCGTCAAAATCGTCGACTTTGATCTTCTTATCCGTCTTAATACTGAAAGTGAAGGAGTACCTATATATCTCGATCAGAGCGGAAACGGGTTTCATCCGATCTCACATAACAATGTTCCATGCGTTATTAGTTATTAACACCAATGAGGACAAAGGATTCCCTTGCTTTATCGATACATGGATTCTCGAGAGATCTTCCTTTTATGGATAGTGGTCTTTGGTGGATGGATATGCTTTTGGGCCGACATGTGTATCGAACACAATCGGAGACAAAATTGCTTACAGCAACAGATAAATAAATATGATGTGAAGCTTCTCAAAGTTACACTACTAGAAAACTGCCATTTAGCAACGGACATATCTGTGGCTAAATACCATTAATCTGTTGCTATTTGGAATTTAGCGACGGAAATGCTCCGTTGCTATGTCCGTAGATAAAAGCCGCGTCGCTAAATTTTAGTTACGAACCATGTTTAATCCGTCACTAATATAGCTACGGAATAATTCGTCACTAGTGATAACGATGACGTCGCTAACCCTGGTCAACAAAATGAAGCTGCTTTGACTTTCAGCGATAGATTAAAATCCGTCGCTACATTTTTTTTTTCTATTGAATATATTTGTCACTAGTTCCATTTCTAAATCCGTAGCTAATTGAGACCCCATATATATATATATATATATATATATATATATATATATATATATATATATATATATATATATATATATATATATATATATATATATATATATATATATATATATATATATATATATATATATATATATATATATATATATATATATATATATATATATATATATATATATATATATATACAAAAACTCAATATATATTCAATAAGCTAGAAATATTAAAATATTATAGAATGCATTCCGATAATCTTTCAAAAGTTTTCTACATAGTCAAAATAAAACAAATTCAGTCATATCCTATAAATTCTTTGACGAGTTTTGCTCGTATTCAGCCCTATCCAGTAAATTCATTGTCGCTCTACATCTTCAACACTTAACATCTTCAGCAGATCCTACTCGTTGACTTTGATGCATTGCTTGAATGACAACCTGAAAAGAATTAAAGATAATACTACAATCAGAAATGAGCATAATTTAAAGATACGAAGAATTACAAATAATTCATCGATATTCTACCTAGAAAGTCAAACATGTAGTACATAGACACGTATTAACGATTTGAATATCTCAATGCTGAATGCGTAACTCACTTTCTTTACAACAAAACCAACGAAAATAGGTAGACACTTACTTGGCCATAAAATAACTGCGATGAATCATCAAATCTTGATCATTCTCACAAACCATGTTTACAATTTATCCAAGCAAGTCAAGCTAAACTGTGTATCTGCAAGTGGAAAGCAATAATTCACATTCAAACTTCATAAAATAATAAAACTAATCAAGTCACAATGAAGCAATTCAATCCACAATATTTATGAGTAGTTGAGTACTTTGGAATTAATCAGATTTTTTGCATCAGCTATTGGTTTCTTTCTTTATGCGAAAAAATTAAAACATAAATAAATATTTTTACATAAAACGTTAATGCAAAATGTTGTTATGCATGTAACAAAGTTATACAATAGAATAGTCAGTCAAACAAAACATGTGGTGATTTACCTCAACTTCATTCATATAGTGATGTACCTCAACTTCACCCATGTTGACACCATTTTCCTGTAGAAATTGTTTTAATCCATCATAGTAAGTATTAAGATTAAACACTTGGAAAACATGGTAATACAGTCAATCAACTATATCTAATAGATTCAGACAAATGCTCATGGAACTACCCACTTAGTATTCTAGTTATACTCCTAGAAATATAAATCATGGATATAAATGTTTACCAAAAGTTTAGATAGTAAACATAGTGATCTAAAAGATATAAAATTCCAAACTACCAATCCCTTGTGCAGATGACATTCTATTTGTTTTTATGTTTTACTCTAGTTTACACTAATTGATTTCTTTATCAATTTACAAACTTAAAAATTGAAACGCATATTACAAAATGATAAGAATTACTTTTTTCCCTTTCACTACACTAATTGCACGGAAGATGTTCAACAACCAATATACATGTATCCCTATTCTGAATGAGTTCTTATGATTACAGTGTTTCCAAAGAACATAGTATTTTACCAATAATGTCTGTTAACCAAAAAATGCAGAGGAAAGAAGGTTATCAACATGTTATATGTAGTCAATATAGTACAATATTAAAATGCTTAGAGTACTACATATCGCTCAAATCAGGAAAAAAAATATATATACAAAAGTTCAATAAAATGGATTGGCAACAAAATAAAGTTTGGGTAGGTAAGAGCGTACCATATTTTTCTCAATAAAAAAGGATCGATCTAGAAAATCACTCGACCTTAAGTCTCTGTTGAACATTCAACTTTTCAGGCCCAAAATACAATTCAAGAACTCTTAAATACAATTTTAAGAAATAAAGTTATATAAATCTTTATTTTAAATGTCAAACTAAAACCCAATTTAGGGCATTTAAGCAAAAACCCTAACTTCCAATTGAAGAGTGGGATAGCGAGAGAGAGAGGGGAAAAAACAAACCTGGCCTATGGAGAGACTATTGTGGCGGAGGGGAAAAAACAAACCTGGCCATCCACGGTGGTTACAGCGAAAGCAAGGCGAGACATAGAGACCTCGTCTTCCGTTAACCGCATAAGAGAGAAGGAAAATGAAAAATAAAAGGGGATAAAGAAGACAGCGGCATGAGAGAACGATATATGTGTTGAAATATATTGTTTCCAACAATTATATATTTCCATACTTATTAATTTATAAATATATGTCATATATATTTTAGATTTAATACTAGTAGAAATTATTACATTAATTTTATTTTGATTGATTATTGATTTCAATTAACTAATATAAAAAATATAATTTTACTATTGCGAGAATCTACTGTTTATAATTTATTTTAGAATATTATATTTATCTGTAGCTATATTCGTTACTATATATTTTATTTTAGAAACGAAATTATTATCCGTTACTAAATTTTGTACCCACATATCTACGTTCGTGACCGATTGGATGTCTGTCGCTAAATCTATTTCTAAATAATTATTTTAGAAACAGATTTGTTAGCCGTCACTAACTACTGTCGCTATAACTGAAATTTAATAAGTAAAGAGACGATCTTTTCATTCGTTGCTAAATATGTTGCTAAATAGTATTTTAGAAACGGATATGTTGTTTGTTGCTAATTTCCGTCGCTATATCACAATTTTCTAGTAGTGTTATATGCGTGTCTCACTTATGGACCGGAGGAGAATTTCTCTTAGCCGATTTGCAGAGATTCTCTCACTAGCCGGGAAATATAATGCATCGGAACTGAAACATCTTTGCTTTGAGTATGTTGTTGATAACTATGACGTCGTAACCGTAAACGAGGACGGTGTCTCGCCGGTGCAAGTTTAGGATGGAAAGTTGATTTGCGATGAACGAATTTTTTTAGGGACTTGTTGGGAATGATACAAATCTTTTTGGGTTGAAAAATATAAGTATTTATAAATTATACTCGAGGTTATATTTAATTACAACTACGTCCTCTAACTTTGAAAAACAAACTCGTTCTCTAATGATTTATTGAGCTATTATGATACTTCTTGTATAGTCAAAATTTTTAAAATCAAATTTAGACTCATCATCTTAGCCCAATTGAAAAGGCCCAGTTAGGTGAGACCCTTTAATTTTTGAACTAATTTTTCAGATTATCGCTCTGTATATAATTATATATCTAAATTAATACAGATTAACCAAATAATTTTTAACATGTTGTCCTTGAGTAGGGACCGAGAAAATATATTATTTAAACTATGTTATTAATTTATTGAATACTAGTTCATCAATATTCCAAATTATTACAAAAGAACATTAAGTAATACATACAACACATAAAATAATTATTTAATATAAAATAAAGATGCATTCGACTAGCTTAATAACCCATCATGCATCATCATCATCGTAATACGAAAAAATGATGAATTACGTCACCGCTTAGGTGAGGTCAAATCATGAAAATATTCCTCATGTTTGGGTAATTGCAATCACCCCTGAACTATGAATCTTCTTACATGTTCATTCTTACGGTGTTAAATTTAGTGAAATCTTCTAGATTATGCGGAAAATTATCCAGTTTGTACCCGTTTTATCCCGTTCGAACTCCACATTTTGAAACAAGATGATCATAAAATGTGTTTTTTGGCTTGTAAACATCAGATTGTGATGGATCGGAAACTGTATTTTTGCACAAAACGAGTACAAACAAGAGAACATTCCATGGAATCTAAAAAAATCTGTTGAATTTGACACCATAAGAATAAAAGTGTAAGAAGATTAATAGTTGAGGGGGTGATTGTAATTATCCAAACGTGAGGGAATTTTTCCCAATATAATGCGTTATATATTTTCTAAAACATCCTAGAAACAATTTATAATCATACATACTAGAAACATTTAATAAACATCTTAGGAAAGTCAAAGATAAATTCAACTTGCACAAATAAAACAAAAATGAACCAAGAATTATATATCACATGGGTGACAACATTTTGCATGCATGGGTGACCAAAACTAGTGAAGCTAGGAATACATCCATACCATTAATATATAAAACATTCTAAAATACTTTTATATCTTTTTACTATAAAAACTAGTGATGTAAGAAACAAGTAAAATGCCCATCAATGTCATATAAAACAATCGCATCATCTCCTCATATTGCCCACAAAATCTAAGAGCATATTAAATTAAATTATTAATTACCATCATTATTGTTATATGTATACACATATTTGGAAAAAAACAACCAAATGGCTGATCAACCCCAAGAACGTAGTAAAAGAAATGTTATATTTAAACTCATTAATATGGTAAAAAAAATATATTTTAATTTTAATAGTTCAATTTCACTACAATTATACAAGAAATATATATTTTACAATTAAATTTTAATTTCGTAAATATTTTAATTTTAATTTATTTGATTGTTCCACATATGTCTCTCATATTCATCATTTTTATTATAAGAAATGTCAAAATAAATTTTCATGAAATTTAATTTTACTAAATTCGATTATAATATAAAATATAATACGAACAATGTGAAAATAAAAGAACATTAAATCACAACTACAATTAGAAATATTCGTAAGCAATAGATATTTAGACATCTTCTTCACCGTAGATATTCCACATATGGTTCATTAAATCAGATCTCAAAACATCATTGGTTCGTCGATTAATGTGGATCCGACTAAGACTTGCTGAGATATATGTTGCCAAAATTGATGGATCTCGTTCATATTGAGGGGGACGGAAATTCTCTTCTGGAAGTGGTGCCCATGGTTCGAGGTCAGTTCCACGTTCATTTTCTATAATCGTGTTATGAAGTATAATGCATGTTTCATTATATACATATATATCCTCTTTTGACCAATAACGGACGAGTCCTTGCGTTATACCCCATTTAATTTGTAGAGCACCAAATGCACGCTCTACATCTTTTCTAACTGATTGTTGTTTTGCCGCAAATAATTTTTCTTTCGCAGTGGTGGGATGAGCAATTGTTTGAATAAGAGTTGCATATTTGGGATAAATACCTTCAGTTAAGTAATAACCCATCGTATATGAACGACCGTTCACCATATAATTAACTGGAGACATTTTACCATGTATCATATTATCAAACATGTATCATATTATCAAACAGTGGAGAATGATCCAAGACATTAATATAATTATTCCCACGTGACATGCCTAAAAAAGAATCCCGAATCCATGTATCAAAGAAAATAAAATAATACATCTTACAACGTAATAAAAATGGTGACTAATATTTAATTAATGTAATCTTATACGAAATTAATGTAATTAAATGCAAAGATTCAAATTTAATACGTTATTATATTTAATTCCTTCATATTTTATTATTGTTTAAGATATTTGGATAAATTTTTTGGAAGTTTTAAATGTATCACTAGAGAAATTTTTTTAGGAGTGTTAAATGTGGGTCCCACTTTTTAGGGAGATAGTAAATTAAGTAGGTGGTATGTGGACCCACTATTTAGAGAGTGTTTTATAGGGTGTTTCATTACAAATACCCTTACAGTCGAACTTATAAGCAGATTATTGAATCTGCTTTCTAGACTTTATTTTAGAGAGAGAGAGATGAGAGAGAACACGTAACTTTAACTATGTATGAAGCACTTTGACGGCATGCATATATATAATTTGATGTCATTTAACTGTACTACTTTTTGAAAAACAAAGGAGGATTTTTTTTTATTATTTTTTTTCTAAAGAGAAATGGCCGATGTCAAACTATTGGGCCGCAGTTAAATATTTTCTGGGTCCCACCCAAATATCATTGAACTAACACAACTGGTCCAAGTCAAATTTCGATTATTTAATGGGCTATTTGTTAAATAAATCCATAATTTGTAATTGATATTTAACATAAATTCATTGTGCCTAAAAAACCTTATATGCCCCAACTAATTAGTAAAATTATTTTAAATTAAAAATATGATGAATTAAATGCAGAATCTCTTCAAAAATCGCATTACCTAAAAATTCTCCCAATATTTTTCCCCTCAAAATCACGCTCGAAATCCACTCTGGCAAAATCACATTACCTAATGATTCTGTTAATTTGTTTATCACATCTAATTTTTCTCCATCTCTCCACAAATCTCGCCCCCAACTAGATATGACCACCAGTTCAGTTAGAACCGGAACCGAACCGGGGTCAACGGTTATAGAATTGAACCGGAACCGGTTTGACCGGAACCGGAATCGAAAAAACCGGTTCGATTCCGGTTCCTCATTTTCAGAACCGAGAACCGACGGTTAGAACCGCGGTTCTAACCGTTTGAACCGGTTTAAAAAAAAAATAATAAAAAAAATAGAAAATATTAATTTCCTAAGTCAAATTAATATATATATATATATTTAAGTATTAAGAAAAATATTTCCAACCGTCAAATTAAAAAAAAAAATTACGTATATAAAATATATATATATATATATATATATATATATATATATATATATATATATATATATATATATATATATATATATATATATATATATATATATATATATATATATATATATTACCTTGGTTTCAATATTTCTCCCCTCATAATTATTATTAAGAACCGATCGGTTCTACCGGTTCTAACCGGGAACCAAACCGGAACCAGTTTGGAACCGAACCGTAGAGACCATATATTTTCGGTTTGGTTCTGGTTCCTCTAAAATTGGAACCGGAACCGGCGGTTTGGAACCGGAACCGGAACCGAACCGAACTGTGGTCAAGTCTACCCCCAACTTCCCCAGTATCTCGTAAATTCATTTCATATTTTTTCTCTTGATTTTCAAAAACTTCAACAATGGCTTCACGTTTACTCTAAGAAAATCTACTATTATTTTCGAACAAAAACTTCTTCTCTTTAGGGCAAACAACATACATATATTGGTTCAACGTCACACAAGCTTTTCTGGTACAAAAATTGACGTGTATTACAGTGAAAATGACAAAATTCACTTTGCACAATAGTGGATTTAATAAAATGGGAATGTCTTGAAGGTGTAGATCCTACACCATCGCGGTTAATTCTCAAAATCTAAAATTTAAATTTATGTATAAAAATTAAGGGGCTATTTGAGAAAAACCTTCAATTGGATTTTGACTTCTTTATAAATCCATTTTAAAAAAGGAGCAATTTGCTATAGCCCCCTACATATTAAATTCTACAGCAATAAACCCAAGTCATAAGTTCTATTTTTCTATTTGTCCATTATATATTCTGTGCCAAAATACCCTTGAGAAAAATAAGGAAATTTTTATTTTCAAATCAAATTTCCAAAATCTCTCTCCTAAATCAAATCACCTAAAATCTCCTTTCATTTCAAATTCTCCCTAAACTCTCTCATCCCTGTTAAAAAAAACGACAATAACATAATCTTGACAAGAAACACCACCGCTGCTGCCGCCAATGACTTGACGTATGCAAACAAGAAACTGCATCATCTAAATGCAAAAAATTAACTGCAAAATGAAAAACATAATACACATCATGCAAATGCAAACAATAGACAAAAGAAAAATATAAATCTACTCTTCTAAACAACAAAAAAAAAAATCAAAAAGAGAAAACGATATGTAACATATAATTACAAAATGCAAAATGAAAACAACTAAAAGGAGGAAAAAAAAACAGATTAATTAAAAATACACTAACTTTTAAACAGATTAATTAAAAATACACTAACTTTTTGAATGAAGGACTAATGTGCAACATGAAATTGTAAATTGCAAAAAAAAAAAAAATACTTACCCCCAATAATACTAGTGATTGCAAAATTGCAACAATAAACAACATCTCACAAATCCCTTGTCTCCAGCCCTAGCTCGGCACAAACCCTAGAGTCACCGCCGGCGCTATAATGAACCCAATCAATCGAGAAGTCAGCGAGGATGTAGGGCCCCAGACAGAGATATTTGTTAGAGTAGGTGACCAACAACCCAACTTGTAGTTGTGCTCTTTCCATTTATTCTTGTAATAAATAATCATTTTTCGTATTAATGATAAAAAAAACCTTGGCATTCTACTAAGATCGTGAGATATTCACTTAAGTATTTTAACTGTTAAACGTGTTCCTAGTCGAAAGGTTACGCCACCAATGAGGATATCGGCCTTTCCCATTAAGAGACTAGCACTTAGTGTATTTGTACTACTTCTCATCAGTAAATGGTATTGTGATATCGGCATGCATAAGAGGGTGCTCGTAAGTTGAAAAGTTCACTGAACTCCCTCACCCTAGAAATCTCTAAGTGGTTCTCAATAATCGAGTAGAAATCTCTATGGTATAGTTGTACACCATTAGTCATTAAGACCTAGACATCACCGTGACTTCACTAGAGGACCAGCTGTATCGTGACATGTCCCTGAGTTCCAGCGAGGACCACCCCAAGTGCCATTGTTCGTGCGGTCCGAAATTTAGTGGGAGGCATGCGCATTGTAATCGGGGATTTGATCGATAGGATAGTCTTGGATGTCCTGTGTGTTCTCATAGATTGTAATCTTTAAGTCTCTGGCGAGAGCTGACTAAGTGATGATTAGGGAATTCGATTATCTAAGTCATGTACGTATCGATTAAAACACTTAGAACGATCGCACAATTATTGAACTACTAAGGAGGTCTCGATGAACCAATGCTTCTAGTTTAATCGGGACATATGAATCGAAGGGATCGTACATTAACTATATCAAAAGGTTCTTGCACGCACTTCATTTGTATCTAGGGAATCATGACGCGTAGTTGCTGGACGCCAATCTTGATTCGTTGGGTGATTAAGTTGAAACGAGCTTCATTTTAATCGTAACTCTAGGAACGAGTTTAATCCACAAAGAGTTGTGGACCCACGGCTAGCTTACACCTCAACCATCGAGGCTCACACTGCTCGTGCACTCGAGTTCTTTGAATAAACGATCAAAGATAAATATGATTGAGTCCAACATTTGTAATTGGGAATTATGAATGAGAATTAGAAAAGGAAAAGAACTAGGCGAACATCTTAGTGAACTTTTTAAATTGGGAAGTTTTGAAATTTAGACGGTCCACTGAATTAGGGTTTCCACTTTTAGAAATTGGAAATCGAGAATTGGCATTAGTAATGGCGAGGACGTTTCAATGATTCCGAAAATGTAATTGTTATAATTTTCCGATCATTGAGTTGTGAGAAATGAGCGAATAAAGACTAACGAACTTAAGTTGTTCGGCCCGGTCCACTTTAAGCCCGTTAGGGCTTTTATACAAGACACTAAAAATACAAGACACTAAAAATACAAGATTTGTAGGTCTTGCACACACACAACACACAATCAAAAACCCTAGCCGCTCGAATCTCACATCCACGGCCACTCTCCACCGCCGCCGTCGTCCGTTGCCGGAGTCGGCCCCACGCGCCGATCGTCTTCGATAGCAATTTTCTTTTTATCCTTTTCTTCCGTCTATTCTAACTTTTGCATGTCTAGTGCCCCGTATTTAGTAGAAATGAGTATACGATATGAAATCCGAGATGAGGAAGACAAAAGAGTCGAATCGCCGAGAACCACCTGCCAAACTGACACCGCCCGCGCCGCTCGAAGTCAGCGCGTGATTCACACGCGCCGCCACTGCCCCCGCGTATGTCGCTGCTGTTTCGCCGCCGCTGCTCCCGACTGCACAGATTGGTTTCCATGGCATTTATCTTCAATCCGAGAATTCGCCTCACACTTCAAGAGGTAATTTTCGAATCCGTTTTTAAATAGGTTTTAATTTAATTAGATTAAATTAAATATTAATATTCGCAGTATGAGTTTTTCGTGAACTGCTATACATGATTGTTTATGTATTCACTACGAGAATGCTACATGTTTTAATTATCGAATTAATATGCATGTTGTTTTTAAATTTCGCTAGAAGCGTTAAGGTACATAATTAATTGCTTATTTTCGGGTAGGTGTTTATATGAATAAAATTATTTTTCATATAAATTTTTTGTTTTCCGCTGCGTACACGTGCCTGATTACCAACAAATATTGTGGGAGACGAAGCGGAATGTGGATTCCGAACGCTGGTGAAGAGGTACATCAAATCTGGTGGGTCGCTTGCCGTAGAATTACTACTCAAGATCGGAGCGAGAATTTTATGAATTTCCTTCCATTGTATAAATCTCCACCGCCTTCAACCTCTCATACCTCGCTCACCTTCTTCTCCCTCCACCCTCAATTTTTTTCTCTGCAATCACGTCGTTTTTTTTTAAGTTATAGATCACGTCATTTAATACGAGGGATTTGTTCTGTTTTTTCCAGAAATAACTACTATATAACACAATATATTGTTCGGGGTATTTGTATCTATTTACTTATTATTTTCTTTAACTTATATTATTTTTTTTTGGTTAAGGGACCTATAGGTCTAATCATCTAATAGATTGAACTCTCACCTAAATAAGTTTGGGGATGAAGGGGGGTCTAGGTAATTTCCCCTTTTAAAAATTGATATTTGTCATAAATCCAATCCATCAAAAATACCTTATATTCCCCTACTAATTATTCCAATAAATTAAAAACAATCTGGTGATAAATGCAAACCCCCCTAATTAATAGCACATAATAATCCTCTAAAAAATTATGCCTCAAAATCATGCTCCAAATCCGCTCGAAAATTATCGTTTACCCACCGTTTACACCAAAGCCCACCCAACAATGGATGAATTGTTCTAGGAAGAAGAAAATCGAAGAAAGAGCCTGACATGATGAAAACCACTATGCATGAACAGTTATATAAACATGAAAACCACTCTGTATAAATAACTATATAAAACATGAAAACAACTCTCTATAACAACTATGTGAACATGAAAACCACTATGTATAACAGCTATATAAACATGAAAACCACTATGTATAAACAACTATGTAAACATGAAAACCACTCTGTATAACATTATACAGTTGGGACTTTCTAGCGTCCGATCGCTAATTTCTGCCTGACGTCATGTCATGTAGGGTCTCATTGACGCCACGTGTCCAAAAACAAATAAATATTTTAAGTTTCATTGTGTATTGACTTAAATGTCCTTATTATTTTAGATTTCATATTAAAAAACTAAAAGTAATAATTTTTATTGAAATGTCTTTATTACCCTTAGTATCTTCTTTTACAAATTTTAAAGGGAGTACTGCATTCGGCCCAGATCCGACGACCGCCCCTGTTGGACCCGGCCCAAGGGCCCAACCCAATGATCCAGATTTATTTGGTCAGTTTTTTGACCAAAACTACTTCAATTAAAGGATGAATTTGGGTTGATAAAAAGGAAGGGTAGTACCAACTAGGGGTGGTAAACGAGCCGAGCCGGCTCGCGAACTCGACGAGCCGGCTCGGAAAAAGCTCGAACTCGAGCTCGGGTTTTTCGGACGAGCTCGAGCTCGAGCCCAAAATTAGTTGTTCGACAGCTCGCGAGCCGGCTCGCGAGCTGCCTTCTATTTTTTTTTTTTTTTCTTTCTACATATATATATATATATATATATATATATATATATATATATATATATATATAATTATTATTATTATTATTATTATTATTATTATTATTATTATTATTAACTAAATAGTAATAATAATAATATAAAATATTATAATAATAATAATAGAAAAAATAAAAAATATATATAACTAGAGTTCATTAATTATTTTATAATTTTTTTTATTTTCCTATAAATAATTTCTAATAAAAAATAAAATAATTTTAATAAAAAAATTAAATAATAATAATAATAAAAAAAAAAATAAGCCTGAGCTCGAGCTCGAGCTCGCCAAAATAGGCTCGATGTTAATAATAATAATAAAAAAAATAATAAAAATAATAATAATAATAATAATAATAATAATAGTAATAATAATATTAGTAATAGTAGTAATAGTAATAATAGTAGTAGTAATAATGATAATAATAATAATACTACTAATAATAATAATAATAATAATAATAATAATAATAATAATAATAATAATAATAATAATAATAATAATAATAATAATAATAATAATAATAATAATAATAATAATAATAATAATAATAATAATAATAATAATAATAATAATAATAATAATAATAATAATAATAATAATAATAATAATAATAATAATAATAATAATAATAATAATAATAATAATAATAATAATAATAATAATAATAATAATAATAATAATAATAATAATAATAATAATAATAATAATAATAATAATAACTGTTAAACATGTTCCTAGTCGAAGGGGTTACGCCACCAATGAGGATATCGGCCTTTCCTATTAAGAGACTAGCACTTAGTGTATGTGTACTGCATCTCATCAGTAGACGGTATTGTGATATCGGCATGCATAAGTGGGTGCTCGTAAGTTGACGAGTTCACTGAACTCCCTCACCCTAGAAATCTCTAAGTGGTTCCCAATAATCGAGTAGAGATATCTATGGTATAGTTGTACACCAATAGTCCTTATGACCTAGACATCACCGTGACTTCACTAGAGGACCAGCTGTATCGTGACCTGTCCCTGAGTTCCACCGAGGATCATCCCAAGGGCCAGTGTTCGTGCAATCCGAAATCTAGTGGGAGGTCTGTGCATTGTAGTCGGGGATTCGATCGCTAGAATAGTCTTGGATGTCCTGTGTGTTATAAAAGTTTGTAATCATTCTAAGTCTCTGGCCAGAGAGCAGACTAAGTGATGATTAGAGAATTCGATTCTCTAAGTCACGCACGTAACGATTACAACACTTAGAACGATCGCACCGTCATTGAACATATGAATCGAAGGGACCGTATTGTACGTTATCTATATCTGAAGGTTCTTGCAGGCGCTTCATTTGTATCTAGGGAATCATGACGCGTAGTTGCTAGACGCCAATCTTGATTTGTTGGGTGATTAAGGTGAAACGAGCTTCACCTTAATCGTAACTCTAAGGGACGAGTTTTGACCACAAAGGGTTGTGGGCCCACAGCTAGCTTACACCTGAACCATCGAGGGTCACACTGCTCGTGCACATGAGATCTTTGAATAAACGGTCAGAGATAAAACGATTTATCTTTGCATGATTGGAAGTCATATGATTGGGTCCAACATTCGTAATTTGGAATTATGAATGAGAATAAGAAAAGGAAAAGAATAGGCAAACGTATTAGTGAATTTTCTAAATCGGGAAATTTCCAAATTTATAAAGTACACTAAATTAGGGTTTCCACTTTTGGAAAGTTGGAAATCAAGAGTTGGCACTCGTAATGACGAGAACATTATAATGTTCCGAAAATGTAATCGTTACAATTTTCTGATCATTGAATTGAGAGAGACGAGCAAGTAAAAGAACTAACGAACTTAAGCTGTTGGGCCCGGTCCAACTTAAGCCCGTTAGGCTTTTATGCAAGACATTATAAATACTTGATTTATAGGTCTTACATATATGAGAATACACGAACTAACCCTAGCCGCTCTCACCTCTCTCGGCCAATCTCAACCCACGGCCACCACCGCCGCCGTCGCCACCATCTCGCCGGAATCGGCCATCCGTTGGCCGATCCTTTTGGTATTTCTTTCCTTCTTTCTGTTCTTCCGTTTTTCTAACTATTACATGTCTAGTGCCACGTATTTAGTAGATCGAAGTATACGAGGTGTAATCCAAGAGGAGGGAGATCGAAGAATCGAAGATGCGATAAGGCAATTCTGAAAAACTGCTCTCGGATTTTCTGCGCTGTCCAGCGAGAAAATTCTCCATTAATCAAACGGTGATCGGATGGACGTAAAATTTTGACAGAATCTTCACGACTCATAAATCTACAATTTGCCAAAAGGATTTGTCCATAAAGTAAATAGGAATGGAGATATTGAAGTCGGAGAAAGGCTGTAATTTCAGATTAGCAAACATGTCGGATCAATAGGAGTGGGAAGAGCAGCTAGCCATCTTCTCGAGTCTTCGTTCGATTCACGCTTCAGGACAACACGTGAATCACACGCGCCGCCGTAGCTCGGATCATCGCCGTCGCTGCATCGCTGTTGCTGCCCCGGATTGCACGGATTGGTTTCCGTGGCAATCTAGCTTTGCTTAGTGCGCCTACCTCACGCTTCAAGAGGTAATGTTTCGAACCTATTGTCATTCGATTCGGTTACGTTTAAATTAATATATGCATGTTCGTTTTAATAAGAAACTTGTATGATTTTATGTGTCTACATGAAATTGGCTTTATTATTGCGAGCATGATTATTTGATTTAAACGCGAGCATGCTAATTGATTTAATTTCGATTAAGTAATTAAGCATGTATGTTGTTTAAATTTCGCTGGAAGCGCAAAGGTACGCATGTATGTTGTTTTTAATTTCGCTGGAAGCCCAAAGGTACGCAATTAATTGTTTTCAATTATCGGGCATGTGTTTATGTGTTTTAAAGTTGTTTAAATCGCATAAAATTTTTGTTTTCCGCTGCGTACACGTGTCCGATTCCCAACAATGCATGCATAGTTTGTGAAATTTATTAGGGGAATGTTGTTTGGTAATATGTGGACACTCTTACTCTGATCTAAAAGAAAAATTTTGTCGGAATGTTCTATTCCCGATTAATATATTTCAAAGTCTTCCGCTATCATACTCTAAAATGCTAATTAGGTATAACTAGAAAATGGGTGTCACACATAGTGGTATCAGAGCAACGATCCCAGGAAAATCTCCATATGAACTTAAAGATATCCAAAATCCTCGAATGACGACATCAACTAAGAACTCTGGCAGGTCTGTGTTTATGTGTGCCATTTCTTAACTGATGAGAAGTGTTTATTTTTTAAAGTGCTAAAATGTCGGGAGCACAAACTCGAGCTCAAAACGCCGCTAACGGTCCGAACGATCAATCTCGCACCATACAAGACCTCACCGTCCTCGTCCGAGAACAAAATGAACAAATCCAACGCCTTGTTAACCTCCAGAACCAGAACCCTCCACCTCCACCAACTCAAAATAACGCACCCCAAGCCATTTACGAAAGGTTTCTAAGAATGCACCCCCCCGAATTCCATGGAGGTCCTGACCCAACCATAGCCGAAGAATGGATCAAATCCCTAGAAGTCATTTTCGACTACATGGAAATGTCCGACCGAGATCGAATCCATTGTTCTCTTTTCCTATTGAAGAACGAAGCCCGTCATTGGTGGGAAGGTACCAAAGAAGGAATCGACCTAACGAACACTACTTGGAGCGCTTTCAAAATCTTGTTCTTCGAAAAGTACTTTTCTAAAAACCTCCGAGCTCAGAAGCTAAAGGAATTTCTCGAGCTAAAGCAAGGCAACTTGTCCGTAGCCGAGTACGTAAGGCGATTCGAACAAGGATGTCTCTACGCCCCATTCATATCCCGAGACGCCGACGACAAGGCCCACCATTTCCTTAGAGGCCTTAACCCGGTGATTCAACGAGATGTCCGCATGTCTTCCGTAATGACTTTTCGAAAAATAGTCGACAAAGCACTCGAAGCAGACCAAGCCGAGCAAGAGATCCGTCAATCTCGATCCGTTGCACCCGCCACTACTCACAAATGGAAGAGGCCCTACCTCGGACCGGGCCAAAACAAGGGAAAACATCCAATGATTCAAAACCATGCTACACCACCAGCCCGACCGATTTGCCTAAAATTTCGGAAACCTCACTTTGGACCCTGCGTTCAAGGCACCAACAATTGTTATTGCTGCGGAAAACCAGGGCACTTGATAAGGGATTGCCCACAACCCCCACCGCAAAACCGTGCTCCCGATCGAGTGTTCGCAATGACCAAAGATGAAGCCGAAGCCGACCCTTCGATGATAGCAGGTACAATTTACGTTTGTAACAATCTCGTTTATCCTCTAGTTGTTTCCGGATCGACTCACTCATTCGTCTCGAGTACCCTCGCCGCCAAATTCCCAATAACCCCTACCACATCTAGTGAATTATTCACAATTCGCTTACCGTCCGACAATGACTTAGAATCCGACCTCTTTTTCAAATATTGCCCAATCCAAATCCAAAAGAAGCCACTCAATTCCAACCTCATAATTCTCCCTATATACCATTTCGAAGTAATTCTCGGAATGGATTGGTTGTCCAAATTTAAGTCCCAAATTAATTGTGCGACCAAAACCATCTATCTTTCTTTACCCTACGGCCAAACAGTGGAATTCCAAGGGTCCTACCCACCTTCACTCCAAATCCTCTCCGCCGTGAAAACACATAAGATCGCCCGAAAGGGGCATTGTTGTCATTTGGTCGACATAGTCGAAATTTCCGACGAAAAAAAACCTGACCCTTCCAAAGTACCTATCGTTTGTGATTTTCTCGATGTCTTTCCCGAAGATCTCCCCGGCCTCCCACCCGATCGTGAAATCGAATTCGAGATCAACCTAATTCCCAGTGCAAACTCCTATTTCCAAAGCACCCTACCGCATGGCTCCGCTGGAACTTAAAGAACTCAAAGACCAAATTCAAGAGCTTATCGATAAGAAGTTTGTTTGCCCTAGCTTCTCTCCTTGGGGCGCTCCCGTCCTCTCGTCAAAAAGAAAGATGGAACCCTCCGCCTTTGTATCGACTACCGAGAGCTTAACAAAGTCACAATCAAAAATAAATATCCTCTACCGAGAATCGATGACCTTTTCGACCAACTCCAAGGCTCCACGGTATACTCAAAGATCGATCTCCGTTCCGGATATCACCAATTGAAAATCAAGAAAGAAGATATCCCAAAATCCGCTTTCTGAACTCGTTACGGCCATTACGAGTTTGTAGTAATGCCATTCGGTCTAACCAACGCCCCGGCCGCTTTCATGGATCTAATGAACCGAATCTTCCGGAAGTACCTCGACCAATTTGTAATCATCTTCATCGACGACATCTTAATCTACTCCCGAAATGATGAAGAACACGAAGAACATTTGAGAATCGTGCTCCAAACCCTCCGAGAAAACAAACTTTTCGCAAAATTCTCCAAATGTGAATTTTGGTTACGCCAAGTCCACTTCCTTGGGCACGTGATCTCAAAAGAAGGAATATCGGTTGATCCAAGCAAGATCGATGTCGTTTGCAATTGGCCGACTCCCCGAAATGTTGGAGAAATCCGAAGTTTCCTCGGTCTCGCAGGTTACTATCGACGATTCGTTCCGAACTTCTCCGAAATTGCTTCTCCACTCACTCGATTGACACGAAAGGAAACCAAGTACCAATGGACTACTGAATGTGAGTCTATCTTCCAAGAGCTCAAGAATCGATTAACTTCCGCCCCAATTCTCGCCTTACCTGACAAAACCGGAAACTACGTAGTCTATAGCGATGCTTCGAAGAACGGACTTGGAGCCGTCTTGATGCAAAATGGGAACGTAATTGCCTATGCCTCTCGTCAATTGAAAGACTACGAGAAAAATTACCCGACGCACGACTTGGAACTTGCCGCCGTAGTTTTCGCCCTCAAAATTTGGAGGCACTATCTCTACGGAGAGAAGTGTTCGATCTTCACCGACCACAAAAGCCTAAAGTACTTCTTCAACCAAAAGGAACTTAACATGAGACAAAGACGATGGCTCGAATTGGTCAAAAATTAGGATTCCGAAATACTTTACCACCCCGGTAAAGCTAATGTTGTGGCCGATGCTCTTAGCCGGAAGTCCATGTGCGCTTTGATCATTGAACCGCCGCCCGAGTCAACTATCAAATCCGCCCAACTCCTTGATGAGCAACTTCTAAAAATCCGAGAAAGATTATCAACCGTTCGAAATCCCAATTTTTCGATCTCCGACGGCGATCTCTTGAAATTCCAAGGAAGAATTTGCGTTCCGGCAAACAAAGACAAAAAAGAATTAATTCTCGGCGAAGCCCACAAAACCCCCTACTCTTGCCATCCGGGTGAAACGAAAATGTACCAAGACTTGAAGAAATTATATTGGTGGCCCGGAATGAAGAAAGACATGGCCAAATTCGTGTCCGAATGCCTAGTTTGTCAACAAGTCAAAACGGAACACCGACGGCCCGACGGACTTCTTCAACCCAACCTCATACCCGAATGGAAGTGGGAAAGAGTAACCATGGATTTATTTCAAGGATTTCCGAACTCAAAAAGGTTCCGACTCAATATGGGTGATAGTTGATCGCCTAACAAAATCCGCTCACTTTCTACTGGTCAAGACTACATTTAGTCTCGAAAAGCTAGCCGAACATTACACCCGAGAAATTGTTCGACTCCATGGGATTCCTATATCAATCATTTCGGATTGAGACCCTCGATTCACTTTAAAATTTTTGAAGAGCTTGCATGAAGCGATGGGGACCCGTCTAGCCTTTAGTACGGCATACCGTCCCCAAACCGACGGTCAATCCGAGAGAACGATCAAAACTCTAGAAGATATGCTCCGAGCATGCAAAATGGATTTTGGTGGTAATTGGGAAAGTCGGCTACCGCTCATCGATTTCTCGTACAATAATAGTTACCAATCGTCGATCGAAATGGCACCTTACGAAGCATTATACGGAAGAAAGTGCCGATTTCCAATCCATTGGGACGAAGTCGGCGAGCGAAAGTTATTGGGCTCTGAACTAGTCCAACACACCGTCGACATAATCAAAAACATCTGGGAGAAAATGAAGTCGGCCCAAGATCGCCAACAAAAATACACAAATAAAAGGAGACGAGACTTAGAATTCAATGTTGGCGACCACGTATTTCTAAAAGTGACCCCACTCGAAGGAATTATGCAATTCGGAAAACGAGGGAAGCTAAGCCCTCGATATATTGGACCTTTCGAAATTCTCAATCGAATTGGTACTCAAGCCAATCGCCTTGCCCTACCACCACATCTATCTCGAATACACAATGTCTTTCATGTATCCATGCTCCGAAAATATCTTTCTAGCCCCGACCATGTCCTCAAAATCGAACCCGTAGACTTATCTCCAAACCTATCCTTCATTGAAGAACCCACCCAAATTCTAGATCGAAAAGTTAAGAAACTCTTAAATAAAGAAATTCGCCTTATCAAAGTTCTTTGGAAAAACCACTCTCCGGACGAGGTGACGTGGGAACTCGATGATGAGATTGAGAGTCGGTACCCGAAATTAATTGAGAAAGGTACAAATTTCGCGGACGAAATTTCTTTAGGGGGGGGGGGGTAGACACGGCCACGGGCCGGTTTTGGGCCCGGAACCGGCCCGTTGACGGCCCAAACCGGCCCGTTGACCGTGTGAACCGGCCCGGAACCGTGAACCGGCCCGTCCTACCCGGGACGGGCCCGGTTCTTAGATTTGGTGAACCGTGAACCGCTGGGCCGGCCCGGCGGTTCACCCGGTTTTAAAAAAAAAAAAAAAAAAAAATTCAAAAAAATCAAAAAAAAATTCAAAAAAAAGTGAATAAGGGCCGGTGAACCGGCCCGAACCGGCCCGGGTAAACCGGCCCGGTAAACCGGCCCGGGTGACCCGCCCGTTATTTACTTTTTTTTGAATTTTTTTCCCCCCCAATTTTTGCTATAAATCCCCTCCCACCCCAATTTTGTTTTTTTTGAAATTTTTTTAGCCCCCAAACCCCCCAAATTTTTCATATAAATACCTTCACACCCCAATTTTTCCTAAAATTTATTTTTTCATAAAATATTTCAACTTGTGCTTCTAAATTGACTTTTCATTTATTTCCTTTTCCTTTATCTATTTAAAAGTATTTCTTTTAATTTACCTATTCATTAAATATTTCAAAAAAAAAAAAAAAAAAACAAAAAAAAAAAAAAATTCAAAATTTCCGGGCCGACCCGGAACCGGCCGGGATAGGCCCGTGAACCGGCCCGAACCGGCGGGCCGACCCGGCCCGGTGAACCGTGCACGCCACGGGCCGGTTCCGGTTCCGGAAAATGTGAACCGTGAACCGGTCCGAACCGGCCCGGAACCGGCCCGAACCGGCCCGTGGCCGTGTCTAGGGGGGGGGGGGGGGAGATTGTAACACCCCGCCCTTTCGGATAACTCGTTTTATATTTTTATTATTTTTCATAAGTAGATTTTACGTTTAAAAGTTTTATGTGCTAATAGGATAATTTATTATGAGCTAGCATAGTTATACATGCATTCTTGATAAACTTTATGTGTGACTTAAATTATGTGATTAGTTAATTTATTAGAATAGAATATTTGAAAATTTCACACGAAAAATATTCAATTGAAATTTTGTTATATTAATTATTTTTTTACATTCTACAATTTAATTTGGATAGTTGGAATATATTTATGCATACACTAAATTTTTGAGAAAAAAAAATAATGATAACTTCATGCATATTAGATAATTTAATGAGTGAATAAACTTAGAAATACAAATTTCCCCACTGTTCTTGTATGTGTACAATTCTTTAATGTAGAAAAACTCATTAATTGGGAGAACTGAAAGCTTAAGTGGCTTGTACTTTCTTCATTAAGAATAGTACTTCACTTTACCTTTCAATTCAAGACCCACTTACTCTCTCTCCACCTAAGCATTTGAAACCTACTCTCTAATTTCGGCCATCACCACCATCCCCTCACCAAGACTCGATTTCTACTCAAGCTCATGCCATAGAACCATCTCCAATCCAACCCAACTAAAGAGGAAATTCCAAGAACACCCCCAAATGCTTGCAAAACTCTATAAATAGAACCCAACACCCAAGTGAATTTTCATCTTCTCCACCATATCTTAAAGCTCTTAAGAAAATATTTTTCTTCCTTCTTCTCCTCCATTTCGAAATTATTAGTGTAGGAAGCTCGAAATCTCTCCTCATTTCCAAAAAGAAGTTTCTTCAACTAGAAGTGTAAGAAAGCTCTCATTTTCTTCTTCCTTTCCAATTTCGAAAATTCCCTAATGTTTTCTTCTAATTTTTTTATAATTTCTTCAAGGTTCTTATAGTGGGTTATTCAATCCACCAATTCCTTCATATTCCCAAGATAAACTAGGTGAGAATTTCATATTCTTGCTACAAGTGATTCTTCACCAATATTATTTCTTCTTTCTCCTTCTTTGATCTTAATGGCCGAAAATTTGGGAAGTTATAGTACTTTACTTGTTTATTGTTAGATCATCCATGCATGTAAGAATCTAAGCTTTAAATGATATAATCTTGAAGAACTAAGAATAATATTGTAATTTAATTTTTATGTATATATATATATATATATATATATATATATATATATATATACTAGACCTGCGTGATCTTAAGGAAACTTCGATCCATGGTTTTCGTAAACTTGCGTGGTCGAAGAAAGTACTTGATCCATGGTTTATTTGTAATCTATATGTGCTATATATAAGTATATATTTCTATGTGTATATATATCGACCTACGTGTCTGTAAGTGTACTCCCTCCGGGTCGAGGAAGCTTACGATCCATGGTTTATGATCTATGAGTAATAAGATAATATATGAAGATAAAAATCGAGAACAAGATTAATAAAAATGGAATTTTGTGTGATTGAATTGTTGATGGTTCGAATATTTTGGAAAGAAAATTAAATAAATGGAAATTTGGTGCTACTTGAAAGAAAACTTCAAGTCTCTCGAGAAAGAGGGCTTGAACTTTAATTAATGAAACTTGGAGATAGTAATTATAAATAACCGAATGCTTTGAGTTGTTTTGCTATATGTGTAAATATGTGATCTATGTTCTTTGCTTGAGTTGTTATGTGTCTTACTTGCTTTTGTGATTTTGTGACTAAACTATGTGCCTTTGTGAAGTATGTAGAAATATGTGTGCTTATGTGAAAGCTAACTTTGAATATGTGAAATGAAGAATATATACTAACTTCACTTGCACATTTTTAAAATTAAAAAATATTGTAAAACTTAGATCGAATAAGCACAGGGTATGAGGGACCGGTACCCAAAAAATGAGATGAAGAGTGTGTGGTTTGATTCCACTTATGAAACGGGTTCCAAATAAATGAAGGCTTATTGCCTATGTTTTTACTTGATTTTTCAAAGGATATCCAACTAAAGAAAATAATTTTCTCACACATTGTATGAGCACTTGAATGAATGTATGTCCAAAAGAATGACGACTCCCCTGTGAGTCCACTTATTCCTTATGAAATGATGAGAGGAAGGTCTAAGAGGTAAATCGAAAAGGTCTAAGAGGTACACCGAGAAGGTAAAGGTAAATCGGTAAAATTCCTTAAAGAAATGGTGATTAAGGTATATGCATACTTGTACATGTATGTATATGTATGATTATATGATTCCTTGTCTAAGTGTATTTGATATTCTATGGAATTCTCATTGAGTCTCAAGGACTCATATAGGTGTTGAATTATTACCCGATATCGAGCCCGAGGTTCGTGGTTGAAGTTGAGTTCGTGGATCGGGAGAAGAGTTCATATGGAGGCATGGTGGATTTTGGGTGCTCTTAATATACTAATGTGGTTTTATTTGTACACTTTGCTCTTAAAGACATTCGACACCGTTTTAGGTGTTTATTATCGTTCCCTTCCGTCTATTGGAGGAACTTACTATTGATACATAATGTGTAATGTGACATAGGATTAAGATTAACTATTTTTATATATGTTATGATAATTCCTCAAAAACTTATGTAACTTTAGGGCAAGTTTTCTTAAAAACCTTATAAAATGCCCATCGGCTAGTATGTGTTGTGTTCTGCCTGGAAGTTTAATAATTCGAGTTAATTATCTCTTGAATACATTATTGCATGAAACTTTACAGCATCATAGGTCTATCTGTTAGGTTCAAGTTGATAGGTCTTTTGCATTATCTGGATAAGCCACAAGTTATTTACGAATTCTTTACCAACTCTTCTCTGAAACAGTGTCATTGTAGTATTTACAATAAAATACGAAGGTTTTCTCACTCAAAAGGATTTATTCCACTTGGGTTAAACTCTTAACTTACTAATGTACTTTAGTATATAATTGTATGATTTTTGAAATAGTAGGGAATTGATAAAGATGTTTCAAAGGTCACTCTCCTTCTTTAGATTTTCAAACTGTACAGTTATACCATTTTAATTATTCCTTTCCAATGGCTCAAGGTATTTTAAAACTGTTTTTACTAGGTTATCTAGGACCTTATTAGAGCATGTGGTAAAATTTTCAAGTGTTGTGCATGAGCGGTTAGAGAGTTATTAATTTGTTTGATTGATAGATCAAAACTGTCCAAAAGTTTCTCACTTTGCTAAAATGGGACTTAATCTCTAGTCATGCATGCATAGTTTGTGAATTGATTAGGGGAATGTTGTTTGGTAATATGTGGACACTCTTACTCTGATTCTAAAAGAAAATTTTTATCAGAATTTTCTATTCCCGATTAATATATTTCAAAGTCTTCCGCTATCATACTCTAAAATACTAATTAGGTATAACTAGAAAATGGGTGTCACGGTATGGGTCTCCCGAAACATTGCCAAGAAACTCAAAGTCTAACTCGTCGTGATTAGGCCCTTCTGATGCCATTTGCATTTCAAATTATCAATCATTTGTTTCAATCACATTTCATGATCCTTGTAATTATTAAAAATGGTCATAATTCAAAATATATTTTTAATTAAATGACTAACACAAAGCTATAAGAATCGGAATTTTTTCTTGCATTACTTAAGTAAAAAGCAAGGACGGTTCCAACTGAATCTCCTTGAACTAATTTTACTTGAGCACTCACTTTGCGGAATCATTATTTTTTCTAAGCATTAAAGATCCTAATTTCATATCAATCATCGCCTTACCAGTGGCTAAGAATGGACGACCTAAAATGATTGGTGCTTCATCATCTTCAGGCATTTCAAGTACCACAAAATCAACAGGCAAAATAAATTTATCTACTTTAACTAGCACATCTTCTTCAATCCCATCGGAATATTTCAATGAACGATCAGCTAGTTGTAAAGTCATGCGAGTGCGATTCAAATTTCCTAAGCCCAGTTTTAGAAACACAGACATAGGCATCAAATTAATACTTGCCCCCAAATCACACAAAGCTTTATCGAAAGTAGAATTTCCAATAATACAAGGAATAGTGTAACTCCCTGGATCTTTCATTTTCGGTGGTAGATTCGACTGAAGAATGGCACTGCAAGTTGTCGTGAGTGTCACTGGTATGTCCTCTTCGATCCGAATTTTCTTGGATAGGACTTCCTTCATGAATTTGGTGTAGTTTGGCATTACCTCCAAGGCTTCTGCAAAAGGGATGTTGATTCGAATCTGTTTGATCTTTTCGATGAACTTCTTCAATTGATCCTTGAACTTCTTCTTCTTCTGTCTTTCAAGAAAAGGAATCGGAGTTATCATAAGAGGAGGAATAACAGGAAAATAAATGTTATTGGGCTTACTAGCCTCTTTTGTACCACTCCCTGAAATTGTGATTTCCGGCTCGACCGAGGTCGGTTGTACAGCTGGCCTTGGTGACTCGTCTTTCGCATAAGGAGGATCGATCATTTGCAAACCACTTCGGGTGGTTATGGCTTGACAGCATTATTTTGGATTGACTTCGGTATTGGTCGGAAATCCACCCTTGGCCATCGTGGACATGGATTGGGCGATTTGCCCTATTTTCTTTTCCATGTTCTTCATTGTTGACTTCAGACCCTCCATCTCCCGTTCTTGTCGGTGAAGACGCTCGTCATACGTCGGCCCTCGCTGTTTTCTTTGATGGTTAAAATCGGAAGGTGGTTGTAGAGCATTCTTTGGATTGGCGTAGGAGAAGTTCTCGTGATTCCGAATTCCCGGGTGGTAATGAGTAGGGTTTTGGTTCTGATTGTTGGTTCCCCGAAAATTGTTGAATCGGTGGTTTATAAAGTGTGCATGCTCCCAATCATCGTTTGTGGCTTGTGAAGTACCTGTTGCTGCTACTCATTCGGTCTGTGGCCCTCGAACTGATAATTGGGCGACCTGATTTGATAGGGTCGCTAATTGTGCTGAAACTGCGGCTAAATGATCGAGTTGGTGGACTCCGGCCACCTTTTGTATACCACTTCGTTCGGATGGCCAATGGTAAGCATTCTCACACATTCGCTCAACAATGTCTCGAACGGCTGTGGGAGTCTTGTTTTGCAATGATCCACCTGAGGCAGCATCGACTAAAGATCGGGCTGGTTGATCGAGCCCATTGTAGAATAACTCCATTTGATCCCACGGGTTGAATCTGTGTTGAGGGCATTGTCGTAATAAGTCCTTGAATCTCTCCCAAGCCTCGTGCATCGGCTGTTGGCTCATCTGTCTGAAGTTGCCTACATCTCTTCGTAGTTGTGCGGTCTTCGAGGGTGGATAGAATCGTGCCAGAAGGGCTTGTGATAATTCTTCCCAACAGGTGAGTGATCCTGGATTAAGACTCAGAAGCCAACTCTTCGCTTTGTCTCTGACAGAAAATGAGAATAGCTTCAACCGAATGGCATCATCAGAAACACCGTTAACTTTGATCGTGTCACAAATCTCCAAGAAATTGGCAAGATGGAGATTCGGATCCGCAGTGGCTGCTCCGGAGAATTGGTTCGCCATGACCATGTTGATTAGCCCCATCTTCAGCTCGAAGTTGTATGCGGCTATCGTCAGTTTCCTGATTCCCGAATAGTTCTCATTAACAGCTGGAGTTCGGTATTCTCGCATTGTTCGCTCGGCCGGTAGGTTCGGTCTTGGCTGCTCGTGATCTCTTCCTGGCTCTCGATCGTACTCAAAGGCCAGGTGCTCTGGATTTCCTTGATCGTCGGCCATTGGTTCACTTTGTTGGTTTCACGCGGCCCTTCGTCTACGAAATGTCCTTTCAATCTCGGGATCGTAAGTTATGATTTCCAAATTTCGACGCCTGGGCATAAACAAAGTGATCGGTTAAAATCAAGGTGAAAATCGAAAATAAAACAGGTAAATAGCTAAATTAATAATCAGATAATTGGTAACACTATCAACAAAGATAAAATTAAATAGGTCCCTGGCAACGGCGCCAAAAACTTGATACGCGTTTTCCTCATGTATAAATTACCGCAAGTATACAGTATCGCATTTTGCAGAACAGTGGTTCCGGATATTGATCCACATGGACCTTGTAGATTCACATGCTGAGTAGTGTAATTATATTATCTAGCCGATCGTAAATATTTGGAATGGTGAGAAACCCTAATTGAAAAGCATGCAAGATCGTAAACATGCAAATATAGAATGTATGTAAATAAAGCAACGACAACTCAACGCGGGGGACTTCTATTTAAAGGGGACTTCTAGGGCCACCTATGTATAATCAACAACGATCTACAAATCCGTTATCTAATGCCACATTCCTATTCGTTAACCCAGACGCTAATGTACTCTAACCCCCGTCGCCAGTGTAGTTAGATTCTACCCACATGTCCGACGTCCATTCAGAACCTGCTATTAAGAGAGCGTTTAGGTCAAGTCCTTAAGGGCTACCCGAAGTGCATCACATCTCCGTTTCCACACCCCGAGCTATGTTTTCCTAATTTCAAACAAGAAATCCTCTCTCGAGTTCATTCATATTTAATATCAATCCGAGAGATGATCAAACAATCAGAAGCATTTAATTCAGGAAAACATAAACGAAATCGAAACACGACAAATAGATAACATAAATGAAGATCGAAATCAGTATATACAAGGCTTCATTGCCCTAGAAGAAAATGTTCTTAGTTCATAACAAACATAGTGTCAAAAGAATGTACCAAGGAAATGAAGAACAAAACGTAAAGAAATTGCGTAAGAAAAACCCAAGTCGAAACCCCCGTTGGTGATTCCTGCGAAGAACTTTCGAAAACCGTAAAAAGTCGAAGAAATAATGAAGAATGAAAGGGCCTTTCTATTTATAGTGAAATGCAAAGGAAGAGGAAGCTTTGCAAAACAAAATATCTTTCTCAAAATGCGTGCCCAGATCGCGATCTGGGTTGTTTGGATCGCGATCTGGCAGTCTCAGGGAACTACACCGCCATGCCAGATCGCGATCCTAAAATGTGTATCGCGATCTTGGTCTTCAACATTTCCGCACTGTAAGACTCCCCAAATCGCGATACGGGTTGCTGGATCGCGATCTGGATCTTCAACATTTCAGCACAGTAAACACCCCCAGATCGCGATACAGAATGTCAGATCGCGATCTGGGTCTTGATCCATTTTCGTTCTGTGACAACCCCCAGATCGCGATCCGGAATGTCATATCATGATCTGGGTCTTCTTGGCCCCAAAATTGGCTTGAAAATTCGGTTTCGCTTTCAAATGGCTTCGACTCGGCAAAAATACCTAATAAAACCCCGAAATAGAAATAAACAAGAAATGCAATAATATATACAAATAACGGCGAAACTCGGACGAACGAAGACCAAAACTCGAAGATATGATAAGCAAAAATCGTGCAAAACGAACACTTATCATTAACATGCTTTGATTAGATTCTTCTAAAGCGGAATAAACCTAATCTAGCAACTTACTGTTTTCGCGAACAGATTCATTTCTATCTTCGGCGCACGTCAAGCCATCACACCATGGGTTAAGAAGCTACTGTATAAATTTCAAGCCTATTGGATGAACGGTTGATTTATGGTGAATTTCTTTGCAGGACTGCTCAGAAATTTCAGGAATAAATCTTTGTACTAAAAAACCTATAGTCTTCTATTGTATATCCCGGATTAATAATTCTTCTACAAGGGTGGACTTGTACTTGAAGAAAACTTAACCTATAATGGAGAAATTTAGAGAGAAAAGAATGTTGGGTTTCGGGCACGTGTACGCAGCGGAAAACAAAAATTTAATGTGATTTAAACGACTATAAAGGACACAAGCACATGCCCGACAAATTAAAATCAATTAATTGCGTACCTTTGCGCTTCCAGCGAAATTAAAAACAACATACATGCTAAATAATTTAACCGAAGTTAAATCAATTAACATGCTCGCGTTTAAACCAAATAACATGCTCGCAACGATTAGAACGATTACACGTAATCACATAAAATCATACGAAAGCAAACATGAATATATAGTTTAAACGTAGACGAATCGAAACAAGGGACTCGTGTGTTTACCTCTTGAAGCGTGAGGTAGGAGCACTTAGCAAGTCGAGATTGCTACGGAAACCAATCCGTACAATCGGGGCAGCAGCGGTGCAGCAGCAGCAACGGCGAGACGGGCCGTGGCGGCGCGTGTAGCTCACGCGCGGTCTTCGGGCGGCGCGTGGGTTGCGTGCGGCTTCGGCTCGTATGTTGCTCCTCGATTCTTCGATCTTCGATCTTCCTCCTCTCGGATTTCACCTCGTAAACTTCGATCTACTAAACACGTGGCACTAGACACGTAATAGTTAGAAAAACGGAAGAAAAAGAGAAGGAAAGAAGCTACCAAGACAACCGGCCGATGAACGGCCGATTCCGGCGAAACAGCGGGGTGGACGGCGGTGGTGGCCGCGGGAGAGAGAGGTCGAGAGAGAGAGGTGGACGGCTAGGGTTAGGGTTTGTGTTGTCATTACGAGTGCCATCTCTCATTTTCCAACTTTCCAAAAGTGGAAACCCTAGTTGAGTGCACTTTCTAAATTTGGAAACTTCTCGATTTAGACAGTTCACTAATACGTTCGCCCATTCTTTTCCTTTTCTTATTCTCATTCATAATTCCAAATTACGAATGTTGGACCCAATCTTATTGACTTCCAATCATGCAAGGATAAACTATTTTATCTCTGACCGTTTATTCAAAGATCTCATGTGCACGAGCAGTGTGACCCTCGATGGTTCAGGTGTAAGCTAGCCGTGGGCCCACAACCCTTTGTGGTCAAAACTCGTCCCTTAGAGTTACGATTAAGATGAAGCTCGTTTCACCTTAATCGCCCAACGAATCAAGATTGGCGTCTAGCAACTACGCGTCATGATTCCCTAGATACAAATGAAGTGCCTGCAAGAACCTTCAAATATAGTTAACGTACAGTACGGTCCCTTCGATACATATGTCCCGATCGAACTAGAGGCATTGGTTCATCGAGACCTCTTTATATGTTCGATGACGGTGCGATCGTTCCATGTGTTGTAATCGTCACGTGCATGACTTAGAGAATCGAATCCTCTAATCATCACTTAGTCAGCTCTGGCCAGAGACTTAGAATGATTACAAACTTTCAGAACACACAGGACATCCAAGACTATTCTAGCGATCGAATCCCCGACTACAATGCACAGACCTCCCACTAGATTTCGGACAGCACGAACACTGGGCCTTGGGATGGTCCTCGGTGGAACTCAGAGACAGGTCACGATACAGCTGGTCCTCTAGTGAAGTCACGGTGATGTCTAGGTCATAAGGACTAATGGTGTACAACTATACCATAGATATCTCTACTCGATTATTGGGAACCACTTAGAGATTTCTAGGGTGAGGGAGTTCAGTGAACTCGTCAACTTACGAGCACCCACTTATGCATGCCGATATCACAATACCGTTTACTGATGAGATGCAGTACACATACACTAAGTGCTAGTCTTAATGGGAAAGGCCGATATCCTCATTACTGGCGTAACCCTTCGACTAGGAACACGTTTAACAGTTATAATACTTGAGTAAATATCTCACGATCCTAACGATCAATTACTAGTACTTGTAATAACTGTAAGGACTATATCTATGCTTGTGACAAAGGGACAAAGATATAGAATGCCAAGGTGTTTTATCATTAATACGAATAAAGGTTCGTTTATTACAATAATAAATACGAAAGACCACAGCCACATGTTGGCTTGTTGGTCACCTACTCTAACAATCTCCCACTTGACCTAAAGCCAACTACCCATAAATCGCAATCCCATCGACTCTCGATGTTTCTCATGGACCGATCTCAGTAAAGGCTTCGTGAAGGGGTCTGCAACGTTCTCTTCCGAGGTGACTCGTTCAACCTTAACTTCACCTCTATCAATGATCTCTCGGATCACGTGATACTTCCTCAGAATATGCTTCGACTTCTGATGAGATCGTGGCTCCTTAGCTTGCGCCACGGCTCCGGTGTTATCATAGTACAACGGTACTGGATCACTAGCATCAGGAATGACACCCAACTTTTGGATGAATTTCCTTATCCAAGTCCCTTCTTTTGCAGCTTCGGACGCTGCAATGTATTCCGCTTCGGTAGTGGAATCGGCCGTCGTGCTTTGCTTGGAACTCTTCCAACACACGGCACCACCATTAAGCGTGAATATAAATCCAGAATTCGACTTTGAGTCGTCCACATCCGATTGAAATCTAGAGTCAGTAAAACCCTCTAATTTCAACTCTGCACCCCCATAGACCAAAAATATATCCTTAGTTCTTCGCAAGCACTTGAGGATATCTTTCACGACTTTCCAGTGAGCCGGGCCGGGGTTAGACTGATATCTGCTTGTGACACTCACAGCATACGCAATATCGGGTCTCGTACATAGCATGCCATACATTATGCTTCCTATGGCAGAAGCATAAGGCGTCCTTTTCATCTCCTCGATTTCACTCGGTGTTTGCGGACACATTGATTTCGAGAGAGGAACCCCATGGGACATTGGCAAGAATCCCTTCTTGGATTCTTCCATGCTAAACCGTTTCATAACGGTGTCTATGTACATGCTTTGGGATAAGCCAAGCATCTTCCTTGCTCTATCTCTATAGATGCGTATTCCTAATACGTAAGATGCTTCTCCCAAATCCTTCATTGAGAAACGTGTGGACAACCATGCTTTCGTTTGTTGCAGCATTCCTACGTCATTCCCAATGAGTAGAATGTCATCAACGTAAAGCACTAAAATTATCACTGCCCTCCCACTAACCTTCTTGTATACACAAGGTTCTTCCGGATTCTCCTCAAAATCAAACTCTTTGATAGTTGAGTCGAACCTAATGTTCCAACTACGGGATGCTTGCTTCAATCCATAAATGGATCGCTGGAGCTTGCAAACCTTTTGCTCACTTCCAGAAGATATGAAGCCTTCCGGCTGCGCCATGTAAATTTCTTCCTCAATATCTCCATTAAGGAAGGTGGTCTTCACATCCATTTGCCATATCTCGTAGTCGTACCACGCAGCTATGGCAGCAAAAATCCTAATGGACTTCAGCATCGCGACTGGCGAAAAGGTTTCCTCATAGTCAACGCCTTGCCTTTGAGTGTATCCTTTCGCTACCAATCTAGCTTTATAGGTCGATACCTTTCCATCAACTCCAATTTTGTTCTTATAGATCCACTTGCAGCCTATAGGAACAATTCCTTTGGGTGGATCTACCAAGGTCCATACCTTGTTGGAGTACATGGAGTCCATTTCGGATTTCATGGCAGTTAGCCAATGTCCCATGTCCGCATCCGATACGGCCTCATTGTATGTTCTTGGATCTTGTCCAAGATCAACATGATCTTCATCATTTTCGAGGAGGAATAACCTATCCGGCATTTTCCGAAGTCTTTCGGATCTACGCACCGTGGGTTCAGGAGGTATATTAGTGGTTTGTTGTATTGGTTCGATTACTTGTTCTTGCGTTTGAACTTCACTTTGTGGTTCTTGAACTACTTCAAGTTCTATCATGCTGCCCTTTCTATCGGATAGAAACTCCCTTTCCAAAAAGGTGGCATTTCTCGAAACAAACGTCTTTGCTTCTTTGACATAGTAGAACTCGTATCCCATCGAGTCTTCGGGATACCCCACAAAATAGCACAAGTCGGATTTACTATCCAACTTATCTCCCACTAATCGCTTCACATAAGCGGGACAACCCCATATCTTAATATGTTTGTAGTTGGGTTTCCGGGAATGCCAAAGTTCATAAGGTGTGGATTTAACTGCTTTGGTGTTAACTCTATTCAGCAAATACGCGGCAGTACGAAGTGCATGACCCCACAAGTATGCCGGTAAGTTTGTGAACCCCATCATTGATCGAACCATATCTAATAAAGTTCGATTCCGACGTTCGGAGACTCCATTAAGTTGAGGAGTTCCGGGTGGAGTCCATTGGGATTGTATCCCATTCTCTTTCAGATAGTCAATGAACTCGATGCTCAAGTATTCTCCACCACGATCGGATCGCAGCTTCTTAATACTTCGTCCGAGTTGCTTTTCTACTTCATGTCTAAAATCTTTGAACCTTTCAAATGTTTCAGACTTGTACTTCATCAAGTACACATACCCATACCTAGAATAATCGTCGGTAAAGGTAGCGAAGTAGTTATATCCACCCTTCGCACTAACACTTAGTGGACCACATACGTCTGTATGGATCAAATCCAAAAGACCCTCGGCTCGTTCCATTTTCCCTTTGTAGGGTGACTTGGTCATTTTCCATTTAAGGCAAGATTCACAAGTTTGTAGTGATTTCACGTCCACCAAAGAGAACAATCCTTCACTGACAAAATCGTTCATCCTTCTTAAAGAGACATGACCTAATCTAGTGTGCCAAAGTTGTGCGGGGTTTTGATCTATCTCCTTACGTTTTGCTGATATAACATTAATAGGTATTTCATTTGGATTTAGTTCATACAAGTTGTTTCATAGTCGTCCTTTGCAAATAAAATTCTCATTCTTTTGTATAGTGAAAATCGAATTTCCAAAAACAAAAGTAAAACCTTCAATATCTAATACATGAATAGAAATAAGGTTTCTAATGAGGGACGGAACAAATAAACAATCGTTCAAAACAATAGGAAAACTAGAATCCAAAACATTTAAGTAAATTGTGGCAATGGCTTCAGCAGCAACTCTTGCTCCATTCCCCATCCTTAGGTAGGTCTCACCCGCTCTAAGCCTTCGACTTCTTGTCATTAGCTGCAAATCATTGCACAAATGTGAGCCACAGCCCGTATCCAATACCCAAGAAGAAGAGTTGACAGACAAATTTACGTCAATGAAATACGTACCCTTTTCAGAACCTTTCTGCTTTAGGTAAGCCTTGCAGTTGCGGCGCCAATGTCCTTTCTTTCCACAGTGATGGCAAGCATCATCAACTTGCTTACCAACCTTTGCTTTGGGGCCCCCACTACCTTCACCCACTTCGAACTTGCTGTTTGGGAAGGGAACTCTTTCCTTTCTCTTCTTTTGGAAAGAACTCTTCTTTCCAGAAGTAGCAGCAATGAGAACAGACTTCTCTTTCTTAATGGTGGACTCGAAGCTGACCAACATGTTCATTAACTCATCCAAGGGAGGATCTAGTTTGTTCATGTTGAAGTTCACTATGAACGATTCATAGGAACTAGGAAGGGACAACAGGATCAAATCCAACGAGAGCTCGGCCGGGAGGGTGACATCAAGATTCACTAGCTTTTCAAGGAGAGTGATCATTTTGAGATAGTGCTCGTGGACCGAAGTCCCTTCGCGCAGTCTTGCTGTGATCCACTCCTTTGTAGCAGCGTACCTCGATGCCCTAATATTCTCACTATACATGCTATCGAGATGAGCCTTTATATCGAAAGCATGCATGTGAGACTCATATTTCCTCGCAAGCGCGGGCTCCATGGCGGCTATCATATAGCACCTAGCATGAGTGTCATCTTTCTTCCAAACTTCATAAGTTTCCTTTTCAGCATCAGTCGCTGTGGCAGGTATAGTGGCGGGAAGTCTCTCGTTCAAAAAATAGAGACGCCCCTCAACAGTTAGCACAAGCTTAAGACTACGCAACCAATCTAGGTAATTAGGGCCATTGAGTTTATTGTCGAGGATTGACATTATGGGATTCTTAGACATGATTATCTGAGACATATAGAGAAGAGGATTATTAGAGATTCGCGTTAAATGATTGTTACAATTAAATGTTTGGACTTATGTTATTTAATTGTTCTCCCACTAATTTTATCGATTTCCACTTCCCTCTAGTAGACAAACGAGAAAACTGATTTTTCTTAATGGGCTTTAGGTCCAATAGACAAATATAACCCGTAGTTAATCTAGCCCGATTATATTTGCCCAAAGGTAGATCACAATCAATCATATCCACAATATGACCCTAAATTAATTTTCCTCACACTTGATAATGACCTAAGTTAATCTCGCGAATATCAAAATCGTCGTGTGTCAAGTCTAACCTACCAATCAAAGATGCTCATAGAACTTGATTATGCCAAACTAATGCAGTCCCTAGTTAATCTAGCCCACCACGTTAATCCAACACAACCCTTTTCTATGGCTACCTTCATCGCTATGTCAATTGAATTACAGCTTACTCTACCATAGCACTCCCCGCTAACACGGCTTACTGCACTACAGCAAAGGGCTACACATAATCCAACCGTTGGCAGAAGGAAAGAAATAACTCAACAGATTGGGTCATTCTTTATAGCTTGAAATGATTCTCAATTAGATTAAGAATGAGGGGTTTTATTAAAAGTTTTATCTCATCAGAAGGTTCGGATTGGTCTATGTGATTCCTACATCTATGTTCTCTAAAGGTATATGGAAACGCATATTGTCCTAAGAGGAACATACGACCTAATTACATAATTAATTACATTAATTAATTATCGGGTTTTTCAAAATAATTATAGGACCTCAACTAGCATAAATCATTCAAATAATGTTGAGGTACTACTAATTAAGTTGAACTATAATCAATATTATATATGTGTTCTATTAATTGAAATCAATTTAACAATTTAAATTAATTAATTAATCTAACACATATTTACTAAAATAGATGATTGTCGATCCAATTATCTAATTGGGATTAATTGAAAATAATTTTCCAAAAATTAAAATCAATTTGTTTTAAGTTTAATTTTAGAAATCTGAAATATTTTTTTTTTTTATTTTATTTTCAGTGAACCGGTTCGGCCCAACCGGTCTGACCGGTTCGGACCGAAGCGGTCCGGTTCTGTCCGGTCCAGCTGACCCAAATCAGTGGGCAGGGTCAGTCGGACCGGGAACCGGTCTGACCGACCCGAATCCACGTGGATTCGGTCAACTAGATCGCACACAACCATCGAACCGGCCGGTTCGACCGGTTCGATCCGAACAATTAAAAACCGGAACAATTAAAAACCGACGTTTTAAAAATAATTTCAGATCCGATTTTCCAATTTTAAACAATTTTAAAGCTGGAAAAATTCTAAACAATATTTCAAAAATATTTTAAACTTACGAAAACTCCCAAATACATAATACAACAATCACTACTTTAATAAATCAGACATGCATAAAATCATAGCATATAAAAACGAACGCAATTAATTGCACAACGAGCTCTGATACCACTGTTGGGTTTCAGGCACGTGTACGCAGCGGAAAAAAAAATTTAATGTGATTTAAACGACTTTAAAGCACACAAGCACATGCCCGACAAATTAAAATCAATTAATTGCGTACCTTTGCGCTTCCAGCGAAATTAAAAACAACATACATGCTAAATAATTTAACCGAATTTAAATCAATTAACATGCTCGCGTTTAAACCAAATAACATGCTCGCAACGATTAGAACGATTACACGTAATCACATAAAATCATACGAAAGCAAACATGAATATATAGTTTAAACGTAGACGAATCGAAACAAGGGACTCGTGTGTTTACCTCTTGAAGCGTGAGGTAGGAGCACTTAGCAAGTCGAGATTGAACTAGAGGCATTGGTTCATCGAGACCTCTACATATGTCCCGATCGAACTAGAGGCATTGGTTCATCGAGACCTCTTTATATGTTCGATGACGGTGCGATCGTTCCAAGTGTTGTAATCGTCACGTGCATGACTTAGAGAATCGAATCCTCTAATCATCACATAGTCAGCTCTGGCCAGAGACTTAGAATGATTACAAACTTTCAGAACACACAGGACATCCAAGACTATTCTAGCGATCGAATCCCCGACTACAATGCACAGACCTCCCACTAGATTTCGGACTGCACGAACACTGGCCCTTGGGATGGTCCTCGGTGGAACTCAGAGATAGGTCACGATACAGCTGGTCCTCTAGTGAAGTCACGGTGATGTCTAGGTCATAAGGACTAATGGTGTACAACTATACCATAGATATCTCTACTCGATTATTGGGAACCACTTAGAGATTTCTAGGGTGAGGGAGTTCAGTGAACTCGTCAACTTACGAGCACCCACTTATGCATGCTGATATCACAATACCGTTTACTGATGAGATGCAGTACACATACACTAAGTGCTAGTCTTAATGGGAAAGGCCGATATCCTCATTAGTGGCGTAACCCTTCGACTAGGAACACGTTTAACAGTTATAATACTTGAGTAAATATCTCACGATCCTAACGATCAATTACTAGTACTTGTAATAACTGTAAGGACTATATCTATGCTTGTGACAAAGGGACAAAGATATAGAATGCCAAGGTGTTTTATCATTAATACGAATAAAAGTTCGTTTATTACAATAATAAATAAGAAAGACCACAGCCACATGTTGGCTTGTTGGTCACCTACTCTAACAAAGAAGAAGAGAAAAATATTTCTCTTCACCGAACGTGAATAGGCGTGTAGCCAAAAACAACTTATTTCTCATCAACCTAATCTCTATTATATATATTACAAGGAATTAGAGTCCCACGTAGAGAGGATTACATGGAAACAAATCCCACTCATTCTATAACTCTATATAGTCGAAAATTGCAGTCCTATGGGAACTTAATTTTCGGCTATATTAATTCCAATATATAATATTGGTTGAACTTTATTTTCTCGATTAATTCGAAAATCCAACGGGCTAGAATAGCAGGCAACTAATAATTAATTAAATCCAAAATTTTACAAGAATTCATTTAATTAATTATTAAATAATTATTTATTTTCCACTACCAAATAATTATTGAACTCCCGTTTATATTCTCAAATATTATATTCGAGCTCCGGTCGATCATTAATTAGATTCTTCCAACTTTAAGAAATCTTATAACCACCAAATAATTTATTGACTGCTAAATAAATTAAATGGTTTCTTTTCATGAGTCTTACCTGCTTAACTTATTTGAGTATTCCGAATACATACTCCACCAGGCCAGAACTTGGCATAAACAAATCTTATAAGCTACTCAAGGGTTATTATCAATCCCATATTTCAAATATGTGGACTCCTTTCGATATTTAATTTCCACCTATTAATTCTTAACGTCTCTACCCAACGCACTGGGGCCATTTGACTCAATATAGGAATCTCTCCCATTGTGACATGAAAGTGGAGATCATAAATTAAATATGTACGTTAAGTATCTAGGGATTAAGAGAGTAGGTGATTTACTGTCATCTAGAAATAATACAGTTTCATTTTGAACAGTGATGAAACAATTATTTCACTTTGTCCGGTTCAACACATGCCGGGTGTGCTAGCACAATAGGTCAAAACAATAACTACAAAAGTTATTCCCTGTTTACTGTGATCAAGACCAATCACTTAAATATTGTGCTACAATCTCTTACCAATGGTTAGTCCATTTCCATGTAGATTGTGCATATTTATCTTTATATTCTAAACGAACTTTCAAAATGATCTTTATGTGCGCCGTAGTACACCATCTCGAATATTATTAGAATATTAGACTTATGCTTTTAATTAACTGACAAACAATCAATTAAATGCATTGAATACCCTAGTGCAGATTCTCATAAAATGATAATAAACTATTTTATTAATTCAATAATAAAATTATGTAGCTAAAAGCGAGACTTTTAGTCTACTATCCTAGCAATCTCCCACTTATACTCAAAGACTCACAACTCAACATCTCTAACCCATCCATAGAACATATCTATAGGGCTATCATCAGATGTAAAAGCACACATTGTATATCTAGCGGAATATGCAATCGCAAAATTGCATAAACCTCCCACTATACGTTTTCACTTCCTTAGGAAAATAAATCTCCCACAGTGATAACATGCTATAGAAAAATTACAATTACTCGACCTTTAATTATTGAGTTGTACCAAGACTATCCGCCTAGTAAACTTAGTATACAATCTTGTATCCTTGAATACATCAGAATATACTTTACCGCGGTCTAACTTACTACCCTCTAAATAAATTCGCATTTGCTAACTATGCAAGATGCAAAGCAAGATTTGAATTTAATTATTTACTATAGCGTATGCAAGGCTTTCTTTACAACAAGAACTGCCTTCAACATCTCTATCAAATTACCTGTTCAAAGACACTGATTTCTCGACAGAGTGACTCCGTGACTGAAAGAAACAATCCTTTCTTTGGAATTTGTACACGCTAAATTTGGTAAGTATTTAAATCAATATAACTTGTCCGTGACAACTTAATGTATTATTTTATAAATCCTATAAAATGATCCATACGACACAACTAGTTCACTCAAGTTATCCATATTGATTTTACTCGAGAAACAATACCCTTACCTAAATAATTTCCAAATCGTTTTCTAAAAGGAAATTATTATCTAATACGTCTTTTAAGACTTTCACCACGCTTCCGTTACAAAATGTGATATATCTAGATTCCTAATCAAAATCAAAATATTGATTCTATGATCAATCTAAATATCACATGATATGCACACTTTGCTTAAATTCATAAATGAATTTATTCAGTTTGCATTACAATGCATATGACTCTAAGCTAAAATCCATTTAATTTGCATCGTGAAATACACTCGTCAAGAGATACGAAATCTTGGCATCCATCTACCGAATTTAAAACAAGGCACTGACATATTTTAGGAATTTGAATAGACTAAAGTGTGGCTACTAGCTAGAAGGTTTCCTCGTAGTCGATCCATTTCTTTCCGACAAAACCTTCTTACTTTAAGCCTAACCTTTTTAAAAGGTTTTCACTTTTCTCTGTCTAATCATTTCCACTTTGGATTCTTATAGCACTAAACCAATTTCTTGCATCTAGAGAAATGGGCATTCATTCATAGTTCTAGGAAGGAATTTTATGTTCATCAAGAATCTTGTTATCATTAACATTCTATAAACATACAATCTTACGGTTTCATTATGAATCCTCCCACTAGGATAAATCACCCTAAATGTAACACTAGTAACTTAAATTTCTCCCACTGGAAAGTGGCATTGGAGTTTCTATACTAGAACACAAGCGAACTCTTAACGTATTTAGGGTATACTAGAAGATTAAGACGATCAAACTTCCTTAAAACTTTTTCATTAGGCTATGTAGTCCAAAACATGATCTTCCTTTAAGAATCCAACAATGATACAAATCAATGTTTTCTTAACTCTAGGAATCAAAATGGACCACTATTGTTTTTATCTTAATATTCCATAAAATAGACATTTATTTCTAACTTATCTTCTATCAACCGTGTTGTCCCGAAGCATAAATGCTAACTGACTCCAGTTCCGAATACTACACCGATTGTACGTTTAAACAATCTTTAATTCGGCAAGAGTCATTGGATACTAACTAAGAAGATCTTAAGTTCGTAAATAAATAATCGTCTCAAATGTATATATTAGAAAAATAAATATACTCAATAAATCACTATAGATTAAACCGTCTTCAATAAGTATTAATTATTTTCGTCGCATAATTATAATCTATTGTGGTTCAATTTGGTAGAAACATATCTAGGACAAATCCCTAGTTTAACGAAACAGTTCAATAAGCTATACCCATAAAGTTTCGCCATATAAAATGACATGATATATTTATTCAAATGCTTATCTGTCACGGTCTTCAATTTCTTTAAGACCTCAGACGTATGTCGCATAATACAAATATATCTATGTCTCAAGATATCATCAATAAATGAGATGAACTACTCAAATCTACTTTAACTAGGGTATTTTTAGGTCCACAAACTATAGAATAAAATAAATCCAAAAATTATTTGATCTTATTTACACTAGGCCCATCAACCGGGCACATGGTCCTTTTACTTTCCAAATAAAATTCTTAGACTGACAGTGCCTTCACTTTTCATGAACCGTAAAGACCCATTGTAAATCAGTCTCAAAATTTTATTTAAAGTAAAATCCAAACTCTTGTAAATATCAAATAATCATGACATGGATGCGATACAAATATATATATACTTTATTGATGTTAGTTAATAGAGTTATTCATGGAATATAATAGTAGTGTAGGAAATAAAAGATTTCAATATATTTATTATCAATCAATGTGTCTAAATAAAAAAATTGTTTAGTTTCCACAATGACCAAGTCATTATTAAATAAACAAACTATTTATTTTGAACCATCCTATAGAAGAAAAATAAATTCCTTCTACTTGGAAGACACAAAATGATAATCTCTAAATATAAAATCCTACTTTCGATTTGAACATAGTTAAATGTCACTACTATTATAGGTGTCACGTGAGTGACAATAAGCCTAATTACTAGTTGATGATTGAAGGATTGACTGAATATGACTTCTAAAAGTGCCTTCTTTGATCTCTAGAGGAGAGTAAACTCAATTTGAATTCCCCATAATAATTTCAATAGAAAAGATCATTTTTTTATTCAATGTAAAATATTAAAATTCAATAGGTTTCTTTTGGATTAAGTAGATCTCGGTTTCCCACTGATCTTGGTTTCTAAGAGTTCATAAACTTTCAAAAGACGTATAGTCTTTCGAACATGAAGACTAACCAATAATCCAAATAAATATGCATGTATTCAACAGGCTTTTAATATGGCTACAAATAAAAACATAGTTCTAGATTTCTCACGTTACTAAGAAATTTACTATTATATTATTTTGTAGTTGCCATGGGCTCAGTGTAGTGTTTCTATATATTGAACCAAGATTCAATATATAACACCGAACCAATTAATCGTCCTAAGGAAATAAATGAAGAACTAAATTTTCTTCCAAAAATTCACTTCAGTTATTAACTCACGAATTTCCTCAATTAAAATACATATTTAAATTCCTCAATCGAAAGGCAGTACTTAATATATTATTATAGGTCGATTAATCCTAGCAAAGTGAGTCTACAAAGTGGATCTAAAGAATATATCATTAATTGCTAGAGAATCAAGAAAATAAATTAAAACTAAGGGCATCCTTAAGAACTCTAAGATTGTCACTTAAAATGGCTCCCCCAAACCAAAGTTTTGAAATCAACCGACAATCCATCACTATGAGGAACTGGTAGGCTACGGAGTGTAGACAGAATAAAAGTTTTCAATAGATAGACTATTGGAGTAGGTGACCAACAAGCCAACTTGTGGCTGTGGTCTTTCCTTTTATCTTGTAATAAAACAATCGTTTTTCGTTCGTAATAATAAAATATCTTATTTGGCATTCTATATCTGTTATCCCATGCAAGTAGCATAGATATAGTCCTAAAGAGTTACTCTATTACTGTGAGTTGATCTAGTAGAATCATGAGATAACTCAGCAATGTAATGTAACTGTTAAACCTTGTTCCTAGTCGATGGGTTACGCCAATAATGAGGATACCGGCCTTTCCCTCTTGAGACTAGCACTTAGTGTATGTGTACTGCGTCTCATCAGTCCTCAGTGTTGTGACATCGGCATACTTGAGTGGGTGCTCATACTAGATGAGTTCACTGAACTCCCTCGCCCTAGAAATCTATAAGTGGTTCTCATTCATCGAGTAATAGGTTTCTAAGATATAGTTGTACACCATTAGTCCTTAAGACCCAGAAATCACCGTGACTTCACTAGAGGACCGATTGTATCGTGACCTGTCTCTGAGTCCCACCGCGGACCACTCCAAGGGCCAACGTTCGTGCAATCCGAAATCTAGTGTGAAGTCTGTGCATTGTAGTAGGGGATTCGAGCGTTTGAGTAGTCATGGATGTCCTGTGTGTTCTGACGGTTTATAATCCAAGGAATCTCTAGCCAGAGTTGATAGTTGGGTGATTAGGGAAATGTGTTTCCCTAAGTCGCACACGAACGGATTTATAATACCTAGAACGTTCGCACGGTTATTGAACTTTATAAGAGGTCTCGGTGAACCAATGCCTCTAGTTCAATCGGGACATATGCTGCGAAGGGATCGTACTGTACGCTAACTATATCATAAGGTTCTTCCAGGCGCTTCACTTGTATCTAGGGAATCATGATGCGTAGTTGCTAGACGCCAATCTTGATTCGTTGGGCACCGATTTGATCGGGGATTAGGTAAAATGAGTTTTACTCTAATCGGGACTCTTGGGAGGAGTTCGTATAAGAACAATGTGTTGTTCGAATCACAAAGAGTTGTGAGCCCACGGCTAGCATACACCTGAACCATTGAGGGTCACACTTCTCGTGTAATATAGATCCTTGATAACAACAGGCATAGATTAATGTGTTAATCTTTGAACGATTGGATGTCGATATGATTGAATCCAAGATTCGTAATTGTGGATTGCGAATCGGAATAAACGAAGAGAAAGAGAGACATGCGGAATTTAGTGAACTTTCTAAATTGGGAAGTTTCCCGATTTAGCAAGTCCACTGAAGTGGAAGTTTCCAATTTTGGAAATTGGACATTTCGAAGAGGCACTCGTATCGACGAGGACTTTGAGCTCGTCACAAATATAATTTTGTTATAATTTTGTGCACGATCGTTTATTAGAAACGAGGCCGACGAGGGAACGGGCTTAATGCATCAGTGGGTCAAGCCCAATGACTTAAACCCCCTAGGGTTGAAAACCCTAGGTATAAATAGACCTCAAACAAGAGTTTGAGATCAGATTTTCAGCACCAAAAACCCTAGCCGCTCAGCCCTCTTCGGCCGTTGCTGCCCCGCCGCGCCACCGCCGATCACCGCCGGAAAACCGCCGGTTTTCTCCTCTCGTTTCCTTCGTTTTATTCTTGTTGTTATCTAACTCGTTTACATATAGTGTTGTAGTTCGATTGGGTCGAAAATACGAGGTGAAACCTAATTGGAGAGGAGCTGCTGCCCCGACGAATCCACGCACCGCCGCTGCACCGCCGCACGCGCCGCTACGCCGCCCACGCGCCGCCGCTGCTGCTACCACGCGCCGCCGCTGCTGCTGCCATTCACCGCCGTTCGTCGCTTGCTGGATCAGCTTGTTCCAGCCGTGAATTGCAGCCCCGAGGATTGGTAATTTGCAGCTTGTACATGATTGGTTCTAGGTTTCGATTCGTCGAAATCTCACGCTACAAGAGGTAAATAAATCGAAACTTTCGTATATTAATTCGAGCATGTTTGTATGAATTATAATTTATGATTATGAGTAATATGTGATTACGTGTTTCGATTTTATTGAATGATGAACAAGCATGTTTCGTAATTTTCGGTTTTACGTGTTTTTCAATTAAATCGATAATTACCATATGTATGGCGGAAGCGTTAAGGTACGTTGACTATGTGATTAGTTTATGCATGGAATCGAAACTAGTTCGATATAAAATTTTTAAATTCCGCTGCATATACATGCACGATCCCCAACAGAGGTATCAGAGCCACGGGTTAATCGTTTATTTGTCAACGTGTTTATCGCTTTCGAAAGCATGCTTCGATTTGTTGAATTGTTGAATTTTTGGTGTTATCAAATTGGGTGGTTTAATATTAATTAAATATTTTGAATATTTCAGAAAATATAAAAATTTTTAAACTCGTTTTTTCTGTTGTTTTTCAGCTGACCGAACCGGTCCGGTCGGACCGGTCTGACCGGTTCGGTCAGCACACACAAAAAAAAAAAAAAAGGGGTTTTTTAATTTAATTTTCTGAGATTAATATTAAAATTAATTGATTTTTAATTTTTGAAATTATTTATCAATTAAACCCAATTAGATAATCGATCCATTAATTTAATTTGAATTCAAAGAATAGTGTTGGATTAATTATTTAATTTAATCGTTAAATTAGTTTAATTAATGGAACACAAATTAGATGGCAAATAATTAATGGACTTCATTCTTATTTGATTGATTTATTAATGAAGGGAGTCCGTTAATTATATTTGCAATTAATCGTATTTATTAATTAATTCATGAGATGAATAATTGTGATTAAGTACGATGATGATCGTATGTCTCTCTTAGGATCAATATGCGTTTCCGCATACCTAGAGAACATAGTTGTAGGAATCACAAACGATCATAACCTAAAACTTCCGATGAGCTAATAAGATTTAATAAATAAAATCCCTCATTCTTAATCAAGAATAATTATCAAGCTATAAAGAAAAACCAAATTGTTGAATTTTTCTTTCCTTCTACCAACAATTAAATTATGCGTAGCCTCTCATAATAGTGCAGTAAGCCGTGTTAGCGGGGAGTGCTATTGTGGGATAAGCTGTAATTTAATTGACATTAGATGGAGATACGGTCATAGATAAAATTATATTGGATTAATGTGGTCGGCTAGATTAACTAGGGATTGCATTAGTTTGATATAGTTGGATCTATGACATCTCATATTGGTAGGCTAGACTTGACACACGAAGATTTTGATATTCGCTAGATTAACTTAGGTCATTATCAAGTGTGAGGTAAATCGATCTTCAGGGTCACATAGAGATGTGTTGATAGTACTCTACCTTTAGGCTTATGTAATCGGGATAGATTAACTACGGGTTACATTAGCGCTATTGGACCTAAAGCCCATTAAAGAAAAATAAGTTTTCTCGATTGTCTGCTAGAGGGTGGTGGAATTCGATAAAATTAGTGGGAGAACAATTAAAACATAAAAGTCCAAAATTTTAATTGTAACGATTATTACGAACTAAACTCTAATTATTGTCTTCTTAAAATTTTCTCAGCAACAATGTCCAAACATCCCCTTTCCTCTATCCTCGACCAAAACAAACTCACCGGTCCAAACTATTTGGATTGGCTTTGCAATCTGAAACTTGTGCTCCAAGTCGAGGAGCGTCTCTATGTGCTCAATGAACGTCCCCCCGCTGCTCTCCCTGCGACTGCTACTGCTGACGAGACTGCCACTTTTGAGGCATGGAAGAAGGACGACCTCCATGCGAGGTGCTACATGCTAGCATCCATGGTGCTAGAGCTCGCGAGGAAGTATGAGTCTCATGTGCATGCTTATGATATCAAGCATCATCTTGAAAGCATGTACAGTGAGAATACTAGGGCATCGAGGTACTCAGCTACCAAGGAGTTGATCACCATGAGGCTGCGTGAAGGGGCTTCGGTCCACGAGCACGGTCTCAAGATGATCACTCTCCTTGAGAAGTTGGTGAGCCTTGATGTCACCCTCCCGGTCGAGCTCTCGGTGGATTTGATCCTACTTTCCCTTCCTAGTTCCTATGAATCGTTCATAGTGAACTTCAACATGAACAAGCTCGATCCACCATTGGATGAGTTGTTAAACATGTTGGTCAGCTATGAGTCCACGATCAAGAAGGAGAAATCTGTTCTCCTAGTTGCTCCTTCTGCAAAGAAAGGTTCTTTATAGAAGAAAAGGAAAGAAAGAAGTTTCGGCCCGAGCAAGAAACTTGAGAAGGGCGAGTCGAGCGGAGTGAAGAATGACAAGGTCACCAAACAAGTTGATGACGCTTGCCATCATTGTGGAAAGAAGGGCCATTGGCGACGCAACTGCAAGGCTTACCTCGATCAGAAGCGTTCTGAAAAGGGTACGTATTTAGTTGAAGTTAATTTGTCCGTTAAATCATCTGCTTGGGTATTGGATACTGGTTGTGGCTCACATCTTTGTAATGATTTGCAGCTCATGACAAGAAGTAGGAAGCTTAATGTGGGTGAGACCTACCTAAGAATGGGCAACAGAGCAAGGGTTGCTGCTGAAGCCATTGGGACAATTTATCTTTCTGTTTTGGATTCTAGTTTTTCCATTGTTTTGAACAATTGTTTATTTGTTCTGTCACTTATTCGAAACCTTATTTATATTCCTGTTTTGGATAATGAAGGTTTTACTTTTGTTTTTGGAAATTCGATTTGCATTATACAAAAGGATCAAAATATGATTTGTAAGGGACAACTTATAAACAACTTATATGAACTGAATCCAAATGAAATACCTATTAACGTTATATCAGCAAAACGAAAAGATATAAGTCTTAACCCCGCACAACTTTGGCACGCTCGACTGGGTCACATTTCCTTGAGAAGGATCAACAAGTTTGTAAGTGAAAAAATGTTCTCCTTGGAGGACGTGAAATCACTTCAAACTTGTGTATCCTGCCTTAAAGGAAAAATGACCAAGACTCCCTTCAAAGGGAAGATGGAACGAGCCGAGGGTCTTTTGGATTTTATCCATTCAGACGTGTGTGGTCCACTAAGCGTTAGTGCTAGGGGTGGTTTTAACTACTTCGTTACCTTTACCAATGATTATTCTAGGTATGGTTTCGTGTACTTAATGAAGTATAAGTCTGAAACTTTTGAAAAGTTCAAAGATTTTAGACACCAAGTAGAAAACCAACTCGGTAGACGTATTAAGAAACTACGATCCGATCGTGGTGGTGAATACTTAAGTACTGAGTTTATAGACTATCTTAAAGAGAATGGGATTCTGTCTCAATGGACTCCTCCTGGAACTCCTCAACTTAATGGAGTTTCCGAACGTCGGAATCGAACACTGTTAGACATGGTTCGATCTATGATGGGGTTCACCGAGCTACCGGCATACCCGTGGGGTCATGCACTCCTAACTGCCGTGTATTTGCTGAATAGAGTTAATACCAAAGCAGTTAACTCCACACCTTATGAACTTTGGCACTCCAAGAAACCCAAGTTTAAACATATTAGGATATGGGGTTGTCCCACTTACGTGAAGCAGCTAGTGGGAGATAAGTTGGATAGAAAATCCGACTTGTGCTATTTTGTGGGGTATCCCGAGGATTCCATAGGATACGAATTCTACTATGTTTCCGAGGCAAAGGTGTCGTCTCGAGAAATGCCGTGTTCCTTGAGAAGGAATTTCTATCGGATAGGAAGGGTAGTCTAGTTGATCTCGAAGAAGTTCGAGAACCACAATCTGAAGTTCAAGCACGACAATCAGATAATGAACCAATTCAACAAACCACCAATATACCTCCTGAACCGTCGCTACGTAGATCCGAAAGAGTTCGGAGAGCGCCCGATAGGTTATTCCTCGTTGATGAAGTTGACCAAGGATGTGATCCTATAACTTTCAACGAAGCTGTATTGGATACAGACAAGGGACATTGGCTTAATGCCATGAAATCCGAAATGGACTCTATGTACTCCAACAAGGTATGGACCTTGGTAGATCCACCCGAGGGAATCGTTCCCATAGGCTGCAAGTGGATCTATAAGAAGAAAATTGGAGTAGATGGAAAGGTACGACCTACAAAGCTAGATTGGTAGCGAAGGGTTATACTCAAAAGCAAGGAGTTGACTATGAGGAAACCTTCTCTCCAGTTGCTATGCTTAAGTCCATTAGGATTTTGCTTGCCATCTCTGCGTGGTACGACTACGAGATATGGCAAATGGATGTGAAGACCGCTTTCCTTAATGGGGACATTGAGGAAGAAATTTACATGGCGCAGCCGGAAGGCTTCATATCTTCTGGAGATGAGCAAAAGGTTTGCAAACTCCAGCGATCCATTTATGGATTGAAACAAGCATCCCGTAGTTGGAATAAAAGGTTCGACACAACTATCAAAGAGTTTCAATTTGTGAAAAACCCGGAGAAACCTTGTGTCTACAAGAAGGTTAGTGGGAGTGCAGTGACTTTCCTCGTACTTTATGTTGATGACATACTACTCATTGGGAATGATGTAGGGATGTTGCAGTCAACTAAAGTATGGTTATCCACACGTTTCTCGATGAAGGATTTGGGAGGAGCATCCTACGTATTGGGAATACGGATCTATAGAGATAGATCGAGGAGATTGCTTGGCTTGTCCCAATCCATGTACATAGACACCGTTCTTAAACGGTTTAGCATGGAAGAATCCAAGAAGGGATTCTTGCCAATGTCCCATGGGGTTCGTCTCTCGAAATCCATGCGTCCTCAAACGCAAATGGAAATCGAGGAGATGAAAACGAAACCTTATGCATCCGCTATAGGAAGCATAATGTATGGCATGCTGTGTACACGACCTGATATTGCATATGCTGTGAGCGTCACAAGCAGATATCAGTCTGACCCCGGCCCAGCCCATTGGAAGGCTGTGAAGGACATTCTTAAGTACTTGCGAAGAACTCGAGATTTGTTTTTGGTCTATGGGGATACCGAGTTGAAATTAGAAGGCTTCACGGATTCTAGTTTTCAATCCGACGTGGATGACTCGAAGTCAAACTCGGGGTATATATTCAAAGTCAACGGGGGTGCCGTGTGTTGGAAGAGTTCCAAACAAGGCACGACGGCTGATTCCACCACCGAGGCTGAATATATTGCAGCATCAGATGCTTCAAAGGAAGGGTCATGGATTAGGAAATTCATCCAAGAGTTGGGTGTATTTCCGAACGCTAGCGATCTAGTACGGCTGTACTGCGATAACAACGGAGCCGTAGCGCAAGCTAAGGAACCAAGAGCTCATCAGAAGACGAAGCACGTGTTGAGAAAATACCATGTGATCCGAGAGAGAGAGGTGAAGTCAAGCTAGACAGAGTCACCTCGGAGGACAATATTGCAGATCCCTTCACCAAGCTATTGTCAGGATCAGTCCACGAGAAACATCGAGAGTCGATGGGACTTAGATTTATGAGTAGTTGGCTTTAGGTCAAGTGGGAGATTGTTGGAGTAGGTGACCAACAAGCCAACTTGTGGCTGTGGTCTTTCCTTTTATCTTGTAATAAAACAATCGTTTTTCGTTCGTAATAATAAAATATCTTATTTGGCATTCTATATCTGTTATCCCATGCAAGTAGCATAGATATAGTCCTAACGAGTTACTCTATTACTGTGAGTTGATCTAGTAGAATCATGAGATAACTCAGCAATGTAATGTAACTGTTAAACCTTGTTCCTAGTCGATGGGTTACGCCAATAATGAGGATACCGGCCTTTCCCTTTTGAGACTAGCACTTAGTGTATGTGTACTGCATCTCATCAGTCCTCGGTGTTGTGACATCGGCATACTTGAGTGGGTGCTCATACTAGATGAGTTCACTGAACTCCCTCGCCCTAGAAATCTATAAGTGGTTCTCATTCATCGAGTAATAGGTTTCTAAGATATAGTTGTACACCATTAGTCCTTAAGACCCAGACATCACCGTGACTTCACTAGAGGACCGATTGTATCGTGACCTGTCTCTGAGTCCCACCGCGGACCACTCCAAGGGCCAACGTTCGTGCAATCCGAAATCTAGTGTGAAGTCTGTGCATTGTAGTAGGGGATTCGAGCGTTTGAGTAGTCATGGATGTCCTGTGTGTTCTGACGGTTTATAATCCAAGAAATCTCTGGCCAGAGTTGATAGTGGGGTGATTAGGGAAATGTGTTTCCCTAAGTCACACACGAACGGATTTATAATACCTAGATCGTTCGCACGGTTATTGAACTTTATAAGAGGTCTCGGTGAACCAATACCTCTAGTTCAATCGGGACATATGATGCGAAGGGATCGTACTGTACGCTAACTATATCATAAGGTTCTTGCAGGCACTTCACTTGTATCTAGGGAATCATGATGCGTAGTTGCTAGACGCCAATCTTGATTCGTTGGGCACCGATTTGATCGGGGATTAGGTAAAATGAGTTTTACTCTAATCGGGACTCTTGGGAGGAGTTCGTATAAGAACAATGTGTTGTTCGAATCACAAAGAGTTGTGAGCCCACGGCTAGCATACACCTGAACCATTGAGGGTCACACTTCTCGTGTAATATAGATCCTTGATAACAACAAGCATAGATTAATGTGTTAATCGTTGAACGATTGGATGTCGATATGATTGAATCCAAGATTCGTAATTGTGGATTGCGAATCGGAATAAACGTAGAGAAAGAGAGACATGCGGAATTTAGTGAACTTTCTAAATTGGGAAGTTTCCCGATTTAGCAAGTCCACTGAAGTGGAAGTTTCAAATTTTGGAAATTGGACATTTCGAAGAGTCACTCGTATCGACGAGGACTTTGAGCTCGTCACAAATATAATTTTGTTATAATTTTGTGGACGATCGTTTATTAGAAACGAGGCCGACGAGGGAACGGGCTTAATGCATCAGTGGGTCAAGCCCAATGACTTAAACCCCCTAGGGTTGAAACCCTAGGTATAAATAGACCTCAAACAAGAGTTTGAGATCAGATTTTCAGCACCAAAATCCCTAGCCGCTCAGCCCTCTTCGGCCGTTGCTGCCCCGCCGCGCCACCGCCGATCACCGCCGGAAAACCACCGGTTTTCTCCTCTCGTTTCCTTCGTTTTATTCTTGTTGTTATCTAACTCGTTTACATCTAGTGCTGTAGTTCGAGTGGGTCGAAAATACGAGGTGAAACCTAATTGGAGAGGAGCTGCTGCCCCGACGAATCCACGCACCGCCGCTGCACCGCCGCACGCGCCGCTACGCCGCCCACGCGCCGCCGATGCTGCTGCCACGCGCCGCCGCTGCTGCTGCCATTCACCGCCGTTCGTCGCTTGCTGGATCAGCTTGTTCCAGCCGTGAATTGCAGCCCCGAGAATTGGTAATTTGCAGCTTGTATGTGATTGGTTCTAGGTTTCGATTCGTCGAAATCTCACGCTACAAGAGGTAAATAAATCGAAACTTTCATAAATTAATTCGAGCATGTTTGTATGAATTATAATTTATGATTATGAGTAATATGTGATTACGTGTTTCGATTTTATTGAATGATGAACAAGCATGTTTCGTAATTTTCGGTTTTACGTGTTTTTCAATTAAATCGATAATTACCATATGTATGGCGGAAGCGTTAAGGTACGTTGACTATGTGATTAGTTTATGCATGTAATCGAAACTAGTTCGATATAAAAAATTTAAATTCCGCTGCGTATACATGCACGATCCCCAACATAGACATGTAAAACATCTTTAATTTTATTATCATTCCAATTCGGCGGTCTTGGAAAATAAAATTAAATAGTCGGTTACTTTGGTCCAATAAAATATAACAGGGACTTCGGAGTGAAGTATAGTTATAATTATATTTTATTGTTAAGTGTTTAACCATCAAGTCATCTTAAAATCAATTGTTCTATGATATCCGTCGACTCGGAGTGAGACAAACATATCACTACAATTTCTTTAATAATTATCCGTTAGGAGACTTTTGTAGATAAGTGTATAATTAAAAGTGTTCGGAGTGAGAGCGACGTTCGATAAATCTCATTTTTCACAATTAATTAATTTATCTTAAAGCCTATGATGGAGACCTTAGGATTTATACGTAATAAACTCCCCGATACACTTAATATTTTTAAAAACATTTCTCAAGAGGGAATCTATGAAAATAATTATCATGCTCAATTTCTAGATTCTCTAATTATATGTCTTCTGACTATCAATTAATTTTAAATTGATTATTCTATGATATCTATTTTACACCACATGGAGAAAATAATGTATCACAATAATCAATTCCAAATTATCCGTTAGGAAATTTTTCTAGATAATGTCTATAATTAATTATGCCCGGAGTGGGAGCGAAATTCGATAAATCTCCTCTCTCATAATCAATTATATTATCTAAAATCTATGACGATGTCCAATATAATTAATCATAGAAATACTATGGGAACCTACTGAGTGTGTTCTATTTCTATGTTCTCTAGTTATATATATCATGGGATACTATTAATACACAAATTAATTATCCTATATAAAAAATATAGAGAAACTACGAATCATGATAAATTTATCATGTTCAACAAAGTCATCTATGTTATCTAATTATAATCCATGGTATCATATAAAAACATTTATAACCAAATATAATTCACATAGATGAACATGAACATAATAAATTAAATGCAAATTTATGCATGTCCAAATTTCATGTTGTCCAATTATATGTCATGGGTATCACATAAAAAAATTAAGCCCAAATATAATAAACATGAATAATGCATGCAATCATGCTCATAACAAATATAAGCACACATCAACCATAAAATATTAAATAAAACAATTTATTTTTTCCGCTATTATGGTTAAGTTGGGACCCTCTGATTTAGACTCCTTAAGATTAGGAAGTCCAAAAGTCCCCGTAAACTTCTGAATTCTTGAATTCCACGCTGCCCGGAGCCGCTGTCCGCTGCCCGATGTCGAGACCCCGCGCGGTTGATAATTCTGGTATTGTCCTGGAACTTTCAGCCTTGTTCTGAAATTTATATCTCTATTTGAGTAACTCCGATTCACGATCCGAATGGTCCAATTCTACGCCAAGGAGTTAGGAACCTCTAGAAAACATTTCAGCTCGATCCGGTGGTAGACAATGCCGTGATAACAGAAACGGCACAGTCGCGCAAACAATTCCGAGAACAAAATCTGCTCTATTCTATCTATGTAATTTCTATCTAAAACTCCTCTAGAAAAATTACAAAAAATAAAAATATCGTAGGCACACGATCTTCCATCAATATCTAGCGATGGAAATTAAAACCGACATGTAACTACTCACGAGGCAGTGGGATCCATTCACATAAAACATAAATAAAATATTCATAACTATAATAGCGGATTTTATATTCTGCAAAACAAAGTCAGAAACAAAACGCTACATGCATCATATGATTTTTCCGTTGCTATGCAATTTTGGACAACATGTGAACCTCAAACGAATTAATCAAAGAAGCTCTGATACTAATTGTTGGGATGTGAAGCCCAGAATTCAATGAAAATTTGCAAGAGGTTCTGTATTAGCTGGTTTTAATTTTATTAACATGCTTTGATTAGATTCTTTTAAAGCGGAATAAATCTACTCTAGCAACTTACAGTTTTCGCGAGCAGATTCGTTTCTATCTTCGGCGCACGGACGAGAATCCACGTCAAACCTTCATTGTATGGGTTAAGAAGCTACTGTATAAATTTCAAGCCTATCGGATGAACGGTTGATTTATGGTGAATTTCTTTGCAGGACTGCTCAGAAATTCTCGGGAATAAATGTTTGCTCTAAAAAATCTATAGTCTTCTATTGTATATCCCGGATTAGTAATTCTTCTACAAGGGTGGACTTGTACTTGAAGAAATCTAAACCTATAATGGAGAAATTTAGAGAGAAAAGTAGAAGAGAAAAATATTTCTCTTCACCGAACGTGAATAGGCGTGGAGCCAAAAAAAACTTATTTCTCATCAACCTAATCTCTATTATATAAAGCATAAGGAATTAGTGTACCACATAGAGAGGATTACATGGAAACAAATCCCACTCATTCTATAACTCTATATAGTCGAAAATTGCAGTCCTGTGGGAACTTAATTTTCGGCTATATTAATTCCAATAAACAATATTGGTTGAACTTTATTTTCTCGATTAATTAGAATATCCAACGAGCTACAATAGGGACTAAAGGAGAAAATATAAATCCGGCAACTACTAGTTAATTAAATCAAAACTCTTACAAGAATTCATTCAATTAATTATTAAATAATTATTTATTTTCCACTACCAAATAATTATTGAACCCCCGTTTATATTCTCTAATATTACATTCGAGCTCCGATCGATCATTACTTAGATTCTCCCCACTTTAAGAAATCTTATAACCACCAATTAATTTATTCACTGCTAAAAAATTAAATGGTTTCTTTTCATGAGTCTTACCTGCTTAACTTATTTGAGTATGCCGGATACGAAATCCAGCTGGTCATGACTTGGCATAAACAAATCTTATAAGCTACTAAAGGGTTATTATCAATCCCATATTTCAGATATGTGGATTCCTTTCGATAATTAATTTCCACCTATTAATTCTTAATGTCTCTACGCAATGCACCGGGGGCCATTTGACTCAATATAGAAATCTCTCCCATTGTGACATCAAAGTAGACATCATAAATTAAATATGTACGTTAAGTATCTAGGGATTAAGAGAGTAAGCAATTTACTGTCAACTAGAAATAATACAGTTTCATTTTGAACAGTGATGAAACAATTATTTCACTTTGTCCGGTTCAACACATGGCGGGTGTGCTAACACAATAAGTCAAAACAATAAACCACAAAAGTTATTCTCTGTTTACTGTGATCAAGACCAATCACTTAAATACTGTGCTACAATCTCTTACCAATTGTTAGTCCATTTCCATCTAGATTGTGAACATTTATCTTTATATTCTAAACGAACTTTCGAAATGATCTTTCTGTGCGCCGTAGCACACCATCTCGAATACTATTAGAATATTAGACTTATTCTTTTAATTAATTGTCAAACAATAAATTAAATGCATTGAATACCCTAGTGCAGATTCTCATAAAATGATAATAAACTATTTTATTAATTCAATAATAAAATTATGTAGCTAAAAGCGAGACTTTTAGTCTACTTTCCTAACACTATTTTCTTACGTTTTGCTGATATAATATTAATTGGTATTTCATTTGGATTTAGTTCATACAAGTTGTTTAATAGTCGTCCCTTGCAAATCAAATTTTCATTCTTTTGTATATTGCAAATCGAATTTCCAAAAACAAAAGTAAAACTTTCAATATCTAATACAATAATAGAAATAAGGTTTCTAATGAGAGACGGGACAAATAAACAATCGTTCAAAACAATAGGAAAACTAGAATCCAAAACATTTAAGTAAATTGTGCCAATGGCTTCAGCAGCAACTCTTGCTCCATTCCCCATCCTTCGGTAGGTCTCACCCGCTCTATGCTTTCTACTTCTTGTCATTAGCTGCAAATCATTGCACAAATGTGAGCCACAGCCCGTATTTAATACCCAAGAAGAAGAATTGACAGAAAAATTTATGTCAATGAAATACGTACCCTTTTCAGAACATTTCTGCTTTAGGTAAGCATTGCAGTTGCGACACCAATGTCCTTTCTTTCCACAATGATGGCAAGCATCATCAACTTGCTTGTCGACTTTCTCCTTGGGGCCCCCACTACCTTCACCCACATCGAACTTGCTGTTTGGGAAGGGACAATAGAAGTAGCCGCAACGAGAACAGACTTCTCTTTCTTACTGGTGGACTCGAAACTGACCAACATGTTCATTAACTCATCCAATGGAGGATCTAGTTTGTTCATGTTGAAGTTCACTATGAACGATTCATAGGAACTAGGAAGAGACAACAGGATCAAATCCAACGAGAGCTCGGCAGGGAGGCTGACATCAAGGTTCACTAGCTTTTCAATGAGAGTGATCATTTTGAGACAGTGCTTGTGGACCGAAGTCCCTTCCCGCAGTCTCGCCGTGATCAACTCCTTTGTAGCAGCGTACCTCGATGCCCTAATATTCTCACTATACATGCTATCGAGATCTCTCATTAAGGACATAGAGACGCCCCTCAACGGTTAGCACAAGTTTAAGACCACACAACCTATCTAGGTAATTACGGCCATTGAGTTTATTGTCGAGGATTGACATTATGGGATTCATCGACATGATTATCTGAGAGGTTTACTAAACAGGATTATTAGAGATTCGTATTAAATGAATTATACAATTAAATGTTTAGACTTATGTTATTTAATTGTTCTCCAACTAATTTTATCGCGTTCCACTTCCCTCTAGTAGACAAACGAAAAAACCGATTTTTCTTTAATGGGCTTTAGGTCCAATAGACAAATATAACCCGTAGTTAATCTAGCCCGATTATATTTGCCCAAAGGTAGATAACAATCAATCATATCCTATATATGACCCTAAAGTAATTTTCCTCACACTTGATAATGACCTAAGTTAATCTCGCGAATTCAAAATCTTCGTGTGTCAAGTCTAACCTACCAATCAAAGATGCTCATAGAACTTAATTATGCCAAATTAATGCAGTCCCTAGTTAATCTAGCCGACCACGTTAATCAAGCATAACCTTTTCTATGGCTACCTTCATCGTTATGTCAATTGAATTACAGCTTACTTTACCATAGCACTCCCTGCTAACACGACTTACTGCACTACGGTAAAGGGCTACACATAATTCAACCATTGGTAGGAGGAAAGAAAAATTAAAAAAATTGGTTTTTCTTTATAGCTGGAAATAATTCTTAATTTGATTAAGAATGAGGGATTTTTAGACAAAAAATTTATCTCATCAGAAGGTTTAGATTGGTTTATGTGATTCCTACATCTGTGTTCTCTAAAGGTATATGGAAGCGCATATTGTCCTCAGAGGAACATACGACTTAACTATATAATTAATTACATTAATTAATTATCGGGTTTTTGAAAATAATTATAGAACCTCAACTAGCATAAATATGTCAAATAATGTATGTTGAGGTACTAATAATTAAGTTGAAGTATAATAGATATTATATGTGTGTTCTATTAATTAAAATCAATTTAACAATTGAAATTAATTAATTAATCTAACACCTATTTACTAAAATAGATGATTGTTGATTCGATTATCTAATTGGGTTTAATTGAAAATAATTTTCCAAAAATTAAAATCAATTTGTTTTAAGTTTAATTTTAGAAATCTGAAATAAAATTTTTTTTTAGTGAACCGGTTCGGACCGAAAAGGTCCGGTTTGTTGGAGTAGGTGACCAACAAGCCAACTTGTGGCTGTGGTCTTTCCTTTTATCTTGTAATAAAACAATCGTTTTTCGTTCGTAATAATAAAATATTTCATTTGGCATTCTATATCTCTTATCCCATGCAAGCAACATAGATATAGTCCTAACGAGTTACTCTATTACTGTGAGTTGATCTAGTAGAATCATGAGATAACTCAGCAATGTAATGTAACTGTTAAACCTTGTTCCTAGTCGATGGGTTACGCCAATAATGAGGATACCGGCCTTTCCCTTTTGAGACTAGCACTTAGTGTATGTCTACTGCGTCTCATCAGTCCTCGGTGTTGTGACATCGGCATACATGAGTGGGTGCTCATACTAGATGAGTTCACTGAACTCCCTCACCCTAGAAATCTATAAGTGGTTCTCATTCATCGAGTAATAGGTTTCTAAGATATAGTTGTACACCATTAGTCCTTAAGACCCAGACATCACCGTGACTTCACTAGAGGACCGATTGTATCGTGACCTGCTCCTGAGTCCCACAGCGGACCACTCCAAGGGCCAACGTTCGTGCAATCCGAAATCTAGTGTGAAGTCTGTGCATTGTAGTAGGGGATTCGAGCGCTTGAGTAGTCATGGATGTCCTGTGTGTTCTGACGGTTTATAATCCAAGGAATCTCTGGCCAGAGTTGATAGTGGGGTGATTAGGGAAATGTGTTTCCCTAAGTCGCACAAGAACGGATTTATAATACCTAGAACGTTCGCACGGTTATTGAACTTTATAAGAGGTCTCGGTGAACCAATGCCTCTAGTTCAATCGGGACATGTGCTGCGAACGGATCGTACTGTACGCTAACTATATCATAAGGTTCTTGCAAGTACTTCACTTGTATCTAGGGAATCATGATGCGTAGTTGCTAGACGCCAATCTTGATTCGTTGGGCACCGATTTGATCGACGATTAAGTAAAATGAGTTTTACTTTAATCGGGACTCTTGGGAGGAGTTCGTATAAGAACAATGTGTTGTTCGAATCACAAAGAGTTGTGAGCCCACGGCTAGCATACACCTGAACCATTGAGGGTCACACTTCTCGTGTAATATAGATCCTTGATAACAACAAGCATAGATTAATATGTTAATCTTTGAACGATTGGATGTCGATATGATTGAATCCAAGATTCGTAATTGTGAATTGCGAATCGAAATAAACGTAGAGAAAGAGAGAAATGCGGAATTTAGTGAACTCTCTAAATTGGGAAGTTTCCCGATTTAGTAGGTCCACTGAAGTGGAAGTTTCCAATTTTGGAAATTGGAAATTTCGAAGAGGCACTCGTATTGACGAGGACTTTGAGCTCGCCACAAATATAATTTTGTTATAATTTTGTGAACGATCGTTTATTAGAAACGAGGCCGACGAGGGAATGGGCTTAATGCATCAGTGGGTCAAGCCCAATGACTTAAGCCCACAAGGGTTGAAAACCCTAAGTATAAATAGACCTCGAACAAGAGTTTGAGATCAGATTTTTTACACCAAAACCCTAGCCGTCCAAGCCCTAGCCGCTCAGCCCTCTCGGCCGTTGCAGCCCCGCCGCGCCGCCGATTGTCGCCGGTTTTCTCCTCTCTATTCCTTCGTTTATTCTTGTTGTTTATCTAACTTGTTTACATCTAGTGTTGTAGTTCGAGTGGGTCAAAAATACGAGGTGAAACCTAATTGGAGAGGAGCTGCTGCCCCGACGGAATCCACGCACCGCCGCACGCGCCGCTGCACCGTCCACGCGCCACCGCCGCTGACTTCGCCACGCGCCGCCGTCCGTGGCCTGCTGGATCAGTTTGCTCCAGCCGTGAGTTGCTGCTCCGGGGATTGGTAATTCGCAGCTTGTACGTGTTTGGTTCTAGGTTTCGATTCGTCGAAATCTCACGCTACAAGAGGTAATTAAATCGAAACTTTCGTAAATTGATTTGAACATGTTTGTATGAATTTCAATTTATGAGCTTGAGTAATATGTGATTACGTGTTTCGATTTTATCGTATGATGAACAAGTATGTTTTATAATTTTTGGTTTTACATGTTTTTAATAAAATCGATTATTACCATATGTATGGCGGAAGCGTTAAGGTACGTTGACTATGTGATTAGTTTATGCATGTAATCGAAACTAGTTCGATCTAAAAAAATTTAAATTCCGCTGCGTATACATGCACGATCCCCAACATGGTTCTGACCGGTCCAGTTGACACAACTTAGTGGGCCGGGTCAGTCAGAGCGAGAACCGGTCTGACCGACCCGAATCCACGTGGATTCAGTCAATTGGATCGAATAGAACCATCGAACCGGCCGGTTCGATCCGAATAATTAAAAAACCGACATTTTAAATTAAATTTCAGATCCGATATTCCAATTATAAACAATTTAAAGCTGGAAATATTCTAAACAATATTTCAAAAATATTTTCAACTTTCGAAAACACCCAATTAAATAATACAATAATCACAACTTTAATAAATCGAACATGCATCAAAATAAGCATAGCATATAATAACGCAATTAATTGTGCAACGAGCTCTGATACCACTGTTGGGAATCGGACACGTGTACGCAGCGGAAAACAAAAATTTTATGCGAATATAAACAAATTTAAATCACACAATCACATGCCCGACAATTATAAACAATTAATTGCGTACATTTGCGCTTCAACCGAATATTAAAAACAACAATTATGCGAATTAATTTAATCGACAGTAAATCAATTAGCATGCTCGCAGTAAATCATTTAACATGCTCGCAATAAATCATAAATTTTATGTAAACACAACATATATATAAATTCACGAAACATACTACGAACATAGATAATTTAATCTAATTGAATTTAAAAACTAACGAATACTGGATTCGAGAATTACCTCTCGAAGCGTGAGGTTGGCCCACAAATCGAAGCAAGCCTGCCACGGAAACCAATTCGTTCAATCCGCGAGCGGCGACGGCGAAGCAGCAGCGGCGGTGGTGCAAGCGACGGCGGCGCGTGTGGATCACGCGCTGTCTTCGGGCGGCGCATGGGAGCGCGTGCGTCGTCGGATCGGGGCTGCTCCTCGGCTCTTCGATTTTTCGATCTTCCTCCTCTCGGATTTCATCTCGTATACTTCAATGTACTAAATACTGTTGGGAATCGGACACATGTACGCAGCGGAAAACAAAATTTTTATGCGACTTGAACAATTTAAAAAACATAAACACATGCCCGATAATTGAAATCAATTAATTGCGTACCTTTGCGCTTCCAGCGAAATTAAAAACAACATACATGCTTAATTATTCAACCGAATTTAAATCAATTAGCATGCTCGCGTTTAAATCAAATAACATGCTCGAAACAAATAAAACGATTTCATGTAATCACATAAAATCATACAGTGACGAACATGAACATTTTATTTGAACGTAAACGAATCAAGAACAATGAATTCGTGAGTTTACCTCTTGAAGCGTGAGGTAGACCCACTAAGCAAGACGGAATTGCTACGGAAACCAATCCGTACAATCCGGGGCAGCAGCGGTGGAGCGGCAGCAGTGGCAAGACGGGCCAAGGCGGCGGGTGTGACTCACGCGCGGTCTTCATGCGGCGCGTGGGGATGAGTGCGGCTTCGGCTCGTGTGCTGCTCCTCGATTCTTCGATCTTCGATCTTCCTCCTCTCGGATTTCACCTCGTATACTTCGATCTACTAAATACGTGGCACTAGACACGTAATAGTTAGAAAAACGGAAGAAAAGAAGGAATCGGCCAACGAATGGCCGATTCCGGCGAAACGGCGACGACGACGGCGGTGGTGGCCGTGGGAGAGGGTGGCCGATCAAGAGAGGCAGCGGCTAGGGTTAGGGTTAAATCTTGTGTCTTTGTGCAAGACCTATAAATCAAGTATTTATAGTGTCTTGCATAAAACCGTAGCGGGCTTAAGTTGGGCCGGCCCCAACAGCTTAAGTTCGTTAGTTCTTTTACTTGCTCGTCTCTCTCATTTCAATGATCGGAAAATTGCAACGATTACATTTTCGGAATCATTATAATGTCCTTGTCATTACGAGTGCCAACTCTCGATTTCCAACTTTCCAAAAGTGGAAACCCTAATTCAGTGCACTTTCTAAATTTTAAAACTTCCCGATTTAGAAAGTTAACTAATACGTTTGCCTATTATTTTCCTTTTCTTATTCTCATTCATAATTCCAAATTACGAATGTTGGACCCAATCATATTGACTTCCTATCATGCAAAGATAAACCATTTTATCTCTGACCGTTTATTCAAAGATCTCATATGCACGAGCAGTGTGACCCTCGATGGTTCAGGTGTAAGCTAGCCGTGGGCCCACAACCCTTTGTGATCAAAACTCGTCCCTTAGAGTTACGATTAAGATGAAGCTCGTTTCACCTAACGAATCAAGATTGGCGTCTAGCAACTACGCGTCATGATTCCCTAGATACAAATGAAGTGCCTGCAAGAACCTTCAGATATGGTTAACGTACAGTACGGTCCCTTCGATACATATGTCCCGATTGAACTACATGCATTGGTTCATCGAGACCTCTTTATTTGTTCAATGACGGTGCGATCGTTCTAAGTGTTGTAATCATTACGTGCATGACTTAGAGAATCAAATTCTCTAATCATCACTTAGTGAGCTCTGGCCAGAGACTTAGAATGATTACAAACTTTCAGAACACACAGGACATCCAAGACTATTCTAGCGATCGAATCCCAGACTACAATGCACAGACCTCCCACTAGATTTCGGACTGCACGAACACTGACCCTTGGGATGGTCCTCAGTGGAACTCATGGACAGGTCACGCACTAGGCCAAAATGCAACACTGGCGACGAAATTTCGCGACGCATTTCGTCATCTAGCGACGTTTTATCGCGGATAGCGACGATTTATTTTCGTCGCCAAATCATTAAAAAATCGTCGCGTACAGCCCTGTCGCAAAGTCAGCGACGAAAATAAAATTGCGATGCAAAGTGTGGCGACGAAAACATCCATTCGTCGCGAAAATCGTATTTTCTGAAAAAAAATATTTTTTTATTGTTCGCGATGGAAAACTAATATCGTCGCATGTATTTGCTACGAATTTTCTTATTTCGTCGCAAGTGCACCGAATTTGTGGGCGACTAAATAGTTGTTTCCTCGCCCGGTTCTATTTTTTGTGGCGACGAAAACTGAATTAGATTTCGTCGCAAACTTTTTTTTTTTTATTAATTTATTTATTTTAATTACATTTCACCTGTTAAAACTGAATTAGATTTCACCTGCTAAAAAAAATAAAAAAAAAACCAAAACCATATTTACTCAAAAATATTAAAAACCACGATTACCAATTAAATATCAAAATACAACACAAACATCAATTCAAAAATTACATAAAAACTTGAAACCATAAATGTATTAGTTCAAGAGGCACACTAATTGCATCTCGTTTTTATACTCCACCATTAAAACGCTCGAGCAAGTTGTTCAAAAGAGCTCGGGTTTCCTGCAATTGCTCTTCTAATCGATCAACTTTTTCATCTTTAACTTTATTTGTTTCTCGGGTTTCGTGCGATTGTTGTTCCAATCGATTCACTTGTTCGTCTTTCATTTGCATTTGTTCTTGCATTGCCTTCATTTGAATCTCCAGTTGAATCTCCACGTCTGATGGTCTCGAAGTGCTCCCTAAAATAATTGTGTTTTTTATTGGATGAAAATCAAATGAAAATAGTTGTAGTTTTAAGATTTTTATAAGTAACTTACTCAATGTACGGTTGAATTTCATCAGAGTTAAAAAGACAATAGTTGTGTGCCTTTTCCATTTCATCATAAGTAAGAGTTCTATACTTAGATCGCACTTCATTGCCTTGTCTATCATCGACAAAAATGTTCATAGATGAACTTTCTGTGTACAATGAGCAAAAATTTAAGCACTCCTCAGTGATGTAGCGTTCAGCAATTGAACCCTCGGGGCACTTTTTATTTCGAACAAATGACTTTAAGTGACCCAAGTATCTGAGATTGAAATAAATATTTATTAAAAATAAATATAACTATTTCAATAATTTACGTAAAGAAATTAGATTTTTAAATAAATTAAGTACCTCTCTATCGGATACATCCATCTATAATTCACCGGTCCAGCAACCATTGCTTCATGAGCTAGATGAACCGGCAAATGCATCATAACAACAAAGAATGCCGGAGGAAACAATTTCTCAAGATCACACAAAATTTTCACAATGTCGGAGTGCAGTTTTCGAAAATCTTCAATTGAGTTAGTTTTTGAACACAATTCTCGAAAAAAACTGCACAACTGGATTATTGTACTAGCCAACTTTTTTGGTAAGTCCACGTTACGGATTGCTAATGGAAGCAACTGTTGCATTAGTACGTGGTAGTCATGGCTTTTTAATCCCCCTATTTTGTCTTCACCAAAACAACGGGCTATATTAGATGCATAGCCGTTAGGAACCTTAACATTTGCTATAACATCACACACGACCTTCTTGGATTGGGAAGACAACTTGTGATACTTTCCTAATTTTGGAACGAGATTGGGAAATCGAGGACCAGACTTGCCTGACGGTGGATTTTTAATTTTTCCAATGTCCTCCTTAGCATTGTCAAACCCGTCATTTTTGCCAAGAATATTTAATAACCACCGAAGCAATAATTCACCGACATTTTTCTCAATATGCATGACATCAAGATTGTGCCGAATGAGATTATCTTTCCAGTAGGGTAATTCAAAGAATATACTCCGTTTTCTCCATTGGGAAGCTCGATGCACTGTTTGGCCTACGCCAAATGTAACATTTATACCCTCCGTTTTTGATAACACCTCATCTCCTGAAGGCGGTGGTGGAGCCCCGTCTTCAGAAAAACGACTATGACCCATATAGCACTGTTTGTTAGACTTGTACAAACGTTCAGACACGGTATTTTCGGCACAACTTGGGCAAGCAAGATAGCCACTTGTACTCCACCCCGACAAGTTACCAAGCGCAGGGAAGTCGTTGATAGTCCACAAAAGTGCGGCTCGCATATTAAATATTGCTTGGTGTACGCATCAAAAGTTGTTATCCCAGAACCTCACAACTCATTAAGCTCGTCGATCAACGGCTGTAGATAAACATCAATGCCATTTTTCGGGCCTTTAGGACCAGAAATAAGCAATGACATCATCATATTAGAGCGCTGCATGCACATATTTGGTGGTAAGTTGTAAACCATTAGAATTACAGGCCATGTGCTATGTTTGCTGCTCAATGATCCAAAGGGATTAAAACCGTCAGTAGCCAAGCCAAGCCTTACATTTCGAGGGTCCAAAGAGAATGACTCGTGCTTCTTGTCAAACTCTTTCCAAGCATCACAATCAGCAGGGTGCCTGAGAACGCCATCGTTACATCGAGACTCAGCGTGCCATCTCATGTTAATTGCTGATTTTTGACATATAAATAGCCGCTTGAGCCTTGGAATCAATGGAAAGTGTCGCAAAACTTTTTTCGGTACGCTTTTGCGCTGAGAGGTTGAAGAACTCGGTTGGTTTTCTACTGGATTCTTCCATCTTGAAGCATTACACACTTTGCATGCATTTAAGTTTAAGTCATCCTTCCAAAACAGCATGCAGTCATTCTCACACGCATCAATCTTGACGTAACCACACCCCAATTTACCGATGAGCTTCTTAACTTCATAAAAAGAGTCGGGTATATTTAAAAAATCAAGTTTTCTCATTAACTGAAGGGTTTCAGTAAATGTATTATCACTCATCTTGCCACGAGACTTAATTTTGTAGAACTCCATGACAAAAGAAAGTTTAGTATATACCCGACATCCATCATAAACGGGGATGCACCACTCTTCAATGAGTTTACGAAAATCATCAGTTTCGGGGTTGGGTTCTTCGTGCAGATCTTCTTGATCATGATGATGATCGTGATGAAGACATGCATGCAGTAAGTCTTCCATGTTATCACGTACATCAACAGGTTCATTTGAAATTGCAACTTCGGGAATTTCTGTAGGATTAGTATTGTTCATTTCCTCGCCAATGTATTGTTCTTCGGACTGTCCATGCAGAGTCCATCGGCATTGCCCATACATCTTATCCCAACCCCTCCAAAGTAAATGTTTATGAACGAATTCACGATCCCCCCATTTACGACACTTACAGTCTCTACATGGGCATCTTATTTTATTATCAACGTCACATCTAGCGAAGGCAAAATCCATAAATTCCACACAACCATTTTGATATGCTTCTAACCGACGATCACCTAATAAAATCCAACTCCTATCTTTTGGCATGCTTTAATTAACAAGATTACCTAGAAATTGGGAAGGATCACAATTATTAAAAGCAATTTTTCAATATTTCATAATTTAGCTTTACCTTAGGATGTGATTGTAATTTACCCTAATTTAAAGCAATTTTTCAATATTTTTCCCTAAAGGTTTTTTTATTTATTTATATATTTTATAGTCATAATTAGGAGTGGAAATCGGATGGATCGGATCGGATTTGGGTGTTTCGGAAAATTTCCGATTTTTTTCGGAAGTCCAAAACGCCTTCAAATTTCGATTCCGGTTTTTTCAGAATTCAAAAATTGATTCAATTTTTTCGGACATTTTCAGTTATTTTCCGAAAATTTCCGGAATTTTCCCAAAAAAAAAAAAAAAAAAAAAAAAAAAGAAAAAACCACTGACACAGTAGCAAAGTAGCCAAATTGAAGATAGAAACATACAACATACTCACCAAAACACACACACACACAACAGACTCACACACATATAATTCCGAGCAACGGCTTTTTCGAGCAAACACATAATTCCGAGCAACATAAAACCCAAGAACAATTCGCATAATTCCGATCAACAATAATTCCGAATAATTCCGAGCAACACAGGCTCATCAAATCAACATAAAACAAACAAACACATAATTCCGAGAAAAAACCTAAAAGTAGATCGATAATCGAACACATACAAAATTTTGAACATAAACAAACAAACATTTAAAAAAAAGAAAATTACCTTGAGAAAGGAGGAATAGCGGCAGACGGTAACGGCTGGCGGTGGAGGGATGTCGGCAACGGCGGAGGGCTGTCGGCAACGGCGGAGGGATGGCGGCGGACGGCTGTTGGCGACGGCAACGGCTGGCGACGGCAACGGATCGGGCAGCGGAGATTGGGGGCGAATTAGGCGGCGGGATGACGGCGGCGGGATGACGGCGAACCGTCAGCAGCAGGCGGCGGCGGCGGGCGGCTGTCGGCGACGGCAACGGCTGGCGACGGCAGATCGGAGGAAATAGAGAGGGGGAGAAAGTTTGAGAGAGGGGAGGAAATAGATCGAATTAGGATCTGATTGAAATAATAAGTCATTATTTGCGACGATTCTTAATTTCGTCGCCCCTATATCCGATTCCTAGCGACGAATCGTAAGGTTACGTCGCTACTATATTCCAAAAAAAAAAATTGAGCACATTTCTTGCGACGCTTTTGTACATCCGTCGCAGGGATATAAAAAAAAAAAATTACTTAAACACTAGCGACGTTTTCTCATTTCCGTCGCCACATATAAATTAATTAAACTAATTGGGCACTGCTCGCGACGTTTATGCACAAACGTCGCAAAGTTTATTATTATTTTTTTTTTAAATAATATATGCGACGATTCCGCCTGTTTCGTCGCCAAATTTGAAATATAAAATCATAAAATATGTAACGTAGCGACGAATACTTATTTCCGTCGCCAAGAAAAGTGTTTTTAATTTTTTTTTTCGTATTGGCGACGTTTATTTCATTTTCGTCACGACCTAGCGACGCTTATCCGGAATCGTCGCTAGTGTTTTGAATTAAAACTGGATTCTCCACTTTAAGCGACGATTGAAGCACCGAAACGTCGCAAATTTGCGACGAACACAGAACCGTCACGAAAAAAAACGTCGCCAGTGTTGCATTTTGGCCTAGTGACGATACAGCTGGTCCTCAAGTGAAGTCACGGTGATGTCTAGGTCATAAGGACTAATGGTGTACAACTATACCATAGATATCTCTACTCGATTATTGGGAACCACTTAGGGATTTCTAGGGTGAGGGAGTTCAGTGAACTCGTCAACTTACGAGCACCTACTTATGCATGCCGATATCACAATACCGTTTACTGATGAGATGCAATACACATACACTAAGTGCTAGTCTCTTAATGGGAAAGGCCGATATCCTCATTGGTGGCGTAACCCTTCGACTATGAACACGTTTAACAGTTATAATACTTAAGTAAATATCTCACGATCCTAACGATCAATTACTAGTACTTGTAATAACTGTAACGACTATATCTATGCTTGTGATAAAGGGACAAAGATATAGAATGCCAACTTGTTTTATCATTAATACGAATAAAGGTTCGTTTATTACCATAATAAATACGAAAGACCACAGCCACATGTTGGCTTGTTCGTCACCTACTCCAACAAATACGTGGCACTAGACACGCAAAAGTTAAAATAGACGGAAGGAAAGAAAAGAGGAAAAGAACCACGAAGACAATCGGCCAAGGGGGGCCGATTCTAGCAATGAAACGGCGGCGGTGGCCGTGGGTGAGATCCGCCGAGAGAGAGAGGCGAGTGGCTAGGGTTAGTAAGATGTGTAGTGTTTTTTGCAAGACCTATAAATGATGTATTTATAGTGTCTTGTATAAAAGCCCTAACGGGCTTAAATTGGACCTGGCCCAACAACTTAAGTTCGTTAGTTCTTTATTCGCTCGCTTATCTCAATTCAATGATCGGAAAATTGTAATGATTACATTTTCGGAATCATTCTAATATCCTCGTCATTACGAGTGCCCATACTCGATTTCCAACTTTCTAAAAGTGGAAACCCTAATTCAATGCACTTTCTAAATTTAGAAACTTCCCGATTTAGAAAGCTCACTATGAGGTTCGCCTATTCTTTTCCTTTTCTTATTCTCATTCATAATTCCAAATCACGAATGTTGGAATCAATCATGCAAAGATAAAACATTTTTATCTTTGACCGTTAGTGTGACCCTCGATGGTTCAGGTGTAAGCTAGCCGTGGGTCCACAACCCTTTGTGGTCAAAACTCGTCCCTTAGAGTTACGATTAACATGAAGCTCGTTTCACCTTAATCACCCAACGAATCAAGATTGGCGTCTAGCAACTACGCGTCATGATTCCATAGATACAAATGAAGTGCCTGCATGAACCTTTTGATTAGTTAACATACAGTACGATCCCTTCGATTCATATGTCCTGATTAAACTAGAGGCATTGGTTCATCAAGACCTCCTTAGTAGTTCAATGACTGTGCGATCGTTCTAAGTGTTGTAATCGGTACGTGCATGACTCAGACAATCGAATTCTCTAATCATCACTTAGTCTGTTATGGCCAGAGACTTAGAGATTACAAACTATGAGAACACACAAGACATCCAAGACTATTCTAGCGATCGAATCCCCGACTACAATGCATAGACCTCCCACTAGATTTCGGACTGCACGAACACTGGCCCTTGGGATGGTCCTCGGTGGAACTGATGGACAGGTCACGATACAGCTGGTCCTCTAGTGAAGTCACGGTGATGTCTAGGTCATAAGGACTAATGGTGGACAACTATACCATAGATATCTATACTCGATTATTGAGAACCACTTAGAGATTTCTAGGGTGAGGGAGTTCATTGAACTCGTCAACTTAGGAGCACCCACTTATGCATGCCGATACAACAATACCGTTTACTAATGAGATGCAATACACATACACTAAGTGCTAGTGTCTTAATGGGAAAGTTCGATATCCTCATTGGTGGCGTAACCCTTCGACTAGGAACACGTTTAACAGTTACAATACTAAAAAAAGTATCTCACGATCCTAAAGATCAATTACTAGTACTTGTAATAACTGTAAGGACTAAATCTATGTTTGTGACAAACGGACAAAGATATAGAATGCCAAGGTGTTTTTATCATTAATACGAAAAATGTTTTTTTATTACAAGAATAAATGGAAAGACCACACCCACATGTTGGCTTGTTGGTCACCTAATCTAACAGTTTTTGTGCACGTTTCTTGATCTGCATTCATGTCCTTGAATTGTAGTACCTCATTTCATGATCGCTTTTGGTATCCAATTTTGACAATCTTCGAGTCCGAATTTGGAAATTTTTCGTGAGACAGGAATTGTAGCCCACTGAAATAGCTTTCTAATGCCGCCGGAACCAGGTGATTTGGAGTCCGGATGAGAGAGATATGCTCCACTTCGTGAACACTACCAATGATGTAGAGGGATTCTCTCTTATAATTTGATTTTATTTTCTTTATTGCAACTCTTTTCTTACTCTTTGAACATTTTTGCTTCCTTGATACCTAATTTTCGATTTGTACCTATAAGATACCAAATCCACCAATTAAAACATAAATATAAATTAATCCAAACAAAACTCCACGTAAACGTAAACGTAGAGTGTTATTTCTACACTCCACTATATGTTTTTATCTACTGTTTTTGCTGTTGTTTGTTGATGCGTATTAAAGTCCTAGTATTTGTAGTCGTGTTTTTAAGAACGTTGATGCGAATGCACTTTTGCGCATGGTTTTTTACATGTACGATTGTGCATGTCCATTTGAGCGAGTGTGTATGTGCATGTTTGGTTATTTGTATTAATGTCCTAGGACTGTAGTTTGTGTTTTCGTGATCCATTTTGCGAATGCACTTTTGCCTGAGTACTTTTGTGCATGCTGTTGTAGTTTTACTTCTGTGCGTATCTGTTCTAGCGAGTATTTTTGTGCACATTTTTTGATGCGCATTCATTTCCATGAATTGTAGTACGTATTTTCATGATCATTTTTTGTATCAAATTTTGACCATGTTCGTGTCTGAATTTGGAAATTTGCGGTGAGACAGTAATTTTAACCCACTGAAATAGCTTTCTAATGACGCCGAAACCAGGTGATTTGGAGTCCGGATTAGAGACATATGCTCGACTTTGTAGACACTACCAAAGATGTTGAGGGATCATCTCTTCTAATTTGATTTTATTTTCTTAATTGCAACTCTTTTCTTACCCTTTGATCATTTTTGCTTCATGGATACAAAATTTTCGATTAGTACCTATAAGATTAAAAATAAACCAATTAAAATAGAAATATTGTAACACCCCACCTTTTCCAAAACCCGAAAACCCTAAAACCCGAGACTAATATTTCTAACTCGAGAACCCTTAGGAAATATTATTACGTGATATTAATTATATGCATTACGTGAATTTAATTATGTTACTTACGTGAATAATTACGTGCGCTATTATATGTGTTATTTATATGATTTAAATTCCCGTAAATTGAAATACTGTGGAATTTCGTGAATTACGTGGTTTATGTGAATAATTGCGTATTTTATTTATTTGATAAATTATTTGAAACTTGGTAAATTATGTGGATTGTATATATCTATATATACGTACGTACATACATACACGTACATACATGCATGCATACGTATACATACATATATGCTAATACTTGCATTATACATTAGAATATATTTACATATATATGATATATTTATATATGTGTGTGTATGTCCGAAATGTGTGTGTGTGTTGTGATGCAAGTTGAGGTTTAATTTAAATATATTTAAATTATGACTAATTAGGCATGCATTACACTTGGCAAAATACACATCATTTTCACTAAACCTACACTCAACACTCTCATTAGTAAGATGAAGAGACACCTTCATCTTTCTTTTTCCAACACCTCAGCCATTGCTTGTCTTCTCCTCCTTTCCCCACCGAAACAAATCACCACCACCATCGGCCTCTCCTCTCTCCACCTCACCTCATATTTACAAAGAAATTCCCAACATAAAAATGAGAGTTCCTTATTTAACACTTGCCTTAGACTACTCCAAGAACACTATCAAAACCACTTGTCCCCTTTCGGGAGATCACAACTCCTCCCTCCTTGAAGCTCACACCATTTCCTTCACAATCAAGGTGGCTTGGTTGGACTTCGGTGCTTGAAAGCCTCTCTTCCTTCGCTTATTTTCTTTCTTCGATTGTAAGGTAAGAAATTCCGATTTCTTGCTGCAATTAAAGGGCATCAATAGTATTGAAATGATTTTCATAAAATTTTAAAAGATTGGGAAAGATTTCGAAAATTTAGGGCTTTTTGGGGAAAAATGGAAAATGAGTGTTTCTTGTTAATTTCTTGTTCTTGCATGCATCATCTATGTTGATAGTGGGCAGATATAACTTTTATTGGTCAAAATCCTTAAAAATTTCAGATTTCAAAAAGGGGTTTTCAAGAAAAACTAAATTTTTACTTTTATGTGGTTGCATGTGTAGATTTTCGAAAGTTTTGGGCCGAATCTGTAATTTTTGTAAAGTCAGTCCTAAAAGTGTTTTCAAAACTGTTTTACAGCATTTATTGAACCAACAATGTCGGATTTAAGGAGTTCTTGTAAGAAAAATTGAGTTTTGAAATTCTAGTAGACTTGCATGTGTAGATCTAGAGATTTTGGGGTAAAATGTGTAATTTCCGAAATTTCTGCATAAAGTAATTTTTCAACTTCAGTGTCTGCATCTAGTTAAGTGGAATTTCAGATTTGTTAGGAGTTTTCATGAAAAAAGTGGAAATTGAACTTCTAGTGTGGTTGCATGTATAAATCTTGAAACTTTTGGGTCCAAACTGCAATTTCCGAAAAATCTCACATTTTAATGTTTGGATCTGTTTTCCAGCAAATATTAAATAGGAAAAAGTTTTATTCACCAAGTTTTTAAATTAATTAGAGATTTATTAGAGATTTGGATTTTTAAATGGAAAAAGGGATTTTCCTAGTTTTTTATTTCAAGAAAATTTGAAACTTTGTGAAAATTTAAATTAATTTCAGAATCTGAAACTTGGGTCAGTTAGGAGTTCTAGGATTTAATTTGGGGATTTTTGGAATTAGTTTGCTATTATTTCGAAATTAGGAAAATTTGCATGTCATTTATATATATGTTTTGTGCCTTAATGTTTATGTTTTGATTTAATAGTTATGAGTGATGAGTTTTGGTAGTTTTGTACTTTTAATTGCTGTTGGATGTGGTTTAACGGCTTTGAAAAGTTATTGAAATGGATTATTACCTAGAAGTGGTAATAAGTTCATTAAATAAGATGTGAAAAGGGGTATTTGTTCTTAAGCATGGTTTGATGATTAAATAGTGAAGTTTGATGTGGTGGCTGCGTGTGTGTGTGCTGAAAAATGTGTGAATGTGTGTGTGCCGATTGTGCATGGTGTGTGTGCCGTGTGTGGTTGTGTGTTTATGTGTGTGAATTTGGGATTTTTGCCCAATTTACAAATACGTGGTAAAATTGCAAGATTTGTGTGATTTTGTGGCACTTGATTGATATTTGTGATGTCATGTGTGGGTTATAGCATTATTTCGAAAAGTTGCATTAAATAATTTTTATTTGAAAGATTAATGGAATATCGGGTAATAAACACCTCGGATATGGTGGGCCGGTATCCAACTAGGATGATGTGTGTAGTGGTTTGATTCCACTTAGTGAAAACGGGCTCGTAACTAGTTTATTATCCAGGTACAGAAATTAATCTTTCACGGATCCAATAAAACGAAAAACGTGTTTTCATGATTTTCACAAAAAGGGCATTTTAGTCATTTTGCATAAGTACGTGATTTTGTGTGGATAGTGTATTATCGATTTCCTTGTGTTGTTGTACGAAACGTGGGTAAGAATGGGTACATAATGTTATATATTATGTATAACGTATTTCCAAAGTTCTATATTACTCGGATTTCTTACTGAGCTTTATAGCTCATATAGATGTCTTTTAATTGCAGGTAGTAGTAATCCTCAACCGGGATGGATCGAGTAGTGGATCGAGGTCTTGCCCGAAATTTTTGGAAGACGTACGAGGACCTATGAACGATACTAGAAACTTTTGGTTATTTTCTTTTGGTGGTGTAATCTTAAACCGTAACATTTTCGTACCTTTTGAACTCATTTTCATTATGAAACGTACTTAACCCCTATTATGATATAGTAAGTTTCGTAATTTTACTATTCTCACGCCTCCATTTGTGATTTCCGATTTATTCACCAAAATAACCTTTCAAAACTCTGATTTCCTCTCGAACCAAAAACCGATAGTAATATTGTAGCACTCGAATGAAAAACCTCCTCTTGAAACTTATTTCGAAACGAAAACTCTATTCAACCTAAGAAAGTTTTTCAAAAAATGCAAAGTTTTAATAATTGCATTTTCGCCCCATTCCAATGTTTCAATAATTACAAAGAGATCCTTTGCTTCCGCTAGTTTGAATATTCCGATAAACCGGTTCGATTTATCGCCCAGCTAGAAGGGGGGGTGCTACACGGTGGTATCAGAGCATGGTTCATAGATACTCGTACGAACATCACGGGTTTAGAGACTACTCGAGACGCGAAGCTCGGACCATCCGGTAAAGTATGTGTATTATTTTCTTTATGTGTTTTATTTGCTTTACTTACTAATGATAATTAATATAGAAATAATGGCGAGACGTATGACCCGAGCAAACCCGAGCAATCCCGCCGATGAACCCCAAGACCCCAATCAAACCATTAACAATCTCTCAAACTTAATCCGTGAACAAGCCCAAAACCATCAACGTCAAATTGAACAACTTCTCCAACGTAACCAAACCCCGCCCCAAAATAACGCACCTCAAGCTATATACGAATGATTCCTCCGAATGAACCCATCAGAATTTCACGGTGGAACCGACCCCACCATAGCCGAAGAGTGGATCAAATCTCTCGAAGTCATATACGACTACATGCAAATGACCGACCGCGACCGCGTACATTGTGCCATATCCCTACTCCGAAACGAAGCTCGTCACTGGTGGGAAGGAATCAAGGAAGGAACGAACCTCGAGACTCTGCCATGGACCGATTTCAAAGTCCAATTTTTTGAAAAATATTTCTCGAAAGACGTGCGAGCCCACAAACTCAAAGAATTTCTCGAACTCCGACAAGGCGACTTACCCATGATCGAGTACATCCGCCGTTTCGAACGTGGCTGCCTCTACGCGCCATTCATCGCTCGAGACGCCGAAGAAAAGAAGAACCATTTCATTCGTGGCCTCCAACCCGAAATCCGCCGAGACATTCGTATGTCCGACGCCTCGACTTTCTGCCAACTCGTAGACAAAGCGCTCATGGCTGCCCAAGACGAGGGAGAAATTCAAAACAAACGCCGAGCGACTCCGAATTTCCAACGTCCGTGGGAAAAGAACAAGTTTGGCAACCGTCCATTCCGAGGAAAAGGAACGCAGCCCATCCGTCAATCAACCAGACCACCGCCGCCGCCGCCAAGGCCAACCTGCCCAAAGTGTTGAAAGAGTCACTCCGGAGAATGCATACAAGGAACGAGGAGTTGCTTTCGATGTCATCAGCCCGGACACATGGTGAAGGACTGCCCGAAACCCCCACCGAACTTCCCCGGTCGAGTGTTCGCCATGACTCAAGAACAAATCGAACAAGACCCTTCTATGATCGCAGGTACTATATTTATCCTCGAAGAACCCATTTACGCTCTTATCGATTCCGGCTCTACTCATTCCTTTAGATCGAAAGACATAATTGCGCATTTAAATCTCGAACCGAATCGACTAAATTACGAATACCGAATTCTCATTCCCTCTGGCGAAGAAATGTGCTCTAGACTAGTCATAATAAATTGTCCAATCCGAGCACATACTCAACCCATGAATTTCAATCTAATCCTCCTACCGATCCAAAACTTCAAAATTATACTAGGCATGGATTGGTTAACCAAATTCAAAGCCCAAATCGACTGTGCCTCAAAAACGGTCATTTTTCCTCTTCTGAACGGTGAAACCCTAAAATTCCGAAGTCAACCCAAGACCTCGATTCCAATCATATCCGCGATCAAGGCAGTCAAACTCATTCACAAAGGCCATTCCGGCTACTTAGTGGATATTCTAAAATCCGAGTCCGATCCCAAAGCCCAAATTTCCGACATTCGAGTTGTCCAAGAATTTCCCGACGTATTTCCCGATGACATTCCCGGACTTCCACCCGATCGAGAAATAGAGTTCGAAATCAATCTCATTCCCGGAGCTACGCCAATTTCCAAAGCCCCATACCGTATGACCCCGATGGAATTGAAGGAGCTGAAAGATCAAGTCCAAGAATTGCTCGACAAAGGCTATGTTCGACCCAGCCATTCCCCGTGGGGCGCACCGGTCCTCTTTGTCAAAAAGAAAGACGGATCCCTCCGCCTTTGCATCGATTACCGTGAACTCAACAAAGTCACAATCAAGAATAAATACCCTCTTCCTCGAATTGATGATCTCTTCGACCAACTTCAAGGCTCATCGGTCTTCGCAAAAATCGATCTCCGATCCGGCTATCACCAACTCAAGATCAAGGAATCCGATATCCCCAAAACGGCTTTCAGAACCCGATACGGCCATTATGAATTTGTTGTCATGCCCTTCGGTCTAACCAACGCCCCCGCAGCTTTCATGGACCTTATGAACCGAGTCTTTCATCAATACTTGGAACAGTTCGTGATTGTCTTCATCGACGACATTCTCATCTACTCCAAAACCCAAGAAGATCATATGTCTCACCTTCGCACCGTACTCCAAACCCTCCGATCGCATCAACTATACGCCAAGTTCAGCAAATGCGAATTCTGGCTATCGAGTGTGACTTTCCTTGGTCACATTGTTTGAGAACAAGGTACTTCGATCTACTAAACACGTGGCACTAGACATGTAATAGTTAGAAAAACGGAAGAAAAAGAGAAGGAAAGAAGCTACCAAAGTAATCGGCCGATGAACGGCCGATTCCGGCGAAACGGCGGCGTTGACGGCGGTGGTGGCCGCGGGAGAGAGAGGCCGAGAGAGAGAGGTGGACGGCTAGGGTTAGGGTTAGGTCTTGTGTGTTTGTGCAAGGCCTATAAATCAAGTATTTATAGTCCCTTGCATAAAACCCTAACGGGCTTAAGTTGGACCGGGCCCAACAGCTTAAGCTCGTTAGTTCCTTTACTTGCACGTCTCTCTCAATTCAATGATCGGAAAATTGCAACAATTACATTTTCGGAATCATTATAATATCCTCGTCACTACGAGTGCCATCTTTCATTTTCCAACTTTCCAAAAGTGGAAACCCTTGTTCAGTGCACTTTCTAAATTTGGAAACTTCCCGATTTAGAAAGTTCACTAACACGTTCGCCTATTCTTTTCCTTTTCTTATTCTCATTCATAATTCCAAATTATGAATGTTGGATCCAATCATATTGACTTCCAATCATGCAAAGATAAACTTACTTTATCTCTGACCGTTTATTTAAAGATCTCATGTGCACGAGCAGTGTGACCCTCGATGGTTCAGGTGTAAGCTAGCCGTGGGCCCACAACCCTTTGCGGTCAAAACTCGTCCCTTAGAGTTACGATTAAGATGAAGCTCGTTTCACCTTAATCACCCAACGAATCAAGATTGGCGTCTAGCAACTACGCGTCATGATTCCCTAGATACAAATGAAGTGCCTGCAAGAACCTTCAGATATAGTTAACGTACAGTACGGTCCCTTCGATTCATATGTCCCGATCGAACTAGAGGCATTGGTTCATCGAGACCTCATTATATGTTCGATGACGGTGCGATCGTTCCAAGTGTTGTAATCGTCACGTGCATGACTTAGAGAATCGAATTCTCTAATCATCACTTAGTCAGCTCTGGCCAGAGACTTAGAATGATTACAAACTATCAGAACACACAGGACATCCAAGACTATTCTAGCGATCGAATCCCCGACTACAATGCACAGACCTCCCACTAGATTTCGGACTGCACGAACACTGGCCCTTGGGATGGTCCTCGGTGGAACTCAGGGACAGGTCACGATACAGCTGGTCCTCTAGTGAAGTCACAGTGATGTCTAGGTCATAAGGACTAATGGTGTACAACTATACCATAGATATCTCTACTCGATTATTGGGAACCACTTAGAGATTTCTAGGGTGAGGGAGTTCAGTGAACTCGTCAACTTACGAGCACCCACTTATGCATGCCGATATCACAATACCGTTTACTGATGAGATGCAGTACACATACACTAAGTGCTAGTCTTAATGGGAAAGGCCGATATCCTCATTAGTGGCGTAACCCTTCAACTAGGAACACATTTAACAGTTATAATACTTCAGTAAATATCTCACGATCCTAACGATCAATTACTAGTATTTGTAATAACTGTAAGGACTTGTAATAACTGTAAGGACTATATCTATGCTTGTGACAAAGGGACAAAGATATAGAATGCCAAGGTGTTTTATCATTAATACGAATAAAGGTTCGTTTATTACAATAATAAATACGAGAGACCACAACCACATGTTGGCGTGTTGGTCACCTACTCTAACAAAGCCTACTAGGGTTGAGAACCCTAGTATAAATAGACCTCAAAAGAGAGTTTGAGATCAGATTTTTTACACTAAAAAGCCCTAGCCGTCCAGCCCTAGCCGCTCAGCTCTCTCGGCCGCCGCTGCCCCGCCGCGCCGCCGCCGCTTCCCCGCCGCGACGCCGCCGCTTCCCCGCCGCGCCGCCGCCGCTTGTCTTCGATTTTCTCCTCTCTTCTCCTTCGTTTATGCTTGCTGTTTATCTAACTCGTTTACTTCTAGTGTTGTAGTTCAAGTGGGTCAAAATATACGAGGTGAAACCTGATTGGAGGAGAGGAAGACCGCTGCCCCGCCGCCGAAGTCGCACGCGCCTTTCGCGTGAGTCGCACGCGCCGCCACGTGTCTGCCACGCGCCGCCGTCTGCCATCTGCTGGACCAGCTTGCTCCAGCCGTGAGTTGCTGCCCCGAGGATTGGTAATTCGCAGCTTGTACGTGTTCGGTTCTAGATTTCGATTCGTCGAAATCCCACGCTTCAAGAAGTAAACTGAAATCTCTCGTAATATATTATAAATTTGGATTTATGATTTACTTGCGAGCATGTTGATGTTGTGAATTCATTGTTATTATGATTTATGAAATTGTATGAACAAGCATGTTTTATATTTTTCGGTTTTACATGTTTTGATAAAAAATCAATAATTACCATGTGTATGGCGGAAGCGTTAAGGTACGTTGACTATGTGATTAGTTTATGCATGTAATCGAAACTAGTTCGATCTAAAATTTTTAAATTCCGCTGCGTATACATGCACGATCCCCAACAGTTCCATCATTCGTAATTTGGAATTATGAATTAGAATAAGAAAAGGAAAAGAATAGGCAAACGTATTAGTGAACTTTCTAAATCGGGAAGTTTCCAAATTTAGAAAGTGCACTGAATTAGGGTTTCCACTTTTGGAAAGTTGGAAATCGAGAGTTGGCACTTGTAACGACGAGGACATTATAATGATTCCGAAAATATAATCGTTACAATTTTGCGATCATTGAAATGAGAGAGACGAGCAAGTAAAAGAACTAACGAACTTAAGCTGTTGGGCCCGGTCCAACTTAAGCCCCGCCAGGGTTTTATGCAAGACACTATATATACTTGATTTATAGGTCTTGCACAAAGAAACAAGAGTTAACCCTAACCCTAGCCGATGCCTCTCTCGATCGGCCACCCTCTCCCACGGCCACCACCGCCGTCGCCGTCACCGTTTCGCCGGAAGCGGCCATTCGTTGGCCGATTACTTTCGGTAGTTCTTTCCTTCCTTCTTTTCTTCCGTTTTTCAAACTATTACGTATCTATTGCCATGTGTTTAGTAGATCGAAGTATGCGAGGTGACCGAGAGGAGGAAGATCGAGGATCGAAGAATCGAGGAGCAGCACATGAGCCGAAGCCGCACGCATCCCCATGCGCCGCCCGAAGACCGCGCGTGAGTCACACGCACCGCCGTGGCCCATCTTGCCGCTGCTGCCGCTCCACCGCTGCTGCCCCGGATTGTACGGATTGGTTTCCGTAGCAATCCCGTCTTGCTTAGAGCGTCTACCTCACGCTTCTAGAGGTAAACTCACGAATTAATTGTTCTTGATTCGTTTACGTTTAAATAAAATGTTCATGTTCGTTATTGTATGATTTTATGTGATTAGATGAAATCGTTTTATTTTTTGCGAGCATGTTATTTTATTTGAACGCGAGCATGCTTATTGATTTAAATTCGGTTGAATAATTACGCATGTATGTTGTTTTTAATTTCGCCGGAAGCACAAAGGTACGCAATTAATTGATTTCAATTATCGGGCATGTGTTTATGTGTTTTAAATTGTTTAAATCGCATAAAATTTTTGTTTTTCGTTGCGTACAATCTCCCACTGTTCACCTACTCTAACAATCTCCCACTTTTCCTAGAGCCAACTACCCATGAATCGCAATCCCATCGACTCTTGATGTTTCTCGTGGACCGACCTTGGTAAAGGCTTCGTGAAGGGGTCTGCAATGTTCTCTTCCGAGCTGACTCGTTCTACTTTAACTTCACCTCTATCAACGATCTCTCGGATCACATGATACTTCCTCACAATATACTTCGATTTCTGCTGAGATCTCGGCTCCTTAGCTTGAGCCAAGGCTCCGGTGTTATCACATTACAACGGTACTGGATCACTAGCATTAGGAATGACACCCAACTCTTTGATGAACATCCTTATCCAAGTCCCTTCTTTTGTAGCTTCGGACACTGCAATGTATTCCGCTTCGGTAGTGGAATCAATCGTCGTGCTTTGCTTGGAACTCTTCCAACACACGGCACCACCATTAAGTGTGAATATAAATCCCGAGTTCGACTTTAAGTCGTCCACATCCGATTGAAAACTAGAGTCAGTAAAGCCCTCTAATTTCAACTAGGCACCCCCATAGACCAAAAATATATCCTTAGTCGTTCGTATGTACTTGAGGATATCTTTCACGGCCTTCCAGTGAGCTGGACCGGGGTTAGACTGATATCGGCTTGTAACCCTCATAGCATACGCAATATCGGGTCTCGTACATAGCATGCCATACATTATGCTTCATATGGGACATTGGCAAGAATCACTTCTTGGATTCTTCCATGCTAAACCGTTTCATAACGGTGTCTATGTACAGGCTTTGGGATCAGCCAAGCATCTTTCTAGCTCTATCTCTATAGATGCGTATTCCTAATACATAAGATGCTTCTCCCAAATCCTTCATTGAGAAACGTGTGGACAACCATGCTTTCGTTTGTTGCAACATTCCTACGTCATTCCCAATGAGTAGAATGTCATCAATGTAAAGCACTAAAAATATTTCTGCCCCCCCCACTAACCTTCTTGTATAAACAAGGTTCCTTTGGATTCTTCTCAAAGTCAAACTCTTTGATTGTTGTGTCAAACATAATGTTCCAACTACGGGATGCTTGTTCAATGCATAAATGGATCGCTGGAGCTTGCAAACCTTTTGATCACTTCCAGAAGATATGAAGCCTTCCGGCTACGCCATGTAAATTTCTTCCTCAATGTCTCCATTAAGGAATGCGGTCTTCACATCCATTTACCATATCTCGTAGTCGTACCACGCAGCTATGACCAACAAAATCCTAATGGACTTCTGCATCGCGACTGGCGAAAAGGTTTCCTCATAGTCAACACCTTGCATTTGAGTGTATCCTTTCGCTACCAATCTAGCTTTGTAGGTCGATACCTTTCCATCCACTCCAATTTTATTCTTACAGATCCACTTGGAGCCTATGGGAACAATTCCCTTAGGTGGATCTACCAAGGTCCATACATTGTTTGAGTTCTTGGAGTCCATTTCAGATTTCATGGCAGTTAGCCAATGTCCCATGTCCGCATCCGATACGGCCTCATTGTATGTTCTCGGATCTTATCCAAGATCAGCTTGATCTTCATCATTTTCGAAGACGAATAACCTATTCGGCATTTTCCGAACTATTTCGGATCTACGCACCGTAGGTTCAGGAGGTATATTAGTGGATTGTTGTATTGGTTGGATTACATGTTCTTGTGCTTGAACTTCACTTTGCGATTCTTGAACTACTTCAAGTTCTATCCTGCTGGCTTTTCTATCGGATAGAAACTCCCTTTCCAAAAAGGTGGCATTTCTCGAAACAAACTTCTTTCCTTCCTTGACATAATAGAATTCATATCCCATTGAGTCTTCAGGATACCCCACAAAGTAGCACAAGTCGGATTTACAATCCAACTTGTCTCCCAGTAATCGTTTCACATAAGCGTGACAGCCCCATATCCTAATATGTTTGTAGTTGGGTTTCCGGGAATTCCAAAGTTCATAAGGTGTGGATTTAACTGCTTTGGTGTTAACTTTATTCAGCAAATACGCGGTAGTGCGAAGTGCATGACCCCACAAGTATGCCGGTAAGTTCGTGAACCCCATCACTGATCGAACCATATCTAATAAAGTTCTATTCAGACGTTCGGAAACTCCATTAAGTTGAGGAGTTCAAGGTGGAGTCCATTGAGATTGTATTCCATTATCTTTTAGATAGTCAATGAACTCAATGCTCAAGTCTTGTCCACCACGATCGGATCGCAGCTTCTTAATACTTCGTCCGAGCTGCTTCTCTACTTCGTGTCTACAATCTTTGAACCTTTCAAATGTTTCGGACTTGTACTTCATCAAGTATACATACCCATACCTAGAATGATCGTCGGTAAAGGTAGCGAAGTAGTTGTATCCACCCTTCGCACTAACACTTTGTGGACCACATACGTCTGTATGGATCAAATCCAATAGACCTTCGGCCCGCTCCATTTTCCCTTTGTAGGGTGACTTGGTCATTTTCCCTTTAAGGCGAGATTCACAAGTTTGTAGTGATTTCACATCCTCTAAAGAGAACAATCCTTCACTAACAAAATCATTCATCCTTCTTAAAGAGACATGACCTAATCTAGCATGCCACAGTTGTGCGGGGTTTTGATCTATCTCCTTACGTGTTGCTGATATAACTTTAATAGATATTTCATTTGGATTTAGTTCATACAAGTTTTTTAATAGTAGTCCCTTGCAAATCAAATTTTTATTCTTTTGTATAATTCAAATCGAATTTCCGAAAACAAAAGTAAAACCTTCAATATCTACTAAAGGAATAGAAATAAGGTTTTTAATGACAGACGGAACAAATAAACAATCGTTCAAAACAATAGGAAAACTAGAATCCAAAACATTTAAGTAAATCGTGTCAATGGCTTCAGCCGCAACTCTTGCTCCATTCCCCATCCTTAGGTAGGTCTCAACCGCTCTAAGCTTTCTACTTCTTGTCATGAGCTGAAAATCATTACATAAGTGTGAGCCACAGCCCGTATCCAATACCCAAGAAGAAGAACTGACAGATATTACGTCAATGAAATACATACCCTTTTCAAAACTTTTCTCCTTTAGGTAAGCCTTGCAGTTGCGGCGCCAATGTCCTTTCTTTCCACAATGATGGCAAGCATCATCAACTTGCTTGCTTACCTTTTCCTTGGGGCCCCCACTACCTTCACCCACTTCGATCTTGTTGTTTGGAAAGGGAACTCTTTCCTTTCTCTTCTTTTGGGAAGAACTCTTCTTTCCAGAAGTAGCAGCAAGGAGAACAGACTTCTCTTTCTTAATGGTGGACTCAAAACTGACCAACATGTTCATTAACTTATCCAAGGGAGGATCTAGTTTGTTCATGTTGAATTTCACTATGAACGATTCATAGCAACTAGGAAGAGACAACATAATCAAGTACAACGAGAGTTCGGCTGGGAAGGTGACATCGAGATTCACTAACTTTTCAAGGAGATTGATCATTTTGAGACAGTGCTCGTGGACCGAAGTCCCTTCGCGCAGTCTCGCCGTGATCAACTCCTTTGTAGTAGCGTACCTCGATGCCCTAATATTCTCGCTATACATGCTATCGAGATGAGCCTTTATATCGAAAGCATGTAAGTGAGACTCATATTTCCTCGCAAGCGCGGGCTCCATGGCGGCTATCATAAAACACCTAGCATGAGTGTCATCTTTCATGCTTCATAAGTTTCCTTTTCAGCATCAGTCGTTGTGGCAAGTATAGTGGTAGGAAGTCTCTCGTTAAGAACATGGAGACTCCCCTCAACGGTTAGCACAAGCTTAAGCCTACCCAACCAATCTAGGTAATTAGGGCCATTAAGTTTATTGTCGAGGATTGACATTATGGGATTCTTAGACATGATTATCTGAGATGTTTAGAGAGGAGGATTATTAGAGATTCATATTAAAATGAATTTTATAATTAAATGTTTTGACTTATGTTATTTTATTGTTCTCCCACTAAGTTATCGAGTTCCACTTCCCTCTAGTAGACAAACGTGAAAAACTGAATTTTCTTTAATGGGCTTTAGGTTCAATAGACAAATATAACCCGTAGTTAATCTAGCCCGATTATATTTGCCCAAAGGTAGATCACAATCAATCATATCCACAATATGACCCTAAATTAATTTTCCTCACACTTGATAATGACCTAAGTTAATCTCGCGAACACAAAATCGTCGTGTGTCAAGTCTAACCTACCAATCGAAGATGCCAAACTAATGCAGTCCCTAGTTAATCTAGCCGACCACGTTAATCTAGCATAACCCTTTTATATGGCTACCTTCATCGTTATGTCAGAATTACCGCTAACTTTACCATAGCACTCCCCATTAACACGGCTTACTGCACTACAGTAAAGGGCTACACATAATTCAACCGTTGGCAGAAGGAAAGAAAAATTCAACAAATTGGTTTTTCTTTATAGCTTGAAATAATTCTTCATTAGATTAAGAATGAGGGGTTTTATTACAAAGTTTTATCTCATCAGAAGGTTCGGATTGGTCTACGTGATTCCTACATCTATGTTCTCTAAAGGTATATGGAAACGCCTATTGTCCTAAGAGGAACATACGACATAACTATATAATTAATTACACTAATTAATTATCGGGTTTTTCAAAATAATTTTAGCACCTCAACTAGCATAAATCAATCAAAAAATGTTTAGGTACTATTAATTAAGTTGAAGTATAATCAATATTATATGTGTGTTCTATTAATTGAAATCAATTTAACAATTTAAATTAATTAATTAATCTAACACCTATTTACTAAAATAGATGATTGTTGAATCGATTATCTAATTAGGATTCATTGAAAATAATTTTACGAAAATTAAAATCAATTTATTTTAAGTTTAATTTTAGAAATCTGAAATAATTTTTTATTTAATTTTTTTTAGTGAACCGGTTCGGCCCGACCGGTATGACCGGTTAGGGTCGAAACGGTCCGGGTCTGCCCGGTCCACTTGACCCAAATCAATGGACCGGATCTGTCGGATCGAGAACCGGTCTGACCGACCCGAATCCACGTGGATTCGGTCAATTGGATCGTGCACAACAATCGAACCGGCCGGTTCGACCGGTTCGATCCGATTAAACAAAAAACCGACGTTTTAAAAATAATTTCAGTTCCGATTCTCCAATTTTAAATAATTTTAAAGCTTGAAAAAAAAAATATTTCAAAAATATTTTAAACTTTCCAAAACTCCCAATTACATAATACAACAATCGCTACTTTAATAAATCGAACATGCATAAAAATCATAGCATATTAAAAACGACGCAATTAATTGCGCAACGAGCTCTGATACCACTGTTGGGAATCAGACACGTGTACGCAGCGGAAAACAAAAATTTTATGCGATTAAAAAAAATTTAAAACACATAAGCACATGCCCGATAATTGAAAACAGTTAATTTTGTACCTTTGCGCTTCCAACGAAATTAAAAACAACATACATGCGAATTATTTAATCGAAATTAAATCAACTAGCATGCTCGCGTTTAAATCAAATAATCATGCTCGCAGTAAATAAACAATTACATGTAATCACATAAAATCGTACAACATACTTACTAAACGAGCATACATATTTAATTTAAATGAAAACCGAATCGAATAAATACGGATTCGAATTATTACCTCTTGAAGCCTGAGGTAGGCGCACGAGTCGAAGCAAGATTGCCATGGAAACCAATCCATGCAATCCGGGAGCAACGGCGGCGAACGGCAGCGACGGCGGCGTGAGCGGCGGTGCAACCGGCGGCGGCGACGGCGTGGGGCAGCTCCTCGATTCTTCGATCTTTCTCCTCTCGGATTTCACCTCGTACACTTCGATCTACTAAAATGTGGCACTAGACACGCAATAGTTAGAATAAACGGAAAGAATAAACAAGGAAAATAACTACCACGAATTAATCGGCCAAGAGAAGGCCGATTCCGGCGAGTAGACGGCGACGACAGCGATGGTGGCCGCGAGAGGGAGAACAGCCGAGAGAGAGAGAGAGGGAACGGCTAGGGTTTTGCGTGTGAGATGTCTATTGTGCAAGACCTATAAATCATGAATTTATAGTGCCTTGTATAAAGCCCTAACGGGCTTAAGTTGGAGACCGGGCCCAACATCTTAAGCTCGTTAGTTCTTTTACTCGCTCGTCTCTCTCAATTCGATGATTGGAAAATTGTAACAATTACATTTTCAGAATCATCAAAATGTCCTCGTCATTACGAGTGCCAATTCTCAATTTCCAACTTTCTAAAAGTGGAAACCGTAATTCAGTGCACTTTCTAAAATTGGAAACTTCACGATTTAGAAAGTCCACTAAGATGTTCCTCTATTCTTCTCCGTTTCTTATTCTCATTCATAATTCCAAACTATGAATGTTGGAACCAATCATATTGACTTCCAATCATAGAAAGATAAAACATTTTTACTTTTGACAGTTCATTCAAATATCTCATGCGCACGAGCACTGTGACCCTCGATGGTTCAGGTGTAAGCTAGCCGTGGGCCCACAACCCTTTGCGGTCAAAACTCATCCCTTAGATGTAGCACCCCCCTTAGGTCGGGCGATAAATCGAACTGGTTTATCGGAAAACTTTAGATAGCGGAAGCAAAAAGGGATCTCTTTGTAAATTTTAAAACTTTCGAGTAGGACCAAAATGTAATTTCTAAAAATATCTTTTTGGGTCATTTGAAAACTTTTGAAAAACCTTGAGAATTTCTAAACCCCCTTAGGGTGATTTTGGTTGTTTAAAATCTTTCGTTTAGAAATAACTTTGGAAATGGAGATTATTATTCGAGTGCTACGTTTATCTAACTATGGTTTCAGTTTTGGTTCGAAAAGAAATCAGAGTTTAAAGCTATTTGGTGAATAGGGATTTTCGGGTAAGAAATGCAATTATCAAAATAAGCGGACCAACTATATTAATATCAAAATAAGGCCCGTAATAGAGTATCAGAGCTACTACTCGGTCCATTCCGTTGAGGGATTCCTACTACTACCTGCAATCAAAGAAGTATCTATATGAGCTATTAAGCCCAGTAAGAAATCCGAATGGATAACGAGGTTTTAAAATATGGTTTTACGTACTTATATTAGTATATACACATAAGCATCACACCTTACCATTCGTCGGCAACGAACACACACAACCACGTAATTTCATTTAAACACGTAAATCACATAAATCGACTCAATTGCTGAAAATTACCAAATTACCCTTCTCGTGCAAATGCATGAATGAAAACATTTTCTGTTGTTCGGATCCGTGAAAGATTAACTTCTTTACTTGGATGATAAGCATATTATTCTGAGCCCGTTCTTTTGGTGGAATCAAACCACCCCTTTATCTATAGTAACTATGGTTGGGATACCGACCCCCCGTATCCCGACTTATCTAACCAAAGCATTCCATTAACTTTTCCTTTCGTAAGAATGAAATCTCTTTTTATGCAAGACCATGAGACGAATGAGACTCTAATACAAAAATGACCACTTTACGACATCACAAATATCAATCAACGAGCATACAAATAAAATTCAATTATCCACATAATACTCACATACACACGGCAATCACACACATATCATACACACATATACATATAGCAATTTAAGCATATCACATAATTCACATTATTATCATATTATGTATTTATATAAAACACACACACACAGCAGCACACACACACATGGCACACACATACATACATAACATGCAGCACACACACACTTTAATTAGCATTTAATTAGCGAACCATGCTCTTAAAGCACCAACATACTTATCTTTTCATTAATGGGATTTCTCCCACTTTTATTCATTAAATGAATTAAAATTCCTACAGCCCCTTAACATAGTTCAGCTGCAGATTTTTAACCATCAATTCTCATTCTCACAATTAATACTCAAGAAATAATGATTAAAACACAAAAGGTCTATTTATGACACATGCATAAGCAATATTTCGAAATAATAGCAAATAGCATTTAAAAATTCTCAAATTTAATTATATGCTACCTAACTGACTAAATGAACAGATGAAAAAAGAATTTTGCAGTTTCCTTAAAAATCGGATTTATAAAAATTAAATTACTCGGCAAGTAGTGTTTGAAGCTAAAAATGATTTTTCCAACAAATATTAATCCCAAACCATGGCCAAATTGAAAATAACAAAATTCCACTTTCTCCTACTGATATTTTGAAGGTGAAAAAATTTTTCATGCTGAAATTTTAATAAATTGCGGATTAGCCCTAAAGATTCATAGATCTACACATGCAAACCCAAAAATCTTGAAAACTCATTTTCTTTCTCAAAAATTCCAAAAAAATTCGAAATATTAAATCTTTAAACACCAAATGCTTAGATTCACAGATTATAACATGGATTAGACATGCAATAACACAAATATCAAGATTGGCACAAAATTTCGGATTTTACACAAAAAGCCCTAATTTTTCGAAAAGTGAAGAAATCTTTTAGGTAGTTTTGAAAATCTTTTTCCATACTATGATACCCTTTAATTGCAGCAAGAAATTCGAGATTTCTTACCTATAAAATAGGGTTGGCCGAAGAAATAAAAACCTTCAAAAGAAAAGAGGGTTTTTAGAGGGAGAAAGAAAAGAAGGATGAAGAAGATGAAGAACACAAAGATAATGTTACCTCCTTCAAGAAGTGGCTCCAAGATTGAACCAATCTAGTTGAATGGAGAACGTAAGAGCTTTGATATCAAGTTGGGAAGAGTTTAAATCTCCCGTAAGAGGGCAAGCATTTTTTATGGTGTTCTTAGCATATTCAAGGGTGAAGCTTATATAGGGGATTTGCATTTTGATTTCGCTATTTTTTTCTTGAAGAATTTGGAGGTGTTGGCCGATGGAGGAGGTGGTGCTTCGGTGGTGATGGTGAAGAGAAGACAAGTGGGGGTGTAGGTGTAAGAAGATGAAGATAGATGGGTGTCTCTTGGGATGACTTAGCATGCTTGAGTGTAGGATTAGTGTAAATCCTCACTCTTTGCCAAGTGGACTAGCATGCATCTTTTTCTTAATTTTATTTCTTAATTAATAAATTCACTTATTCACTCAAACACACATATCCGAAAGCACACACACATATATTTAAATACACATACCTATAGTCTAGAGTAACATAGCTTATATAGCATATGCATATATATATGCATACATGTATGTATATATGCATGTATTATGCATGTAATTATGATTATACCATGAAATCACATAAACAATTTAATTATACACATAAATCACATAATTTAATTTAGCACACATTGTTACCGAAATAAAGTTGGCACATAATTATCAATAAATCCCTAGCACATAAGGCATATAATGATTATTAGTCTAAGCAAATAAGACACTTAAGGAATTTAAGTTAGCAAGGTAAATAAATTCCTAAAAATTCCTACGTGAGAATTTTCGGGTTATGGAACTTTGGTTAGGGATTGGTGTTTCGAAAATGTGGGATGTTACAATCTTCCCCCCTTAAAAAAATTTTGTCCCCAAAATTGTTACCTGACCCGAATAATTCCGGAAAGTGTTTACGCATTTCCTCTTCGCGTTCCCACGTGGCTTCTTCTAAAGTATGATTATGCCACAAGATTTTAACTAAGCGAATGGTTCGGTTACGTAAGGTTTTGGTTTTGTATTCGAGGATTTGGGAGGGTTTTTCTTCGTAGGTTAGGTTGGGGGTTAATTCGATAGGTTCGGGTTTTAGAACGTGATCTTGGCTACGAATATATTTACGGAGCATGGACACGTGGAATACGTTGTGAAAATTGGATAGGTTCGGCGGTAGGGCTAGACGATAGGCTCGAGTGCCGATTTTCTCAAGAATCTCAAATGGTCCGATAAAACGAGGTGCCAACTTTCCCCTTTTTCTAAATCGCATTATTCCCTTGAAAGGTGCCACTTTGAGAAATACGGAGTTTCCAACTTTGAATTCTAAATCTCTCCTTCGAGAATTGGCGTAACTTTGCTGTCGGCTCTGGGCGGTACGCATTCTTTCTCGAATGTTCTGAATTATTTCGACGGTTTGTTGGACTAGCTCTGGGCCGAGGAATTTTCTTTCTCCAATTTCATCCTAATGGTGTGGGGATCGACACTTGCGACCGTAGAGAGCTTCGTACGGTGCCATTCCGATAGATGATTGGAAGCTATTGTTGTAGGCGAACTCGATTAGTGGAAGTCGCGATTCCCAATTTCCTCCGAAATCGAGAATACAGGCGCGAAGTAGATCTTCTAGGGTTTTGATGGTTCGTTCGGATTGACCGTCGGTTTGTGGGTGAAAAGCGGTACTAAAATTGAGGCGAGTTCCGAGAGTTCCGTGTAAGCTTTTCCAGAATTTGGACGTGAATCGAGGGTCTCGGTCGGAAATGATAGAGACTGGAACACCGTGGAGTCGGACAATTTCTCGGACGTATAACTCTGCTAGTTTCTCTAGGCTAAAGGTCATTCGAACGGGAAGAAAATGAGCGGACTTGGTTAATCGGTCGACAATTACCCAAATGGCGTCGGATCCTTTTTGGGTCTTTGGAAACCCTTGAACGAAATCCATTGTGACAGATTCCCACTTCCATTATGGAATCAGATTGGACTGCAATAGACCTCCGGGTCTTTGGTGTTCCGCTTTGACTTGCTGGCAAACTAGACATTTGGCGACGAATAGGGCAATCTCTCTTTTCATTCCGGGCCACCAGTAGAGTTTCTTCAGATCTTGGTACATCTTGGTTGCTCCGGGATGGCAAGTGTACACGGTCTTATGGGCTTCGGTTATGATTAGTTAGCGGATCTTGGGGTCGTTAGGTACATAGACGTGGCTTTGGAATCGGACAATTCCTTCATCGGAGATTCGGAAGTTTGGATTCGATTCGAGGTCGTTGCAAACTTTGAGCACTTGAGGATCGGCTTGTTGAGCGGTCTTAATTGCTTCTGTCAGATTTGGCTGAACGACGAGGGCGTTGATTGATTTGCGGCTAAGAGCGTCTGCCACGACATTTGCTTTACCAGGGTGATAGAGTATTTCGCAGTCGTAGTCCTTGACTAGTTCGAGCCATCTTCTTTGCCTCATATTTAATTCCTTTTGAGTGAAAAAGTACTTAAGGCTCTTGTGATCGGTGTAGATGGTGCACTTTTCGCCGTAAAGGTAGTGTCGCCATATTTTGAGTGCGAAGACGACGGCGGCTAGTTCGAGATCATGGGTCGGGTAGTTCCGTTCGTACTCTTTGAGTTGTCGGGAGGCGTAGGATATAACTTTTCCATTCTGCATGAGTACGGCTCCTAACCCTAGCTTCGTGGCATCGCTGTAGACTATGAATTCTCCAGTTCTTTCCGATAGTGCTAGAATTGGGGCATAGGTGAGTCGATTCTTGAGTTCGGTGAAGCTAGCGTCGCATTCAGGGGTCCATTGGTATTTGATGTCCTTTCGAGTGAGTCGAGTGAGTGGCGAGGCGAGTTTCGAGAAATCTTGTACGAATTTGCGGTAGTAACCGGCTAGACCAAGGAAACTCCTTATCTCCTTTGCATTCTTCGGAATTGACCAGTTGGAAACGGCTTCTATCTTGCTGGGATCGACGGAGATTCCACTTGCTGAGACGATGTGGCCAAGAAAAGAGACACTTGATAGCCAGAACTCGCATTTGCTGAATTTGGCGTACAACTTATGAGATCGAAGAGTTTGGAGGACGGTCCGGAGGTGAGAGGAATGATCTTCTTCGTTCTTGGAGTAAATGAGAATATCGTCAATGAAGACGATTACGAATTGGTCTAGGTACGGATGAAAAACTCGGTTCATGAGATCCATGAATGCGGCTGGGGCATTAGTTAGACCGAAAGGCATGCCGATAAATTCGTAGTGGCCGTATCTCGTTCGGAAGGCGGTTTTTGGAATGTCGGATTCCTTGATCTTGAGTTGATGATATCCGGATCGAAGATCAATCTTGGAAAAGACAGAAGAACCTTGGAGTTCGTCGAATAGATCATCAATTCGGGGAAGAGGGTACTTATTCTTGATAGTGATTTTATTGAGCTCTCGGTAGTCGATACAAAGACGAAGGGATCCGTCTTTCTTCTTGACAAACAACACTGGGGCTCCCCATGGTGAGTGACTAGGTCGAACGTAACCTTTGTCGAGTAGCTCTTGGATCTGATCCTTCAATTCTTTCAATCCGAGTGGGGCCATGCAATATGGGGCTTTGGAAATTGGTACGGCTCCGGGAATTAGATCAATTTCGAATTCAATTTCTCGGTCGGGTGGAAGTCCGGGAATATCGTCGGGAAATACGTCGGGAAATTCTTGTACTGTTTGGACATCGGACAATTGAGGTTTGGCGTCGGGTTCGGGATTCACGACATCTACTAGATAGCCGAAATGCCCTTTATGAATGAGTTTGACGGTTTTTATGGCTGAGATAATGGGAATCGAAGTTTTGGCTTGGCTCTGGAATTTTAGGGTTTGGCCGTTTGGTAGAGGAAAAATAACTGTTTTCGGGCACAGTCAATTTGGGCTTTATATTCGGTTAACCAATCCATTCCTAGAATAATATTGAAATTGCGGATTGGTAGGACGATGAGGTCGTAATTCATATGTTGGGAATGAACTCGGATTGAATAGTTGGTTACTACTAGGTTCGAGATCATTTCTTCGCCAGAGGGAATTAGTATACTATAGTCGTGATTCAAGTGACTAGGTTCGATCTTAAGGCTTCTAATCATATTCTCCGATATGAAAGAGTGAGTAGAGCCGGAATCAATTAAGGCGAAGACAGGTTCGTCGAAAATGTATATAGTACCTGCTATCATTGAGGGATCTTGCTCAATCTGCTCCTTTGTCATAGCAAACACACGTCCTTGAGCACGGTTCTGAGCGTTCGGACAATCCCTTGCTATGTGTCCGGTCTTTCTACATCTGAAACACGCGTTCGTCCCTTGTACACAAGCTCCAAAGTGTGCTTTCCCGCATTGTGAGAAAATTGGTTTGGGAGGCTGTGGGTGTCCAGATTGATTCGATGGTTGGCCTCGGTTTCCCTTGAATTTGTGGTTGCCGACGTTAGGCTTCTTCCACAGGCGTTGACTCGTGCCTTGGGATCGGCGGCTCTGCTGGATTTCCTTTTCGTCTTGGGCTGCCATCAGGGCCTTGTCCACTAGTTGTCTGAAAGTCGAGGCGTCGGACATACGGATATCTCGTCGGATTTCAGGTTGTAGGCCACGGATGAAGTGATTCTTTTTATCTTCGGGGTCTCGAGCGATGAATGGGGCGTAGAGACAGCTACGTTCGAAGCGACGGATGTACTCGAGCATTGGCAATTCACCTTGACGAAGTTCTAGAAATTCCTTCAGTTTGTGGGCACGTACGTCTTTGGAAAAATATTTTTCGAAGAATTGTAGTTTGAAGTCGGTCCATTGTATAGTGTCGAGGTCGACTCCTTCTTTGACTCCTTCCCACCAGTGACGAGCTTCGTTTCGGAGTAGGAATAGAGCGCAATGCACGCGATCACGATCGGTCATTTGCATGTAGTCGTAGATCACCTCTAGGGATTTGACCCATTCTTCGGCTATTGTCGGATCGGTTCCACCATTAAATTCGGAGGGGTTCATTTTGAGGAATCGTTCGTAAATGGCGTGAGGTGCTGCTTGAGGAGGAGGCGGAGGAGGATGGTTTCGTCGGAGGAGTTGATCAATTTGTCTTTGGTGGTTTTGGGCTTGTTCTCGAATAAGGTTCGAGAGGTTATGAATGGTTTGGTTAAGGTCGGTTCGTTCATTAGTGGGAGTGCCTTGAGAATTCCGGGTGAGTCGTCTTGCCATAATTTCTATAACCTATTATGCATTTTATAATTAAAGCACATAAATAAATAACACATATAATACACATAATGTTACCGAATGGACGAGTCATCGTGTCTCGTTAGTCTTCAAGCCCGGCTTTTGGTTCGTACGAGTTTTCTATAAACAATGCTCTGATACCACTATTGTAGCACCCCCCTCGGGTCGGGCGATAAATCGAACCGGTTTATCGGAAAACTTTAGATAGCGGAAGCAAAGAGGGATCTCTTTCTAAATTTTAAAACTTTCGAGTAGGACCAAAATGTAATTTCTAAAAATATCCTTTTGGGTCATTTGAAAACTTTTGAAAAACCTTGAGAATTTCTAAAACTCCTTAGGGTGATTTTGGTTGTTTAAAATCTTTCGTTTAGAAATAACTTTGGAAAGGGAGATTATTATCCGAGTGCTACGTTTATCTAACTATGGTTTCACTTTTGGTTCGAAAAGAAATCAGAGTTTAAAGCTATTTGGTGAATAGGGATTTTCGGGTAAGAAATGCAATTATCAAAATAAGCGGACCAACTATATTAATATCAAAATAAGGCCCGTAATAGAGTAAGAGTTTAATTCCCCTAACGAGGAAATTTTAGAGTTTAAAGAAAACGGAAATACGGAAATTATCTATAGTTTACATCACCAAATAAAATATGCATAATTTATAGACCCCTCGTACGACCCTCCAAAAACCTCCGGCCAAGACTCCGATCCACTACTCGGTCCATTCCGTTGAGGGATTCCTACTACTACCTGCAATCAAAGAAGTATCTATATGAGCTATTAAGCCTAGTAAGAAATCCGAATGGATAACGAGGTTTTAAAATATGGTTTTACGTACTTATATTAGTATATACACATAAGCATCACACCTTACCATTCGTCGGCAACCAACACACACAACCACGTAATTTCATTTAAACACGTAAATCACATAAATCGACTCAATTGCTGAAAATTACCAAATTACCCTTTTCGTGCAAATGCATGAATGAAAACATTTTCTGTTGTTCGGATCCGTGAAAAATTAACTTCTTTACTTGGATGATAAGCATATTATTCTGAGCCCGTTCTTTTGGTGGAATCAAACCACCCCTTTATCTATAGTAACTATGGTTGGGATACCGGCCCCCCGTATCCCGACTTATCTAACCCAAGCATTCCATTAACTTTTCCTTTCGTAAGAATGAAATCTCTTTTTATGCAAGACCATGAGACGAATGAGACTCTAATACAAAAATGACCACTTTACGACATCACAAATATCAATCAACGAGCATACAAATAAAATTCAATTATCCACATAATACTCACTTACACACGGCAATCACACACATATCATACACACATATACATATAGCCATTTAAGCATATCACATAATTCACATTATTATCATATTATGTATTTATATAAAACACACACAGACAGCAGCACACACACACACGGCACACACATACATACATAACATGCAGCACACACACACACTTTAATTAGCATTTAATTAGCAAACCATGCTCTTAAAGCACCAACATTCTTATCTTTTCATTAATGGGATTTCTCCCACTTTTATTCATTAAATGAATTAAAATTCTTACAGCCCCTTAACATAGTTCAGCTGCAGATTTTTAACCATCAATTCTCATTCTCACAATTAATACTCAAGACATAATGATTAAAACACAAAAGTTCTATTTATGACACATGCATAAGCAATATTTCGAAATAATAGCAAATAGCATTTAAAAATTCTCAAATTTAATTATATGCTACCTAACTGACTAAATGAACAGATGCAGAAAGAATTTTTCAGTTTCCATGAAAATCGGATTTATAAAAATTAAATTACTCGGCAAGTAGTGTTTGAAGCTAAAAATGATTTTTCCAACAAATATTAATCCCAAACTATGGCCAAATAGAAAATAACAAATTTCCACTTTCTCCTACTGAGATTTTGAAGGTGAAAACATTTTTCATGCTGACATTTCAATAAATTGCAGATTAGCCCTAAAGATTCATAGATCTACACATGCAAACCCAAAAATCTTGAAAACTCATTTTCTTTCTCCAAAATTCCAAAAAAAATCGAAATATTAAATCTTTAAACACTAAATGCTTAGATTCACAGATTATAACATGGATTAGACATGCAATAACACAAATATCAAGATTGGCACAAAATTTCGGATTTTACACACAAAGCCCTAATTTTTCGAAAAGTGAAGAAATCTTTTAGGTAGTTTTGAAAATCTTTTTCCATACTATGATACCCTTTAATTGCAGCAAGAAATTCGAGATTTCTTACCTATAAAAGAGTGTTGGCCGAAGAAATAAAAACCTTCAAAAGAAAAGAGGGTTTTTAGAGGGAGAAAGAAAAGGAGGATGAAGAAGATGAAGAACACAAAGATAATGTTACCTCCTTCAAGAAGTGGCTCCAAGATTGAACCAATCTAGTTGAATGGAGAAGGTAAGAGCTTTTATATCAAGTTGGGAAGAGTTTAAATCTCCCGTAAGAGGGCAAGAATTTTTTATGGTGTTCTTAGCATATTCAAGGGTGAAGCTTATATAGGGGATTTGCATTTTGATTTCTCTATTTTTTTCTTGAAGAATTTTGAGGTGTTGGCCGATGGAGGTGTTGGAGTAGGTGACCAACAAGCCAACTTGTGGCTGTGGTCTTTCCTTTTATCTTGTAATAAAACAATCGTTTTTCGTTCGTAATAATAAAATATTTTATTTGGCATTCTATATCTGTTATCCCATGCAAGTAGCATAGATATAGTCCTAACGAGTTACTCTATTACTGTGAGTTGGTCTAGTAGAATCGTGAGATAACTCAGCAATGTAATGTAACTGTTAAACCTTGTTCCTAGTCGATGGGTTACGCCAATAATGAGGATACCGGCCTTTCCCTTTTGATACTAGCACTTAGTGTATGTGTACTGCGTCTCATCAGTCCTCGGTGTTGTGACATCGGCATACTTGAGTGGGTGCTCATGTTAGATGAGTTCACTGAACTCCCTCGCCCTAGAAATCTATAAGTGGTTCTCATTCATCGAGTAATAGGTTTCTAAGATATTGTTGTACACCATTAGTCCTTAAGACCCAGACATCACCGTTACTTCACTAGAGGACCGATTGTATCGTGACTTGTCTCTGAGTCCCATCGCGGACCACTCCAAGGGCCAACGTTCGTGCAATCCGAAATCTAGTGTGAAGTCTGTGCATTGTAGTAGGGGATTCGAGCGCTTGAGTAGTCATGGATGTCCTGTGTGTTCTGACGGTTTATAATCCAAGGAATCTCTGGCCAGAGTTGATAGTGGGTGCTTAGGGAAATGTGTTTCCCTAAGTCGCACACGAACGGATTTATAATACCTAGAACGTTCGCACGGTTATTGAACTTTATAAGAGGTCTCGGTGAACCAATGCCTCTAGTTCAATCGGGACATGTGCTGCGAAGGGATCGTACTGTACGCTAACTATATCATAAGGTTCTTGCAGGCACTTCACTTGTATCTAGGGAATCATGATGCGTAGTTGCTAGACGCCAATCTTGATTCGTTGGGCACCGATTTGATCGGGGATTAGGTAAAATGAGTTTTACTCTAATCGGGACTCTTGGGAGGAGTTCGTATAAGAACAATGTGTTGTTCGAATCACAAAGAGTTGTGAGCCCACGGCAAGCATACACCTGAACCATTGAGGGTCACACTTCTCGTGTAATATAGATCCTTGATAACAACAAGCATAGATTAATGTGTTAATCTTTGAACAATTGGATGTCGATATGATTGAATCCAAGATCCGTAATTGTGGATTGCGAATCGGAATAAACGTAGAGAAAGAGAGGCATGCGGAATTTAGTGAACTTTCCAAATTGGGAAGTTTCCCGATTTAGCAAGTCCACTGAAGTGGAAGTTTCCAATTTTGGAAATTGGAAATTTCGAAGAGGCACTCGTATCGACGAGGACTTTGAGCTCATCACAAATATAATTTTGTTATAATTTTGTGGACGATCGTTTATTAGAAACGAGGCCGACGAGGGAATGGGCTTAATGCATCAGTGGGTCAAGCCCAATGACTTAAACCCACTAGGGTTGAAAACCCTAGGTATAAATAGACCTCAAACAAGAGTTTGAGATCAGATTTTCAGCACCAAAACCCTAGCCGCTCAGCCCTCTTCGGCCGTTGCTGCCCCGCCGCGCCACCGCCGATCACCGCCGGAAAACCGCCGGTTTTCTCCTCTCGTTTCCTTCGTTTTTTGGAGAGGAGCTGCTGCCCCGACGAATCCACGCACCGCCGCTGCACCGCCGCCGCTGCTGCTGCCACGCGCCGCCGCTGCTGCTGCCATTCACCGCCGTTCGTCGCTTGCTGGATCAGCTTGTTCCAGACGTGAGTTGCAGCCCCGAGGATTGGTAATTTGCAGCTTGTACGTGATTGGTTCTAGGTTTCGATTCGTCGAAATCTCACGCTACAAGAGGTAAATAAATCGAAACTTTCGTAAATTAATTCGAGCATGTTTGTATGAATTGTAATTTATTATTATGAGTAATTTGTGATTACGTGTTTAAATTTTATTGAATGATGAACAAGCATTTTTCGTAATTTTCGGTTTTACGTGTTTTTCAATTAAATCGATAATTACCATGTGTATGGCGGAAGCGTTAAGGTACGTTGACTATGTGATTAGTTTATGCATGTAACCGAAACTAGTTCGATATAAAAATTTTAAATTCTGCTGCGAATACATGCACGATCCCCAATAGTGGTATCAGAGCCACGGGTTAATCGTTTATTTGTCAACGTGTTTATCGCTTTCGAAAGCATGCTTCGATTTGTTGAATTGTTGATTTTTTGTTGTTATCAAATTGGGTGGTTTAATATTAATTAAATATTTTGAATATTTCAGAAAATATAAAAAATTTTAAACTTGTTTTTTCTGCTGTTTTTCAGCTGACCGAACCGGTCCGGTCGGACCGGTCTGACCGGTCCGGTCAGCACACACAAAAAAAAAAAAAAAAAAGGTTTTTTAATTTAATTTTCTGAGATTAATATTAAAATTAATTGATTTTTAATTTTTGAAATTATTTATCAATTAAACCCAATTAGATAATTGATCCATTAGTTTAATTTGAATTCAAAGAATAGTGTTGGATTAATTATTTAATTTAATCGTTAAATTAGTTTAATTAATGGAACACAAATTAGATGGCAAATAATTAATGGACTTCATTCTTATTTGATTGATTTATGAATGAAGGGAGTCCGTTAATTATATTTGCAATTAATCGTATTTATTAATTAATTCATGAGATGAATAATTGTGATTAAGTACGATGATGATCGTATGTCTCTCTTAGGATCAATATGCGTTTCCACATACCTAGAGAACATAGTTGTAGGAATCACAAACGATCATAACCTAAAACTTCCGATGAGCTAATAAGATTTAATAAATAAAATCCCTCATTCTTAATCAAGAATAATTATCAAGCTATAAAGAAAAACCAAATTGTTGAATTTTTCTTTCCTTCTACCAACAATTAAATTATGTGTAGCCTCTCATAATAGTGCAGTAAGCCGTGTTAGCGGGGAGTGCTATTGTGGGATAAGCTGTAATTTAATTGACATTAGATGGAGATACGGTCATAGATAAAATTATATTGGATTAATGTGGTCGGCTAGATTAACTAGGGATTGCATTAGTTTGATATAGTTGGATCTATGACATCTCATATTGGTAGGCTAGACTTGACACACGAAGATTTTGATATTCGCTAGATTAACTTAGGTCATTATCAAGTGTGAGGTAAATCGATCTTTAGGGTCACATAGTGATGTGATTGATAGTACTCTACCTTTAGGCTTATGTAATCGGGATAGATTAACTACGGGTTACATTAGCGCTATTGGACCTAAAGCCCATTAAAGAAAAATAAGTTTTCTCGATTGTCTGCTAGAGGGTGGTGGAATTCGATAAAATTAGTGGGAGAAGAATTAAAACATAAAAGTCCAAAATTTTAATTGTAACGATTATTACGAACTAAACTCTAATTATTGTCTTCTTAAAATTTTCTCAGCAACAATGTCCAAACATCCTCTTTCCTCTATCCTCGACCAAAACAAACTCACCGGTCCAAACTATTTGGATTGGCTTCGCAATCTGAAACTTGTGCTCCAAGTCGAGGAGCGTCTCTATGTGCTCAATGAACGTCCCCCCGCTGCTCTCCCTGCGACTGCTACTGCTGACGAGAGACTGCCACTTTCGAGGCATGGAAGAAGGACGACCTCCATGCGAGGTGCTACATGCTAGCATCCATAATGCCAGAGCTCGCGAGGAAGTATGAGTCTCACGTGCATGCTTACGATATCAAGCATCATCTTGAAAGCATGTACAGTGAGAATACTAGGGCATCGAGGTACTCAGCTACCAAGGAGTTGATCACCATGAGGCTGCGTGAAGGGGCTTCGGTCCACGAGCACGGTCTCAAGATGATCACTCTCCTTGAGAAGTTGGTGAGCCTTGATGTCACCCTCCCGGCCGAGCTCTCGGTGGATTTGATCCTACTGTCCCTTCCTAGTTCCTATGAATCGTTCATAGTGAACTTCAACATGAACAAGCTCGATCCACCATTGGATGAGTTGTTGAACATGTTGGTCAGCTATGAGTCCACGATCAAGAAGGAGAAATCTGTTCTCCTAGTTGCTCCTTCTGCGAAGAAAGGTTCTTTTCAGAAGAAAAGGAAAGAAAGGAGTTTCGGCCCGAGCAAGAAACTTGAGAAGGGCGAGTCGAGCGGAGTGAAGAATGACAAGGTCACCAAGCAAGTTGATGACGCTTGCCATCATTGTGGAAAGAGGGGCCATTGACGACGCAACTGCAAGGCTTACCTCGATCAGAAGCGTTCTGAAATGGGTACGTATTTAGTTGAAGTTAATTTGTCCGTTAAATCTTCTGCTAGGGTATTGGATACTGGTTGTGGCTCACATCTTTGTAATGATTTGCAGCTCATGACAAGAAGTAGGAAGCTTAATGTGGGTGAGACCTACCTAAGAATGGGCAACGGAGCAAGGGTTGCTGCTGAAGCCATTGGGACAATTTATCTTTCTGTTTTGGATTCTAGTTTTTCCATTGTTTTGAACAATTGTTTATTTGTTCCTTCACTTATTCGAAACCTTATTTCTATTCCTGTTTTGGATAATGAAGGTTTTACTTTTGTTTTTGGAAATTCGATTTGCATTATACAAAAGGATCAAAATATGATTTGTAAGGGACAACTTATAAACAACTTATATGAACTGAATCCAAATGAAATACCTATTAACGTTATATCAGCAAAACGAAAAGATATAAGTCTTAACCCCGCACAACTTTGGCACGCTCGACTGGGTCACATTTCCTTGAGAAGGATGAACAAGTTTGTAAGTGAAGGAATGTTCTCCTTGGAGGACGTGAAATCACTTCAAACTTGTGTATCCTGCCTTAAAGGAAAAATGACCAAGACTCCTTCAAAGGGAAGATGGAACGAGCCGAGGGTCTTTTGGAAACTACGATCCGATCGTGGTGGTGAATACTTAAGTACTGAGTTTATAGACTATCTTAAAGAGAATGGGATTCTGTCTCAATGGACTCCTCCTGGAACTCCTCAACTTAATGGAGTTTCCGAACGTCGGAATCGAACACTGTTAGACATGGTTCGATCTATGATGGGGTTCACCGAGCTACCGGCATACCTGTGGGGTCATGCAGTCCTAACTGCCGTGTATTTGCTGAATAGAGTTAATACCAAAGCAGTTAACTCCACACCTTATGAACTTTGGCACTCCAAGAAACCCACGTTTAAACATATTAGGATATGGGGTTGTCCCGCTTACGTGAAGCGGCTAGTGGGAGATAAGTTGGATAGAAAATCCGACTTGTGCTATTTTGTGGGGTATCCCGAGGATTCCATGGGATACGAATTCTACTATGTTTCCGAGGCAAAGGTGTCCGTCTCGAGAAATGCCGTGTTCCTTGAGAATGAATTTCTATCGGATAGAAAGGGCAGTGTAGTTGATCTCGAAGAAGTTCGAGAACCACAATCTGAAGTTCAAGCACAACAATCAGATAATGAACCAATTCAACAAACCACTAATATACCTCCTGAACCGTCGCTGCGTAGATCCGAAAGAGTTCGGAGAGCGCCCGATAGGTTATTCCTCGTTGATGAAGTTGACCAAGGATGTGATCCTAGAAATTTCAACGAAGCTGTATCGGATACAGACAAGGGACATTGGCTTAATGCCATGAAATCCGAAATGGACTCTATGTACTCCAACAAGGTATGGACCTTAGTAGATCCACCCGAGGGAATCGTTCCCATAGGCTGCAAGTGGATCTATAAGAAGAAAATTGGAGTAGATGGAAAGGTATCGACCTACAAAGCTAGATTGGTAGCGAAGGGTTATACTCAAAAGCAAGGAGTTGACTATGAGGAAACCTTCTCTCCAGTTGCTATGCTTAAGTCCATTAGGATTTTGCTGGCCATCTCTGCGTGGTACGACTATGAGATATGGCAAATGGATGTGAAGACCGCTTTCCTTAATGGGGACATTGAGGAAGAAAATTTACATGGCGCAGCCGGAAGGCTTCATATCTTCTGGAGATGAGCAAAAGGTTTGCAAACTCCAGCGATCCATTTATGGATTGAAACAAGCATCCCGTAGTTGGAATAAAAGGTTCGACACAACTATCAAAGAGTTTGAATTTGTGAAAAACCCGGAGGAACCTTGTGTCTACAAGAAGGTTAGTGGGAGTGCAGTGACTTTCCTCGTACTTTATGTTGATGACATACTACTCATTGGGAATGATGTAGGGATGTTGCAGTCAACTAAAGTATGGTTATCCACACGTTTCTCGATGAAGGATTTGGGAGAAGCATCCTACGTATTGGGAATACGGATCTATAGAGATAGATCGAGGAGATTGCTTGGCTTGTCCCAATCCATGTACATAGACACCGTTCTTAAACGGTTTAGCATGGAAGAATCCAAGAAGGGATTCTTGCCAATGTCCCATGGGGTTCGTCTCTCGAAATCCATGCGTCCTCAAACGCAAATGGAAATCGAGGAGATGAAAAGGACACCTTATGCATCCGCTATAGGAAGCATAATGTATGGCATGCTATGTACGACCTGATATTGCATATGCTGTGAGCGTCACAAGCAGATATCAGTCTGACCCCGGCCCAGCCCATTGGAAGGCTGTGAAGGACATTCTCAAGTACTTGCGAAGAACTCGAGATTTGTTTTTGGTCTATGGGGATACCGAGTTGAAATTAGAAGGCTTCACGGATTCTAGTTTTCAATCGGACGTGGATGACTCGAAGTCAAACTCGGGGTATATATTCAAAGTCAACGGGGGTGCCGTGTGTTGGAAGAGTTCCAAACAAGGCAGGACGGCTGATTCCACCACCGAGGCTGAATATATTGCAGCATCAGATGCTTCAAAGGATGGGTCATGGATTAGGAAATTCATCCAAGAGTTGGGTGTATTTCCGAACGCTAGCGATCTAGTACGGCTGTACTGCGACAACAACGGAGCCGTAGCGCAAGCTAAGGAATCAAGAGCTCATCAGAAGTCGAAGCACGTGTTGAGAAAATACCATGTGATCCGAGAGATCATAGAGAGAGGTGAAGTCAAGCTAGATAGAGTCACCTCGGAGGACAATATTGCAGATCCCTTCACCAAGCCATTGTCAGGATCAGTCCACGAGAAACATCGAGAGTCGATGGGACTTAGATTTATGAGTAGTTGGCTTTAGGTCAAGTGGGAGATTGTTGGAGTAGGTGACCAACAAGCCAACTTGTGGCTGTGGTCTTTCCTATTATCTTGTAATAAAACAATCGTTTTTCGTTCGTAATAATAAAATATCTTATTTGGCATTATATATCTGTTATCCCATGCAAGTAGCATAGATATAGTCCTAACGAGTTACTCTATTACTGTGAGTTGGTCTAGTAGAATCGTGAGATAACTCAGCAATGTAATGTAACTGTTAAACCTTGTTCCTAGTCGATGGGTTACGCCAATAATGAGGATACCGGCCTTTCCCTTTTGAGACTATCACTTAGTGTATGTGTACTGCGTCTCATTAGTCCTCGGTGTTGTGACATCGGCATACTTGAGTGGGTGCTCATACTAGATGAGTTCACTGAACTCCCTCGCCCTAGAAATCTATAAGTGGTTCTCATTCATCGAGTAATAGGTTTCTAAGATATTGTTGTACACCATTAGTCCTTAAGACCCAGACATCATCGTGACTTCACTAGAGGACCGATTGTATCGTGACCTGTCTCTGAGTCCCACCGCGGACCACTCCAAGGGCCAACGTTCGTGCAATCCGAAATCTAGTGTGAAGTCTGTGCATTGTAGTAGGGGATTCGAGCGCTTGAGTAGTCATGGATGTCCTGTGTGTTCTGAAGGTTTATAATCCAAGGAATCTCTGGCGAGAGTTGATAGTGGGGTGATTAGGGAAATGTGTTTCCCTAAGTCGCACACGAACGGATTATAACACCTAGAACGTTCGCACGGTTATTGAACTTAATAAGAGGTCTCGGTGGACCAATACCTCTAGTTCAATCGGGACATTTTTTGCGAAGGGATCGTACTGTACGTTAACTATATCACAAGGTTCTTGCAGGCACTTCATTTGTATCTAGGGAATCATGATGCGTAGTTGCTAGACGCCAATCTTGATTCGTTGGGCACCGATTTGATCGGCAATTGAGTAAAATGAGTTTTACCCTAATCGGGACTCTTGGGAGGAGTTCGTATAAGAAAAATGTGTTGTTCGAATCACAATGAGTTGTGAGCCCACGGCTAGCTTACACCTGAACCATTGAGGGTCACACTTCTCGTGTAACATAGATCCTTGAAAAACAACAAGCATAGATTAATGTGTTAATCTTTGCGTAGTTGGATGTCAATATGATTGAATCTAAGATTCGTAATTGTGGATTACGAGTTGGAATAAACGGAGAGAAAGTGATATGCGGAAATTTAGTGAACTTTCTAAATTGGGAAGTTTCCCGATTTAGCAGGTCCACTAAATTAGAAGTTTCCAATTTCGGAAATTGAAAATTTCAAAGAGGCACTCGTATCGACGAGGACTTTATGCTCGTCACAAATATAATTTTGTTATAATTTTGTGGACGATCGTTTGTAAGAAACGAGGCCGACGAGGGGGTGGGCTTAATGGATCAGTGAGTCAAGTCCAATGACTTAAGCCCATGAGGGTTATGAACCCTAGTATAAATACAACTCATATGATGAGTTGAGATAAGAGATTCACATCCCCAAACCCTAGCCGCATGAAGCACGTCCGTCCTCCGCCTCACAGCTGCAGCCCCGCCGCTGCACCGCCGCACCGCCGTCGCGCCGCCGCCGGTTTCTTCTCTTTTCTTCCTCGTTTTTATTCCCGTTGTTTTCTAACTCTTCTGTATCTAGTGCTGCAGTTAGAGTGGGTCTAGTTGTACGAGGTGAAACCTAATTGGAGAGGAAGAACGCAACTCCACCACCGCCTGCCCCGCACGCGCCGTCGCCGTTGCCACGCGCCGCCGCCGCTGCACCTCATGTGCCGCTGTCGAGATCAGATCGGACCAGCTGTTGCTCGGTCGGTTCTTCGCAGCCTTGGAGTTGTTTAATAGCAGCTTGTACGTGTCTTAGTGTATAGATTTCGATTCGTCGAAATCTCACGCTTCAAGAGGTAAAATTGAAAACCCCTGCGAATTAATTCATAATTGGATTATGTGAATTAATTTGTGAGCATGACAATTATATGAAGAATGTATGTTTTTGATTTATGATGTCGTATGCAAGCATGCTCGTGTTTTTTTTTTCGTTTTATTTAATTTCGATTAATATATGAAAAAATTACCATGTGTATGGCGGAAGCGTTAAGGTACGTTCAATTTATTGATTTATGCATGTGATCGAACATTGAGTTCGATTAAATTTTGTTTTCCGCTTCGTATACATGCATCGATCCCCAACAGCTGTGCCATGTAAATTTCTTCATCAATATCTCCATTAAGGAAGGCGGTCTTCACATCCATTTGCCATATCTCGTAGTCGTACCACGCAGCTATGGCCAGCAATATCCTAATGGACTTCAGCATCGCGACTGGCGAAAAGGTTTCCTCATAGTAAACACCTTGCCTTTGAGTGTATCATTTTGCCACCAATCTAGCTTTATAGGTCGATACCTTTCCATCCACTCCAATTTTCTTCTTATAGATCCACTTGCAGCCTGTGGGAACAATTCCTTTAGGTGGATCTACCAAGGTCCACACCTTATTGGAGTACATGGAGTCCATTTCAGATTTCATGGCAGTTAGCCAATGTTCCATGTCCGCATCCGATACGGCCTCATTGTATGTTCTTGGATCTTGTCCAAGATCTACATGATCTTTATCATTCTCGATGAGGAATAACCTATCTGGCCTTTTATGTACTCTTTCGGATCTACGTACTGTAGGTTCAGGAGGTATATTAGTGGATTGTTGTATTGGTTCGATTACTTGTTCTTGCGCTTGAACTTCACTTTGCGGTTCTTGAACTACTTCAACTTCTATCATGCTGCCTTTTCTATCGGATAGAAACTCCCTTTCCAAAAAGGTAGCATTTATTAATTCATATGATGAATAATTGTAATTGAGTACGATGATGATCGTATGTCTCTCTTAGGATCAATATGTGTTTCCACATTAGAGAACATAGTTGTAGGAATCCCAAACGATCATAACCAATAATTCTGATGAGATAACCATAACTTAATAAAAATCCCTCATTCTTAATTTCTAAGAATAATTATCAAGCTATAAAGGAGAACCGATTTGTCGTTCTTTCTTCTTTCCTTCTACCAACAATTAGATTATGTGTAGCCTCTCATAATAGTGCAGTAAGCCGTGTTAGCGGGGAGTGCTATTATGGGATAAGCTGTAATTTAATTGACATTAGATGGAGATACGGTTGTAGATAAAATTATATTGGATTAATGTGGTCGGCTAGATTAACTAGGGACTGCATTAGTTTGATAGAGTTGGATCTATGACATCTCACATTGGTAGGCTAGACTTGACACACGAAGATTTTGATATTCGCGAGATTAACTTAGGTCATTATTAAGTGTGAGGTAAAACAATCTTTAGGGTCACATGGTGATGTGATAGATAGTACTCTACCTTTAGGCTTGTGTAATCGGGCTATATTAACTACGGGTTACATTTGCGCTATTGGACCTAACAAGCCAACATGTGGCTGTGGTCTTTCGTATTTATTATTGTAATAAACGAACCTTTATTCGTATTAATGATAAAACACCTTGGCATTCTATATCTTTGTCCCTTTGTCACAAGCATAGATATAGTCCTTACAGTTATTACAAGTACTAGTAATTGATCGTTAGGATCGTGAGATATTTACTTAAGTATTATAACTGTTAAACGTGTTCCTAGTCGAAGGGTTACGCCACTAATGAGGATATCGGCCTTTCCCATGAAGACTAGCACTTAGTGTATGTGTACTGCATCTCATCAGTAAACGGTATTGTGATATCGGCATGCATAAGTGGGTGCTCGTAAGTTGACGAGTTCACTGAACTCCCTCACCCTAGAAATCTCTAAGTGGTTCCCAATAATCGAGTAGAGATATCTATGGTATAGTTGTACACCATTAGTCCTTATGACCTAGACATCACCGTGACTTCACTAGAGGACCAGCGGTATCGTGACCTGTCCCTGAGTTCCACCGAGGACCATCCCAAGGGCCAGTGTTCGTGCAGTCCGAAATCTAGTGGGAGGTCTGTGCATTGTAGTCGGGGATTCGATCGCTAGAATAGTCTTGGATGTCCTGTGTGTTCTGAAAGTTTGTAATCATTCTAAGTCTCTGGCCAGAGCTGACTAAGTGATGATTAGAGAATTCGATTCTCTAAGTCATGCACGTAAGGATTACAACACTTAGAACGATCGCACCGTCATCGAACATATAAAGAGGTCTCGATGAACCAATGCCTCTAGTTCGATCGGGACATATGAATCGAAGGGACCGTACTGTACGTTAACTATATCTGAAGGTTCTTGCAGGCACTTCATTTGTATCTAGGGAATCATGACGCGTAGTTGCTAGACGCCAATCTTGATTCGTTGGGTGATTGAGGTGAAACGAGCTTCATCTTAATCGTAACTCGAAGGGACGAGTTTTGACCACAAAGAGTTGTGGGCCCACGGCTAGCTTACACCTGAACCATCGAGGGTCACACTGCTCGTGCACATGAGATCTTTGAATAAACGGTCAGAGATAAAATAGTTTATCTTTGCATGATTGGAAGTCAATATGATTGAGTCCAACATTCGTAATTTGGAATTATGAATGAGAATAAGAAAAGGAAAAGAATAGGCGAACGTATTAGTGAACTTTCTAAATCGGGAAGTTTCTAAATTTAGAAAGTGCACTAAACTAGGGTTTCCACTTTTGGAAAGTTGGAAAATAAGAAATGGCACTCGTAATGACGAGGAAATTATAATGATTCCGAAAATGTAATCGTTGCAATTTTTCGGTCATTGAATTAAGAGAGACGAGCAAGTAAAAGTACTAACGGACTTAAGCTGTTGGGCCTGGTCCAACTTAAGCCCGCTAGGGTTTTATGCAAGACATATAAATACTTGATTTATAGGTCTTGCACAAACATACAACAAAACCCTAACCCTAGCCGTCCACCCCTCTCTCTCTCGGCCTCTCTCTCCCACGGCCAACACCGCCGCCCACTCCGCCGTTTTGCCGGAATCGGCCGTTGATCGGCCGATTGGCTTGGTAGTCTCTTTCCTTCTCTTTTTCTTCCGTTTTTCTAACTATTACGTGTCTAGTGCCACGTGTTTAGTAGATCGAAGTATACGAGGTGAAATCCGAGAGGAGGAAGATCGAAGATCGAGGAATCGAAGAGCAGCGCACGAGCCGAAGCCGCACGCTGCCCCACGCGCCGCCCCGGAAGACCGCGCGTGTACCTCACGCGCCGCCGTGGCTGATTTGCTGCTGCTGCCGCTGCACCGCTGCTGCCCCGATTGTGCGGATTGGTTTCCGTAGCAATCTCGACTTGCTAAACGCTCCTACCTCACGCTTCAAGAGGTAAATATACGAAACCCTAGTTTCGATTCGTTTATGTTTAAACTATGAATTCATGTTTGCTATCGTATGATTTCATGTGATTATGTGTAATCGTTTTAATCTATGCAAGCATGTTAATTGGTTTAAACGCGAGCATGTTAATTGATTTAAATTCGGTTAAATTATTTAGCATGTATGTTGTTTTTAATTTCGCTGGAAGCGCAAAGGTACGCAATTAATTGATTTAATTTGTCGGGCATGTACTTGTGTGTTTTAAAGTCGTTTAAATCACATAAAATTTTTGTTTTCCGCTGCGTATGCGTGCCCGAAACCCAACATTAATGTGGTCGGCTAGATTAACTAGGGACTGCATTAGTTTGATAGAGTTGGATCTATGACATCTCACATTGGTAGGCTAGACTTGACACACGAAGATTTTGATATTCGCGAGATTAACTTAGGTCATTATTAAGTGTGAGGTAAAACAATCTTTAGGGTCACATAGTGATGTGATAGATAGTACTCTACCTTTAGGCTTGTGTAATCGGGCTATATTAACTACGGGTTACATTTGCGCTATTGGACCTAAAGCCCATTAAGGAAAAATACGTTTTCTCGTATGTCTGCTAGAGGGTGGTGGATTTCGGTAAAATTAGTGGGAGAACAATTAAATGATAAAAGTCCAAATCTTTAATTGCATTCATTAATAATGAAATATCTTTTATGTAAGTCTACTTAAAAGTTTCAGTATAAATGCTAAGAATCCCTTATCGTCAATTCTCGATACGAACAAAACTTAATGGCAATAATTACCTTGATTGGCTCAATAAAATTCGTTTGGCGCGTTTGCTCCAAGAGCAAATTGTGCATACTCAAATAAATACCCCGACCAAACTTCATGATAACTCGACTCACTAGGGAACCACCACTTATTAGAAGTGGAAGAAGGGTGTCCATTACGACGAAGTGTTATATGATAGCACCTAGTCGCCCAAGTTAGCTAGGAACTATGAGAACCACCTTTACGTTAATGACATATAGGCTCGCCTTGAGATCGTGTGCGGTGAGAACATTATGGCAATGAGGTTCGCGACAACTGAGGAGTTGATGTCTCTTAGACTGAGCTAGAGGACTACGGTCTTGAAGCATGGTTTTAAGATGACTCACTCTTAAAGAAGTTGTGTGACCACAACGTCGTTCTCCCATCAGAGATCTCGGTATCTCATACTTCCATCACTCACTAACTATTATGAAACGTTCATAATTAGTTTCAACAAGAATATGGTTGAATCTCCTTTTGAAGGAGTTGGTCAACATGTTGTAATACGAGTCGGTTATAAAGGAAGAGAAGTCTGTTTTGCATTTGGTAGTTTCTATATCTTTTACTAAGAATAGTTCAAAGTCGAAGAAGATAGCAAAAGGAAAATAATTTCCGGCCTAGCAAAAGATAGACTAGGGGTAAATCAAGTATTCACAAGGCCAAACAAAACAAGCATATAAGTGATGCTTGCTTCCAATGTGGAAAGACAGACCATTAGGCTCTGTAAACTGTAAGGAGTGTCTTGCTCAGAAATGTTCAAAGAAAGATACGTTATTCATTGAACTTATATGAAGTATAATCCAATGAACTTTAGGTTAACCCGAACTCGATATAGAAGTCAAAACCCCGCAAAACTTTGGTACGCCCCGACTAGGTCACATCTCTTTAACAAGGATGAACGAGTTTGTCCGTGAGGGATTATTCACCTTGGATGATGTGAACTCACTTCAAAATTGTGAATCTTGTCTTAAATGAAAAATGACCAAGTCGCCATTCAAAGGGCAAATGGAACGTGCCGAAGGTCTCTTGGATTTGATCCATACAGAGATGTGTGGCCCACTAAGCATTAGTGCAAGGGGTGGTTTCAACTACTTCGTTACCTTTACCGATGATTTTTCTAGGTATGGTTTCGGGTACTTAATGAAGTACAAGTCTGAAATTTTTGAAGGGTTCAAAGATTTTGACACCAAGTAGAAAACCAACTTGTCGCCGTATTAAGAAGCTGCGATTCGATCGTGATGGCGAACACTTAAGCGCCGAGCTTATTGACTGTCTAAAGGAGAATAAGATTCTCTCTCTCAATGGACTCCTCCTGGAACTCCTCAATTGAATGGAGTGTTCAAACGTCGGAATCGAACCCTGTTGGACATGGTTCGATCTTTGATGGGGTTCACCGAGATGCCGGCATACCTGTGGGGTCATGCACTCCTAACTGCCGCGTATTTGTTGAATAGGGTTAACACTAAAACAGTTTGTTCCACACCATATGAACTACGGCATACCCGATAATCCACTTACATGAAATTGCTAGTGGGAGACGAGTTGGATAGTCGATCCAACTGATGTCATTTCGTGGGGTATCTCAAAATTGTTTTTGATGCTTATTCTACTATCCCTTGAAACAAAAGTGTTTGTCTCGGGGAATGTCACCTCCTTAAAGAAGAAGTTTCTATGTGATAAAATAAGTGTATGGTAGAACTCGAAGAAATTCGAGAACCACGAATTGAAGTTCCAACACCATAAATAGGACAAGAGCCAATCAAAATCTAATCACCCATTAATGTACCTTCTCAACCAACTATGTGGAGATTCGAAAGGATCCATAGAGAACTCAATAGGCTTATGATCATCGAAGGTAGTCAAAATGAGTTTGACCACGGATATGATCCAAGTACCTTCAATGTGTATGTATTTGATGCAGACAAGGGACATTGGCGTGAAGCCATGAAATCCAAAATGGATTCCATATATTCCAACAAGGTATGGACCTTGATGGATCCACCCAAGGGAATTTTTCCCGTTGGATGCAAGTGGATCTACAATCTTTAAGATTGGAATAGATGGAAAGGTATTGACCTATAAAGCTAGATACGTGAAAGATAGTTATACTCTAAGACAAGTTGTTGTCTATGAGATGCAGTTTCACAAATCGTTGTGCTTAAAATCCATTAGGGCTTTGCTAGCCATTTCTGCGTAGTATGACTACGAGATATGGAAAATGAATGTGAAAACCACCTTCCTCAATGGCGAGATTGAGGGAATCAGAGTGGAACAGCCGGAAGGCTTCACATCTTGCCGAAATTGGCAAAATGTTTGCAAAATTCCAGCGATCCATTTGTGGATTGAACCTAGCATCCCATTAAATTAGAATGTTTGATTCCACACGAAAATCAAAGGGATTTGCTTTAGTGAAGAGTTCGAAAGAGCCTTAAGTTTACAAGAAGGTTAATGGGAGCGCCATTACGTTTAATAGTGTTTTGTGTTGGTAGCATTCTACTCATTGGGAATGATGAACGAATGTTTCAGTCAACTAAAACACGGTTGTCCACACGTTTCTCAATGAATGAATTTAGGGTAAGCTTCCTACGTGTTAAGTGTATATTTATACACTTAATTGTACCTTTTAATTTGAACTTTTGGTGTGTTTTAACGATAATTGGTGCTTAAAATGGTTATTATTTGTATTTTAGGTGCAAATTGAAGAATTGGCAACTTATGGGGTGAAAACTGCAAATTCGGAGAAAAAGTGGGCTAAAAGTGAAAATATCAAAATTCTGAAGAATTAAAGACCGGACGGCCGTCCGGATTTTAAAGCTTATTCTCGCACGGCCGTCCGGATTGACGAGGTGGCGCAGTGAAGGAAGTTTAATTACACAAGGAAACCCGCCCTATTATATTTTTCCACCCTATTTAAAGGCCAAGAGCACACAATTAAATCATCTATCTTTTTATCTTTTCATCTTTTTACACGCTATCAAGGAGAACAAGAACGAAAACGAAGACTTGACGAATCTTCATCATAGTTCTCCTCTTTTATTTTTATTCATAGCTTTTATGGTTTTTCATATTTTTATTATGCTTTTCGTAGAGAACTTGAGTAGCTAAGTTTTTATTCTAGGATTTTATTGGAACCCTATGTGGTAATTCGAACCTGTTTTTCTACTTTTATGCAAGTTTAATTCTTCGATTATTTCTTCTATCTTGATCTTATTTAGCGCATGAACGTAGCTAATTTATGTTGCTATTGGTTATTGTTAGAAATGATTGACAGATCGTTTTAATAATTAGAACATGGATAGAAGAGCCTTCGAGTAGTTTTCACCGAATGCGTGTGTTGATTGCATGTATTATCGTAGACATACAGATAATACCTTAGGTAGCCGTTTTCGAGACTTGTTATTTAATGCTTTATTCATACTAGGTTTGCATAGACATATAGTGAATCTTTTATGAATAATAGACTTATAATACAGCGACAGCAGGTTATGAGTAATTTCGTGTCTTGGGTTAATAATCGGGAATCGTAACTTGCATGATAGGAGATTAATTGGGTGAAGAATTATCGCATAGGGGAAAGATAAAATCCTAGATCCGTTTTATATTGATATTTCCTCGTGATTATTTGCTTTTCTTATTTAGTTAATGTATTTAGTTAATTAATTTGACAACCCTGCGTAGGCTGGATAAAATCATAATTGTTAGAATTTGGTACTTAGGATTAAATAATTTGCGTATTCCCTGTGGGGTCGACATCCGACTCTCACGAGTCTACTTTACTACTTGTTTGCGATACGTGCACTTGCGTGTGGGTATTTAGCACCCAACAAGTTTTTGGCGCCGTTGCCGGGGAATACGGCTAAATTGTTTATTTATCCTAATATTAAATTTGAGCAACTTTTCTTACTTCAGCCATTTTTTTTATTTTTTTTAATTATTTAATTATTTTGTTTTAGGTACTTTTTATGCGAAGAGGACACGACACGAACTTACTACCTCTCGATTCCGAAATTGAGCGAACGTTTAGGCAAGCCAGGAGAAATCAACGGTTAGCTCGAAACACTCCCGCAACGATGGAAGAAGAGATTAACCGTAGGGGAGAGGATCAAGGACGCCTACCGAATGCGGCAGGGAAAATCGTCAATGAGCAAGAGCAACGCCAACTAATTAATCTACAACCTCGTCAACGAGCACTGCTGAGTATACCGTTCCAACGCTCAATGGGTTTCAATCAAGCATCCAGCAGCCCCCCATTGAAGCTAACAATTTCGAAATTCGAGCGGGACTCCTCACTATGCTCCAAAACAATGGATTATTCAGCGGCCTAGCTCATGAAGATCCACATCTCCACTTGGTCAATTTTCTCGAGACGTGTGATTCGCACAAGATGAACGGAGTATCACCCGAAGCACTGCAACTCCGCCTGTTCAAGCATTCCTTACAAGGCGCAACCCGAGAATGGTTACAAACTCGCGCACCGCACTCCATCTCGTCTTGGGCCCAGCTAGCAGAACTCTTCATGAACACATACAACTCCCCAACAAAAACTGAGAGAATCCGGAGAGAAATTCTAAATTTCATACAAGAAGCCGGTGAAGCATTATTCGAAACGTGGGAGCGGTTCAAACAGTTAGTAAGGAGGTGCCCAAATCACGATGGATTGCAAGACAACTCGAGAACTGTGCTCGACTCTGCAGCTGGAGGTATGTTCATGAGTTTGACCTATGACGAAGCATACGAACTCTTAGAGCGAATCGCTCGAAACAAATACATGCGGGCATCGGATCGGTCGAATAGCAGAGCAGTCAAGACGGGAGGAATTTTGGAATTGGACGGGGTCACTGCAATCACGGCCCAGTTAGAGAAACTATCAAAGCAAGTAGCGGCTTTGCAGACTCAGCAAGTCCATGCAGTCCAAGTTCGCGATCAGCGCGTAGAAGAAACGGAGTCTCTGAATTATGTGCACGACACCAACCGACAACAGAGGAACCCGTACTCCAACACGTATAATCCGGGATGGTAGGATCACCCTAACTTTGGGTGGGGAGGAAATCAGCAAGGACCAAGGCAAGCACCACCTCAAGGTCAACCGCCGAATTATTCACGATCAGCGCCCGGATTCCAAAATCCGCCTCAAGCTCAACCTCACGGCGGAGATCTCGCAAATATCTTGGCGCAGTTTATGACAACCACCCAAGCCTCCATCCGAAATTTGGAAACACAAATGGGTCAACTTGCAACCCATCTAACCGCGAGACCATCGGGAGCACTGCCGTCAAATACAGAAGATCCTCGGAAGAACAACGTCGAGCAATGCAACGCTGTGAGTTTAAAGAATGGGAGATAATTGGAGGAAGCCCCATGGAAGGAGAAGCAGGACACGGTAATCGAGAAGCCGAATGTGATTGGGGAAAAAGAAGCAACTCGCAAAGAACCGCCATCACCCACAGTGAACTCACGAGTCCCTCAAGTCCCATATCCTCAAAAGCTTCAAAAGAAGAAGCTTGATGCCGAGCACCAAGGATTCTTGGACAAGCTGAAGGAAATCCACATAAACATTCCGTTTATCGAAGCCATTCAAAAGATGCCAAAGTGGGTGAAATTCCTCAAGGAGCTCGTGACAAAGAGGAATAAATTGCAAGGGAACTAGATCATCCAACTCACGGAGCAATGCAGTGAAATTCTTATACGGCCCCTTCCACAAAAACTCGGCGATCCAGGTAAGTTCACTATCCCTTGCACTATTGGAGGTAAAAATTTTAGGTCACTCATTGATTTAGGTGCTAGCATTAATCTTATGCCTTATTCCATTTACAAAAATCTTGGGTTAGGTGAGATTGAACCAACGGCTATAACCCTTCAATTAGCCGATAGGTCTTTAGTTTACCCAAAAGGTATTTTAGAGAACGTGCTAGTAAAAGTGAATAAATTTATTTTCCCTGTGGATTTCGTTATACTTGATATAGATGAATATAGGGAGATACTTCTTATTCTAGGAAGGCCGTTTTTAGCCACGTCGAAAACTCTAATTGATTGCGCTAGTGGTGATCTTACAATGACGGTGCACGATCAAACGATCAAATTTAACGTTTTTAGCGCTAATAAAAATCCATGTGATAATAATGATTGTTATGCTACTGATCTTGTGGATTTTACAAATCATGACGATTTTGACGTTTTGATCTTAGACCATGGGAAAGGATCTTTGAGTGCAGGAGATGGTGGCGGAAAAGATAGTTGGACGGAGCAAGTTTATTGTGCGAGCTCAATTTCAACTCCGCCGAGAGACAGTCAAAAGAGTTGGGGTGATAACAATGATGAACGTGCAAGGTGGATGTGGCCACCTAAAGAACCAAACGAGCATTATTGGGGAGAGGAATTCAATCGCCAAGTGACTTCGGTCACTTTAGCTTGAACAAAGATGCAGACAAAGTCCGGCTGAAGACTGTAAACTTAGCGCTTCTCGGGAGGCAACCCGAGATTTCGTTTTTCTTATTTTTATTTTATGTTATTTTTATTTTTATTTTTTAGTTTTTGTCTTTATTTAAAAAAAAAAAAAAAAAGTTTCAGTGGCACTAACAAGAAGTTTTTATTTTTCAGGGGCTTAATTGCAAATTTTGCAATTATTCACACGGCCGTGCAAGAAAAAGGCAGGAATCTCACACGGCCGTGTGAGATTTCGATGGTGCTACTGCCCAAAATTGGAAAAGGGCACGGCCGTGCGGATTGTACACCTAAATCTCGCACGGCCGTGTGAAATTTGAAGAGGCTACTGCCTAATTCTGAGAAAGGGCACGGCCGTGCGGATTTTTCACCTAAATCTCGCACGGCCGTGCGGAAAAAAAAAAAAAAAAAAAAAACAATTTCCATAATTTCAAATCCCTCTCTCCCCCACTTCGAACCCAAGCCTTCCTTTTTCGAAATTTTCCCTTTTCTTTGACAAATTTCACCGAAAATTTACCAACTACACACATATAATACGTAATCAAGGTGGTTTGTTGTTGATTTGCGCAAGGAGATTCAAGAACGGTGCAATTTTCTCGAAAAACCCATTCCACCAGGAACGCCCACAAGGTGTTCGACGATTTTCCCGCACCGATTCTTGAGCCGGTACCCGAGCTATTGGAGGATAACGAGGAGGATGATGCTCATGCACATGGTGGAGTTGGTGAGCAACCCGACGATGGTCCCGCCGTTTAAACAGGTGTTTTCTATCCTTAAACTCCGGGCGAATCACATTGAGGGCAATGTGAATTTTAAGTTGGGGGTGGTTAACTACTTGTTTTCTTTTATGTGCATTTTATTTGTGTTTTACTTGTTTGTTAGTTTGCATGCTTTAGTTTTTGTTTTAGTTATCGTTTTATTATTTTCGTTTTATTATTTTTTTTATCGACACATCGATGAATTATGATGATGGGAGATGGTCAATGTTTGATGATGAGATTACTTGTTTTATGTTGATAAGGAGTAGATAGTCGTTTAGCTTTCGATTCAACGGAACGTAGAAGTGAATTATTGCTAGGAATCACGCTTTATGCATTGCTTTGGTTGAATGTTTTGTATTTTAAATTTGGAAATTATTTGAGCTAAATCATGCTTTGTTCGGTTTTAAATCTCACCTTAGGACATTTATGATACGAAGTGTTGGGTAGTAAGTGATTTGAGATATGATTTGGGCCTTCTTTGAACCGTTTGAGCCTTTCAAGCCTACCCTTTTTGTCGAATTTATCCTTAGAACCTTGATTTGAGCCTTGGAGAAAAGGTGTTCTTTCTTTTAGCCAATATGTAGAAGGTAGAAAAGTGGAGATTCTTGAATAATTATCCCTTGGAGGTCCATCCAAAATTCTTATAAGATCTTTCTTCTTCTTCGAAAAAAAAAGAAAAAAAAAATATATATATATATATATATATATATATATATATTAGAGGTGAAATAGATTAGAAGAGAGAAATAAGGACTAGTTGTGAATTGGGTTGAAAACTCGATCCTTTGCCTAAAAGGCAAAAGTGTTGAAGGGTGAACATTTGAGAATCGAGTTTATTTGTGCCCTTAGAGGTGAATTCATTGTTTCAAACGCCTATCTTTCAATTTTTGGCGTAATCACCTCAATCCAAGAAAAAATAGCCACACATACCCATATCACCTACCTCGGACCAAAGAGCCTAACAATTGAAAGCCACAAAGTCCCAATGATCCCAATAGCTTAATGTTCAATATTAGTTGAGTAAAATAATTTGGTGAGTATTTGGAGTCAAATATATGCATGTAAGTATAAATTCTTTCTATCTTTAATTTGCAAATATTGGATACTTGAAGCAATTGTATGATTTGTGGTTTTTTTGTAATAGTGAGTGACTAAGTGCCGTTGAATGTTAAGCTTGCGAATACCTAGGAATTATCATCATAATTGCAAGTTCTGAAAACACGAAGTTGACCAATCGATCTATGTAATGAGATGTATAGTCGTGTTTTGTGCTCTTAAATTGATTTTACTTGAGGACAAGCAAAAGTTCAAGTTTGGGGGTGTGTTAAGTGTATATTTATACACTTAATTGTACCTTTTAATTGGAACTTTTGGTGTGTTTTAACGATAATTGGTGCTTAAAATGGTTATTATTTGTATTTTAGGTGCAAATTGAAGAATTGGCAACTTATGGGGTGAAAACTGCAAATTCGGAGAAAAAGTGGGCTAAAAGTGAAAATATCGAAATTCTGAAAAATTAAAGACCGGACGGCCGTCCGGATCTTAAAGCTTATTGTCGCACAGTCGTCCGGATTGACGAGGTGGGGCAGTGAAGGAAGTTTAATTACACAAGGAAACCCGCCCTATAATATTTTTGCACCCTATTTAAAGGCCAAGAGCACACAATTAAATCATCTATCTTTTTATCTTTTCATCTTTGTACACGCTATCAAGGAGCACAAGAACAAAGACGAAGACTTGACGAATCTTCATCATAGTTCTCCTCTTTTATTTTTATTCATAGCTTTTATGGTTTTTCATATTTTTATTATGCTTTTCGTACAGAACATGAGTAGCTAAGTTTTTATTCTAGGATTTTATTGGAACCCTATGTGGTAATTCGAACCTGTTTTTCTACTTTTATGCAAGTTTAATTCTTCGATTATTTCTTCTATCTTGATCTTATTTAGCGCATGAACGTAGCTAATTTATGTTGCTATTGGTTATTTTTAGAATTGATTGATAGATCGTTTAAATAATTAGAACAGGGATAGAAGAGCCTTCGAGTAGTTTTCACCGAATGCGTGTGTTGATTGCATGTATTATCGTAGACATACAGATAATACCTTAGGTAGCCGTTTTCGAGACTTGTTATTTAATGCTTTATTCATACTAGGTTTGCATAGACATATAGTGAATCTTTTATGAATAATAGACTTATAATACAGCGACAGCTGGTTATGAGTAATTTCGTGTCTTGGGTTAATAATCGGGAATCGTAACTTGCATGATAGGAGATTAATTGGGTGAAGAATTATCGCATAGGGGAAAGATAAAATCCTAGATCCGTTTTATATTGATATTTTCTCGTGATTATTTGCTTTCTTATTTAGTTACTTTATTTAGTTAATTAATTTGACAACCCTGCGTAGGCTGGATAAAATCATAATTGTTAGAATTTGGTACTTAGGATTAAATAATTTGCGTATTCCTTGTGGGATCGACATCGGACTCTCACGAGTCTACTTTACTACTTGTTTGCGATACGTGCACTTGCGTGTGGGTATTTAGCACCCAACACTACAAATTAGAGGATACAAGAGGTTGCTTAGCTACCCTAATTCATATTATAGACTTGATATGGTTTATGCAGTGAAGCGTCACTGTAAGATTTCAGTGTAACCCCAGCCAAGTTAGTTGGATAGATATGAAAGAAATCCTTGAATACTTGCAAAGTACTAAGGACTTGTTCATATATAGTCTGTGGGGATTCCGAGTTGAAAATAAAGTCGTTCGACGACTTTAGCGTTTCAATCGGAAATGGACAACTTTAAACGACGTGAGGGATTATATTCATGCTTCATAACGGGGTGTCGTGTGTTGGAAAGAGTTCCAAATGGAACATGACGGCGGATTCCACCTCCGAGGCTTAGAATAATGCGGCATTGGATGACGCAAACGTAGCAGTTTGGATTTGAAATTACATTCAAATGTTGAATGTATTTATTCAAAAGATCTCATCGGAAATCCAAGCAGATACTGAATACAAATTAATTCATTAGTAAGATAATTAGTAGAGGCGAACTTTAGTTCGAGAGAGTTGCCTCGGTAGACAATATTCTAGATCCCTTTACTTAGCCTTTACACAGACCGGTCCATGAGAAACATCGAGAGTCGATGGGACTTAGGTAATGAGTAGTTGGCTTTAGGTCAAGTGGGAGATTGTTAGAGTATGTGACCAATAAGCCAACTAAGTGTTGTGTTTTCTCACGCTACTCGTTAATAATCTATTTCAAATTAATGGTAAAATACCTTTTGGCATTCTATATCTCTTATCCCATGCAAGCAGCATAGATATAGTCCTAACGAGTTACTCTATTACTGTGAGTTGATCTAGTAGAATCGTGAGATAACTCAGCAATGTAATGTAACTGTTAAACCTTGTTCCTAGTCGATGGGTTACGCCAATAATGAGGACCGGCCTTTCCCTTTTGAGACTAGCACTTAGTGTATGTGTACTGCGTCTCATCAGTCATCGGTGTTGTGACATCGGCATACTTGAGTTGTGCACCATTAATCCTTAAGACCCAGACATCACCTTGACTTCACTAGAGGACCGACTGTATCGTGACCTTCCCTGAGTCCCACCGCAGACCGCTCCAAGGGCCAACGTTTGTGCAGTCCGAAATCTAGTGTGAAGTCTGTGCATTGTAGTAGGGGATTCGAGCGCTTGAGTAGTCATGGATGTCCTGTTTGATATGTCGATTTGTAATCCATGGAATCTTTGGCCGGAGTTGATAGTGGGGTGATTAGGGAAATGTGTTTCTCTAAGTCACACACGAACGGATTATAACACCTAGAACGTTCGCACGGTTATTGAACTTAATAAGAGGTCTCGGTGGACCAATACCTCTAGTTCAATCGGGACATTTGCTGCGAAGGGATCGTACTGTACGTTAACTATATCACAAGGTTCTTGCAGGCACTTCATTTGTATCTAGGGAATCATGATGCGTAGTTGCTAGACGCCAATCATGATTCGTTGGGCACCGATTTGATCGGCGATTGAGTAAAATGAGTTTTACCCTAATCGGGACTCTTGGGAGGAGTTCGTATAAGAAAAATGTGTTGTTCGAATCACAAAGAGTTGTGAGCCCACGACTAGCTTACACCTGAACCATTGAGGGTCACACTTCTCGTGTAACATAGATCCTGGAAAAACAACAAGCATAGATTAATGTGTTAATCTTTTTGTAGTTGGATGTCAATATGATTGAATCTAAGATTCGTAATTGTGGATTACGAGTTGGAATAAACGGACAGAAAGAGATATGCGGAAATTTAGTGAACTTTCTAAATTGGGAAGTTTCCCGATTTAGCAGGTCCATTAAATTAGAAGTTTCCAATTTTGGAAATTGAAAATTTCAAAGAGGCACTCGTATCGACGAGGACTTTATGCTCGTCACAAATATAATTTTGTTATAATTTTGTGGACGATCGTTTGTAAGAAACGAGGCCGACCAGGGGGTGGGCTTAATGGATCAGTGGGTCAAGCCCAATGACTTAAGCCCATGAGGGTTATGAACCCTAGTATAAATACAACTCATATGATGAGTTGAGATAAGAGATTTACAGCCCCAAACCCTAGCCGCATGAAGCACGGCCGTCCTCCGCCTCACAGCTGCAGCCCCGCCGCTGCACCGCCGCACCGCCGTCGCGCCGCCGGTTTCTTCTCTTTTCTTCCTCGTTTTTATTCCCGTTGTTTTCTAACTCTTCTGTATCTAGTGCTGCAGTTAGAGTGGGTCTAGTTGTACGAGGTGAAACCTAATTGGAGAGGAAGAACGCAACTCCACCACCTCCAGCCCCGCACGCGCCGTCGCCGTTGCCACGCGCCGCCGCCGCTGCACCTGATGTGCCGCCGTCGAGATCAGATCGGACCAGCTGTTGTTCGGTCGGTTCTTCGCAGCCTTGGAGTTGTTTAATAGCAGCTTGTACGTGTCTTAGTTTATAGATTTCGATTCGTCGAAATCTCACGCTTCAAGAGGTAAAATCAAAAACCCCTGCGAATTAATTCATAATTGGATTATGTGAATTAATTTGTGAGCATGACAATTATATGAAGAATGTATGTTTTCGATTTCATGATGTCGTATGCAAGCATGCTCGTCTTTTTTTTTCGTTTTATTTTATTTCGATTAATATATGAAAAAATTACCATGTGTATGGCGGAAGCGTTAAGGTACGTTCAATTTATTGATTTATGCATGTGATCGAACATTGAGTTCGATTAAATTTTGTTTTCCGCTGCGTATACATGCATCGATCCCCAACAGCTGCGCCATGTAAATTTCTTCCTCAATATCTCCATTAAGGAAGGCGGTCTTCACATCCATTTGCCATAACTCGTAGTCGTACCACGCAGCTATGGCTAGCAAAATCCTAATGGACTTCAGCATCGCGACTGGCGAAAAGGTTTCCTCATAGTAAACACCTTGCCTTTGAGTGTATCATTTTGCCACCAATCTAGCTTTATAGGTCGATACCTTTCCATCGACTCCAATTTTCTACTTATAGATCCACTTGCAGCTTGTGGGAACAATTCCTTTAGGTGGATCTACCAAGGTCCACACCTTATTGGAGTACATGGAGTCCATTGGCAGTTAGCCAATGTCGCATGTTCGCATCCGATACGGCCTCATTGTATGTTCTTGGATCTTGTCCAAGATCTACATGATCTTCATCATTCTCGATGAGGAATAACCTATCTGGCATTTTCCGTACTCTTTCGGATCTACGTACCGTAGGTTCAGGAGGTATATTAGTGGATTGTTGTATTGGTTCGATTACTTGTTCTTGCACTTGAACTACTTCAACTTCTATCATGTTGCCTTTTCTATCGGATAGAAACTCCCTTTCGAAAAAGGTGGCATTTCTCGAAACAAACGTCTTTGCTTCCTTGACATAATAGAATTTGTATCCCATTGAGTCTTCAGGATACCCCACAAAATAGCACAAGTCGGATTTACTATATAACTTGTCTCCCACTAATCGCTTCACATAAGCGGGACAACCCCATATCCTAATATGTTTGTAGTTGGGTTTCCGGGAATGCCAAAGTTCATAAGGTGTGGATTTAACTGCTTTGGTGTTAACTCTATTCAGCAAATACGCGGTAGTGCGAAGTGCATGACCCCACAAGTATGCCGGTAACTTCGTGAACCCCATCATAGATTGAACCATATCTAATAAGGTCCTATTCCGACGTTCGGAAAATCCATTAAGTTGAGGAGGTCCAGGTGGAGTCCATTGAGATTGTATTCCATTCTCTTTTAGATAGTCAATGAACTCGATGCTCAAGTATTCTCCACCACGATCGGATCGCAACTTCTTAATACTTCTTCCGAGTTGCTTCTCTACTTCGTGTCTAAAATCTTTGAACCTTTCAAATGTTGCGGACTTGTACTTCATCAAGTACACATACCCATACCTAGAATAATCGTCGGTAAAGGTAGCGAAGTAGTTGTATCCACCCTTCGCACTAACACTTAGTGGACCACATACTTCTGTATGGATCAAATCCAAAAGACCCTCGGCTCGTTCCATTCTCCCTTTGCAGGGTAATTTGGTCATTTTCCCTTTAAGGCAAGATTCACAAGTTTGTAGTGATTTCACGTTCTCCAAAGAGAACAATCCTTCACTAGCAAAATCGTTCATCCTTCTTAAAAAGACATGACCTAATCTAGCGTGCCAAAGTTGTGCGGGGTTTTGATCTATCTCCTTACGTTTTGCTGATATTCGCCTTAGGGGCCCCCACTACCTTCACCCACTTCGAACTTGCTGTTTGGGAAGGGAACTCTTTCTTTTCTCTTCTTTTGGGAAGAACTCTTCGTTCCAGAAGTAGCAGCAATGAGAACAGACTTCTCTTTCTTAATGGTGGACTCGAAACTGACCAACATGCTCACTAACTAATCCAAGGGAGGATCTAGTTTGTTCATGTTGAAGTTCACTTTGAACAATTCATATGAACTAGGAAGAGACAACGGGATCAAATCCAACGAGAGCTCGGCCGGGAGGGTGACATCGAGATTCACTAGCTTTTCAAGGAGAGTGATCATTTTGAGACAGTGCTCGTGGACCGAAGTCCCTTCGCAGTCTCGCCGTGATCAACTCGTTTGTAGTAGCGTACCTCGATGCCCTAATATTCTCACTATACATGCTATCGAGATGAGCCTTTATATCGAAAGCATGCATGTGAGACTCATATTTCCTCGCAAGCGCGGGCTCCATGGCGGCTATCATATAGCACCTAGCATGAGTGTCATCTTTCTTCCAAGCTTCATAAGTTTCCTTTTAAGCATCAGTCGTAGTGGCAGGTATAGTGGCGGGAAGTCTCTCGTTCAGAACATAGAGACGCCCCTCAACGGTTAGCACAAGCTTAAGACTACGCAACCAATCTAGGTAATTAGGGCCATTGAGTTTATTGTCGAGGATTGATATTATGGGATTCTTAGACATGATTATCTGAGAGGTATAGAGAAGAGGATTACTAGAGATTCGCGTTAAATGATTGTTACAATTAAATGTTTGGCCTTATGTTATTTAATTGTTCTCCCACTAATTTTATCGAGTTCCACTTCCCTGATTTTTCTTAATGGGCTTTAGGTCCAATAGACAAATATAACCCATAGTTAATCTAGCCCGATTATATTTGCCCAAAGGTAGATCACAATCAATCATATCCACAATATGACCCTAAATTAATTTTCCTCACACTTGATAATGACCTAAGTTAATCTCGCGAATATCAAAATCGTCGTGTGTCAAGTCTAACCTACCAATCAAGGATGCTCACAGAACTTGATTATGCCAAACTAATGATTAGTCCCTAGTTAATCTAGCCGACCACGTTAATCTAGCATAACCCTTTTCTATGGCTACCTTCATCGTTATGTCAATTGAATTACAGCTTACTTTACCATAGCACTCCCCGCTAACACGGCTTACTGCACTACAGTAACGGGCTACACATAATTCAACCGTTGGCAGAAGGAAAGAAAAATTCAACAGATTGGTTTTTCTTTATAGCTTGAAATGATTCTTAATTAGATTAAGAATGAGGGATTTGATTAAAATATTCTATCTCATCAGAAGGTTCGGATTGGTCTATGTGGTTCCTACATCTATGTTCTCTAAAGGTATATGGAAACGCATATTGTCCTAAGAGGAACATACGACCTAACTACATAATTAATTAACATAATTAATTATCGAGTTTTTCAAAATAATTATAGAACCTCAACTAGCATAAATCAATCAAATAATCTTGAGGTACTAGTAATTTAGTTGAACTATAATCAATATTATATATGTGTTCTATTAATTAAAATTAATTTAACAATTTAAATTAATTAATTAATCTAACAAATATTTACTAAAATAGATGATTGTTGACTCGATTATCTAATTGAGATTAATTGAAAATAATTTTTCGAAAATTAAAATCAATATGTTTTAAGTTTAATTTTAGAAATCTGAAATATTATTATTTTTTTTTTTAGTGAGCCGGTTCGCCCACTGGTCTGAACGGTTCGGACCGAAGCGGTCCGGTTCTGCCCGGTCCAGTTGACCCAAATCAATGGGCCGGGTCAGTTGGACCGAGAACCGGTCTGACCGACCTGAATCCACGTGGATTCGGTCAATTGGATCGCACACAACCATCGAACCGGTCGGTCCGACCGGTTCGATCCGAACAAATTAAAAAAACCGGAATTTTAAAAATAATTTCAGATCCGATTTTCCAATTTTAAACAATTTTAAAGATGGAAAAATTCTAAACACTATTTCAAAAATATTTTAAACTTACGAAAAATCCCAATTACATAATACAACAATCGCTACTTTAATAAATTGAACATGCATAAAATTAAAGCATATTATAACGAACGCAATTAATTGCGCAACAAGCTTTGATACCACTGTTGGGAATCGGACACGTGTACGCAGCGGAAAACAAAACTTTTATGCGAATTAAACGAATTTAAAACACATAAACACATGCCCGATAATTGAAAACAATTAATTGCGTACCTTTGCGCTTCCAGCGAAATTAAAAACAACAAAAATGCTTAATTATTCAACCGAATTTAAATCAATTAGCATGCTCGCGTTTAAATCAAATAATCATGCTCGCAATAACAAAAACCAATTACATGTAGACACATAAAATCATACATGCTTTTATTAAAACGAACATGCATATATTAACTTAAACGAAAACGAATCGAACGACAATGGATTCGAAACTTTACCTCTTGAAGCGTGAGGTAGGCGCACTAAGCAAAGCTAGATTGCCACGGAAACTTATCCGGGCAATCCGGGGCAGCAACGGCGATGATCCGAGCTACAGCGGCGCGTTTGATTCACACGCTGACCTTGAAGCATGAATCGAACAAAGACTCGAGAAGATGGCTAGCTGCTCTTCCCACTCCTATTGATCCAACCTGTTTGCTGATCTGAAATTACAGCCTTGATCCGACTTCAATATCTCCATGCTTATTTACTGGATGGACAATTTCTTCTGGAATATTGTATATTTATGAGCCTTGAAGCTTCTTTAAAAATTTCACGTCGGTCCGATCACCTGTTGATTTATGGCAAATTTTCTCGCTGGACAGCGCAGAAAATCTGATAGCAGTTTTTCAGAATTGCCTTCTCGCATCTTCGATTCTTCGATCTTCCTCTTCTCAAATTTCACCTCGTATACTTCTGTCCACTAAATACGTGTCACTAGACACGTAATAGTAGAAAAACGAAGAACAGAAAGAAGGAAAGAAATACCAAAAGGATCGGCCAAGGAGTGGTCGATTCCGGCGAGTCGTCGGCGACAACGGCGGTGTTGGCCGCGGGGGGAGAACGGCCGAGAGAGAGGGAGCGGCTAGGGTTAGTTCGTGTGTTGTGTTCAAGTGTGTGTGTAAGACTAATAAATCAAGTATTTATAGTGTCTTGAATAAAACCCTAACAGGCTTAAGTTGGACCGGGCCCAACAACTTAAGTTCGTTAGTTCTTTTACTTGCTCGTCTCTCTCTCTCTCAATTCGATGATCGGAAAATTGCAACAATTACATTTTCGGAATTATTATAATGTCCTCGTCACTACGAGTGCCAATTCTTAATTTCCAACTTTCCAAAAGTGGAAACCCTAATTCACTGCACTTTCTAAATTTGGAAACTTCCCGGTTTAGAAAGTCCACTAAGATGTTCGCCTATTCTTTTCCTTTTCTTATTCTCATTCATAATTCCAAATTAAGAATGTTGGACCCAATCATATTGACTTCGAATCATGCAAAGATAAGCCATTTTATCTCTGACCGTTTATTCAAAGATCTTATGTGCACGAGCAGTGTGACCCTCGATGGTTCAGGTGTAAGCTAGCCGTGGGCCCGCAACCCTTTGTGGTCAAAACTGGTCCCTTAGAGTTACGATTAAGATGAAACTCGTTTCACCTTAATCACCCAACGAATCAAGATTGGCGTCTAGCGACTACGCGTCATGATTCCCTAGATACAAATGAAGTGCCTGCAAGAACCTTTAGATATAGTTAACGTACAGTACGATCCCTTCGATACATATGTTTCGATTGAACTAGAGGCATTGGTTCATCGAGACCTCTTTATTTGTTCAATGACGGTGCGATCGTTCTAAGTGTTGTAATCGTTACGTGCATGACTTAGAGAATCGAATTCTCTAATCATCACTTACTCAGCTCTCTGGCCAGAGACTTAGAATGATTACAAACTATCAGAACACACAGGACATCCAAGACTATTCTAGCGATCGAATCCCCGACTACAATGCACAGACCTCCCACTAGATTTTGGACTGCACGAACACTGGCCCTTGGGATGGTCCTCGGTGGAACTCAGGGACAGGTCACGATACAGTTGGTCCTCTAGTGGAGTCACGGTGATGTCTATGTCATAAGGACTAATGGTGTACAACTATACCATAGATATCTCTACTCGATTATTGGGAACCACTTAGAGATTTCTAGGGTGAGGGAGTTCAGTGAACTCGTCAACTTACGAGCACCCACTCATGCATGCCGATATCACAATACCGTTTACTGATGAGTTGCAGTACACATACACTAAGTGCTAGTCTCTTAATGGGAAAGGCCGATATCCTCATTGGTGGCGTAACCCTTCGACTAAGAACACATTTAATAGTTATAATACTTAAGTAAATATCTCAGATCCTAACGATCAATTACTAGTACTTGAAATAACTGTAATGACTATATCTATGCTTGAGACAAAGGGACAAAGATATAGAATGCCAAGGTGTTTTATCATTAATACGAATAAAGGTTCGTTTATTACCATAATAAATACGAAAGACCACAGCCACATGTTGGCTTGTTGGTCACCTACTCTAACAATCTCCCACTTGACCTAAAGCCAACTACCCATGAATCGTAATCACATCCACTCTCGATGTTTCTCGTGGACCGATCTTGGTAAAGGCTTCGTGAAGGGGTCTGCAACGTTCTCTTCGGAGGTAACTTGTTCTACTTTAACTTCACCTCTATCAATGATCTCTCTGGTCACATGATACTTTCTCAGAATATGCTTGGACTTCAGATGAGATCTCGGCTCCTTAGCTTGCGCCAAGGCTCCGGAGTTATCACAGTACAACAGTACTGGATCACTAGCACTAGGAATGACACCCAACTGTTGGATGAACTTCCTTATCCAAGTCCCTTCCTTTGCAGCTTTAGACGCTGCAATGTATTCCGCTTCGGGAGTGGAATCAGCCGTCGTTCTTTGCTTGGAACTCTTCCAACACACGGCACCACCATTAGGCTTTAAAATATAAATCCCAAGTTCGACTTTGAGTCGTCCATATCCGATTGAAAACTAGAGTCGCTAAAGCCCTCTAATTTCAACTCGGCACCCCCATAGACCAAAATTATATCCCTAGTCCTTCGCAAGTACTTGAGGATATCTTTCACGGCCTTCCAGTGAGCCGGGCCGGGGTTAGACTGATATCGACTTGTGACACTCACAGCATACGCAATATCGGGTCTCGTACATAGTATGCCATGCATTATGCTTCCTATGGCAGAAGCATAAGGCATCTTTTTCATCTTCTCGATTTGACTAGGTGTTTGCGGACACATAAATTTCGAGAGACGAACCCCATGGGACATTGGCAAGAATCCTTTCTTGGATTCTTCCATGCTAAACCGTTTCATAACGGTGTCTATGTACAGGCTTTGGGATAATCCAAGTATCTTTCTTGCTCTATCTCTATAGATGCGTATTCCTAATACATAAGATGCTTCTCCCAAATCCTTCATTGAGAAACGTGTGGACAACCATGCTTTCGTTTGTTGCAACATTCCTACGTCATTCCCAATGAGTAGAATCTCATCAACGTAAAGTACTAAGAATATCACTGCCCTCCCACTTGTTAGAGTAGGTGACCAACAAGCCAACATGTGGCTGTGGTCTTTCGTATTTATTATTGTAATAAACGAACCTTTATTCGTATTAATGATAAAACACCTTGGCATTCTATATCTTTGTCCCTTTGTCACAAGCATAGATATAGTCCTTACAGTTATTACAAGTACTAGTAATTAATCGTTAGGATCGTGAGATATTTACTCAAGTATTATAACTGTTAAACGTGTTCCTAGTCGAAGGGTTACGCCACTAATGAGGATATCGGCCTTTCCCATTAAGACTAGCACTTAGTGTATGTGTACTGCATCTCATCAGTAAACGGTATTGTGATATCGGCATGCATAAGTGGGTGCTCGTAAGTTGACGAGTTCACTGAACTCCCTCACCCTAGAAATCTCTAAGTGGTTCCCAATAATCGAGTAGAGATATCTATGGTATAGTTGTACACCGTTAGTCCTTATGACCTAGACATCACCGTGACTTCACTAGAGGACCAGCTGTATCGTGACCTGTCTCTGAGTTCCACCGAGGACCATCCCAAGGGCCAGTGTTCGTGCAGTCCGAAATCTAGTGGGAGGTCTGTGCATTGTAGTCGGGGATTCGATCGCTAGAATAGTCTTGGATGTCCTGTGTGTTCTGAAAGTTTGTAATCATTCTAAGTCTCTGGCCAGAGTTGACTAAGTGATGATTAGAGGATTCGATTCTCTAAGTCATGCACGTGACGATTACAACACTTGGAACGATCGCACCGTCATCGAACATATAAAGAGGTCTCGATGAACCAATGCCTCTAGTTCGATCGGGACATATGTAGCGAAGGGACCGTACTGTACGTTAACTATATCTGAAGGTTCTTGCAGGCACTTCATTTGTATCTAGGGAATCATGACGCGTAGTTGCTAGACGCCAATCTTGATTCGTTGGGTGATTAAGGTGAAACGAGCTTCATCTTAATCGTAACTCTAAGGGATGAGTTTTGACCACAAAGAGTTGTGGACCCACGGCTAGCTTACACCTGAACCATCGAGGGTCACACTGCTCGTGCACATGAGATCTTTGAATAAACGGTCAGAGATAAAATAGTTTATCTTTGCATAATTGGAAGTCAATACGATTGAGTCCAACATTCATAATTTGGAATTACGAATGAGAATGAGAAAAGGAAAAGAATAGGCGAGCGTATTAGTGAACTTTCTAAATCGGGAAGTTTCCAAATTTAGAAAGTGCATTGAACTAGGGTTTCCACTTTTGGATAGTTGGAAAATGAGAAATGACACTCGTAATGACGAGGACTTTATAATGATTCCGAAAATGTAATCGTTGCAATTTTTCGGTCATCGGATTGAGAGAAACGAGCAAGTAAAAGTACTAGCGAACTTAAGCTGTTGGGCCCGGTCCAACTTAAGCCCGCTAGGGTTTTATGCAAGACACTATAAATACAAGATTTATAGGTCTTGCACACACAAGTGAAAACCCTAACCCTAGCAGCCGTTACCTCTCTCTCTCTCGCCCTCTCACCCGCGGCCGTCACCGGCGCCGTCGCCGGAATTTCACCGGAATCGGCCGTTCGTCGGCCGATTGCTTCGGTAGTTTCTTTCCTTCTCTTTTTCTTCCGTTTTTCTAACTATTACGTGTCTAGTGCCACGTGCTTAGTAGATCAAAGTATACGAGGTGAAATCCGAGAGGAGGAAGATCGAAGATCGAGGAATCGAGGAGCAGCGCACGAGCCGAAGCCGCACGCTACCCCACGCGCCGCCCCGGAAGACCGCGCGTGAAATTCACGCGCCGCCGTGGCCGTTTCGCCGTTGCTGCTGCTTCACCGCTGCTGCCCCGATTGTACGGATTGGTTTCCGTAGCAATCTCGACTTGCTAAGTGCTCCTACCTCACGCTTCAAGAGGTAAACACGCGAATCCCTTGTTTCGATTCGTTCACGTTTAAACTATATTATCATGTTTGCTTTCGTATGATTTTATGTGATTATGTGTAATCGTTTTAATCGTTGCAAGCATGTTATTTGGTTTAAACGCGAGCATGTTAATTGATTTAAATTCGGTTAAATTATTTAGCATGTATGTTGTTTTTAATTTCGCTGGAAGCGCAAAGGTACGCAATTAATTGATTTTAATTTGTCGGGCATGTGCTTGTGTGCTTTAAAGTTGTTTAAATCACATCAAATTTTTGTTTTCCGCTGCGTACACTTGCCCGAAACCCAACAGTGGTATCAGAGCTCGTTGCGTAATTAATTGCGTCGTACAAATATGCTATGATTTTGTGCATGTTCGATTTATTAAAGTAGTGATTGTTGTATTATGTAATTTGGAGTTTTCGTAAGTTTAAAATATTTTTGAAATATTGTTTAGAATTTTTCCAGCTTTAAAATTGTTTAAAATTGGAAAATCGGATCTGAAATTGTTTTTAAAACATCGGTTTTTGTTTAATCAGATCAAACCGGTCGAACCGGCCGGTTCGATGGTTGTGTGCGATTTAGTTGACCGAATCCACGTGGATTCGGGTCGGTCAGACCGGTTCCCGGTCCGCCTGAACCGGTCCACTGATTTGGGACAGCTGGACCGGACAGAACCGGACCGCTTCGGTCCGAACCGGTCAGACCGGTTGGGCCGAACCGGTTCACTGAAAAAAAAAAAAAAAAAAAAACAAAAAAAAAATTATTTCAGATTTCTAAAATTAAACTTAAAAGAAATTGATTTTAATTTTTGGAAAATTATTTTCAATTAATCCCAATTAGATAATTGGATCGACAATCATCTATTTTAGTAAATAGGTGTTAGATTAATTAATTAATTTAAATTGTTAAATTGATTTCAATTAATAGAACACATATATAATATTGATTATAGTTCAACTTAATTAGTAGTACCTCAACATTATTTGAATGATTTATGCTAGTTGAGGTTCTATAATTATTTTGAAAAACCCGATAATTAATTAATGTAATTAATTATGAAATTAGGTCGTATGTTCCTCTTAGGACAATATGCGTTTCCATATACCTTTAGAGAACATATATGTAGGAATCACATACACCAATCCGAACCTTCTGATGAGATAAAAACTTTTAATAAAACCCCTCATTCTTAATCTAATTGAGAATCATTTCAAGCTATAAAGAATGACCCAATCTGTTGAGTTATTTCTTTCCTTATGCCAACGGTTGGATTATGTGTAGCCCTTTGCTGTAGTGCAGTAAGCCGTGTTAGCGGGGAGTGCTATGTTAGAGTAAGCTGTAATTCAATTGACATAGCGATGAAGGTAGCCATAGAAAAGGGTTATGTTGGATTAACGTGGTCGGCTAGATTAACTAGGGACTGCATTAGTTTGGCATAATCAAGTTCTATGAGCATCTTTGATTGGTAGGTTAGACTTGACACACGACGATTTTGATATTCGCGAGATTAACTTAGGTCATTATCAAGTGTGAGGAAAATTAATTTAGGGTCATATTGTGGATATGATTGATTGTGATCTACCTTTGGGCAAATATAATCGGGCTAGATTAACTACGGGTTATATTTGTCTATTGGACCTAAAGCCCATTAAGAAAAATCAGTTTTCTCGTTTGTCTACTAGAGGGAAGTGGAACTCGATAAAATTAGTGGGAGAACAATTAAATAACATAAGTCCAAACATTTAATTGTAACAATCATTTAACGCGAATCTCTAATAATCCTCTTCTCTATATGTCTCAGATAATCATGTCTAAGAATCCCATAATGTCAATCCTCGACAATAAACTCAATGGCCCTAATTACCTAGATTGGTTGCGTAGTCTTATGCTTGTGCTAACCGTTGAAGGGCGTCTCTATGTTTTGAATGAGAGACTTCCCGCCACTATACCTGCCACAGCGACTGATGCTGAAAAGGAAACTTATGAAGTTTGGAAGAAAGATGACACTCATGCTAGGTGCTATATGATAGCCGCCATGGAGCCCGCGCTTGCGAGGAAATATGAGTCTCACATGCATGCTTTCGATATAAAGGCTCATCTCGATAGCATGTATAGTGAGAATATTAGGGCATCGAGGTACGCTGCTACAAAGGAGTTGATCACAGCGAGACTGCGCGAAGGGACTTCGGTCCACGAGCACTGTCTCAAAATAATCACTCTCCTTGAAAAGCTAGTGAATCTTGATGTCACCCTCCCGGCCGAGCTCTCGTTGGATTTGATCCTGTTGTCCCTTCCTAGTTCCTATGCATCGTTCATAGTGAACTTCAACATGAACAAACTAAATCCTCCCTTGGATGAGTTAATGAACATGTTGGTTAGCTTCGAGTCCACCATTAAGAAAGAGAAGTCTGTTCTCATTGCTGCTACTTCTGGAAAGAAGAGTTCTTTCCAAAAGAAGAGAAAGGAAAGAGTTCCCTTCCCAAACAGCAAGTTCGAAGTGGGTGAAGGTAGTGGGGGCCCCAAAGCAAAGGTTGGTAAGCAAGTTGATGATGCTTGCCATCACTGTAGAAAGAAAAGACATTGGCGCCGCAACTGCAAGGCTTACCTAAAGCAGAAAGGTTCTGAAAAGGGTACGTATTTCATTGACGTAAATTTGTCTGTCAACTCTTCTTCATGGGTATTGGATACGGGTTGTGGCTCACATTTGTGCAATGATTTGCAGCTAATGACAAGAACTCGAAGGCTTAGAGCGGGTGAGACCTACCTAAGGATGGGGAATGGAGCAAGAGTTGCTGCTGAAGCCATTGGCACAATTTACTTAAATGTTTTGGATTCTAGTTTTCCTATTGTTTTGAACGATTGTTTATTTGTTCCGTCGCTCATTAGAAACCTTATTTCTATTCATGTATTAGATATTGAAGGTTTTACTTTTGTTTTTGGAAATTCGATTTGCATTATACAAAAGAATGAGAATTTAATTTGCAAAGGAAGACTATTAAACAACTTGTATGAAATAAATCCAAATGAAATACCTATTAATGTTATATCAGCAAAACGTAAGGAGATAGATCAAAACCCCGCACAACTTTGGCACGCTAGATTAGGTCATGTCTCTTTAAGAAGGATGAACGATTTTGTCAGTGAAGGATTGTTCTCTTTGTAGGACGTGAAATCACTACAAACTTGTGAATCTTGCCTTAAAGGGAAAATGACCAAGTCACCCTACAAAGGGAAAATGTAACGAGCCGAGGGTCTTTTGGATTTGATCCATACAGACGTATGTGGTCCACTGAGTGTTAGTGCGAAGGGTGGATATAACTACTTCGCCACCTTTACCGACGATTATTCTAGGTATGGGTATGTGTACTTGATGAAGTACAAGTCTGAAACATTTGAAAGGTTCAAAGATTTTAGACACGAAGTAGAAAAGCAACTCGGACGAAGTATCAAGAAGCTGCGATCCGATCGTGGTGGAGAATACTTGAGCAACGAGTTCATTGACTATCTAAAAGAGAATGGGATACAATCCCAATGGACTCCACCGGTAACTCCTCAACTTAATGGAGTCTCCGAACGTCGGAATCGAACTTTATTAGATATGGTTCGATCAATGATGGGGTTCACAAACTTACCGGCATACCTGTGGGGTCATGCACTTCGTACTGCCGCGTATTTGCTCAATAGAGTTAACACCAAAGCAGTTAAATCCACACCTTATGAACTTTGGCATTCCCGGAAACCCAACTACAAACATATTAAGATATGGGGTTGTCCCGCTTATGTGAAGCGATTAGTGGGAGATAAGTTGGATAGTAAATCCGACTTGTGCTATTTTGTGGGGTATCCCGAAGACTCGATGGGATACGAGTTCTACTATGTCAAAGAAGCAAAGACGTTTGTTTCGAGAAATGCCACCTTTTTGGAAAGGGAGTTTCTATCCGATAGAAAGGGCAGCATGATAGAACTTGAAGTAGTTCAAGAACCACAAAGTGAAGTTCAAACGCAAGAACAAGTAATCGAACCAATACAACAAACCACTAATATACCTCCTGAACCCACGGTGCGTAGATCCGAAAGAGTTCGGAAAATGCCGGATAGGTTATTCCTCCTCGAAAATGAGGCCGTATCGGATGCGGACATGGGACATTGGCTAACTGCCATGAAATCCGAAATGGACTCCATGTACTCCAACAAGGTATGGACCTTGGTAGATCCACCCAAAGGAATTGTTCCTATAGGCTGCAAGTGGATCTATAAGAAGAAAATTGGAGTTGGTGGAAAGGTATCGACCTATAAAGCTAGATTGGTAGCGAAAGGATACACTCAAAGGCAAGGCGTTGACTATGAGGAAACCTTTTCGCCAGTCGCGATGCTGAAGTCCATTAGGATTTTGCTGGCTATAGCTGCGTGGTACGACTACGAGATATGGCAAATGGATGTGATGACCGCCTTCCTTAATGGAGATATTGAGGAAGAAATTTACATGGCGCAACCGGAAGGCTTCATATCTTCTGGAAGTGAGCAAAAGGTTTGCAAGCTCCAGCGATCCATTTATGGATTGAAGCAAGAATCCCGTAGTTGGAACATTAGGTTCGACTCAACTATCAAAGAGTTTGATTTTGAGAAGAATCCGGAAGAACCTTGTGTATACAAGAAGGTTAGTGGGAGGGCAGTGATATTTTTAGTGCTTTACGTTGATGACATTCTACTCATTGGGAATGACGTAGGAATGCTGCAACAAACGAAAGCATGGTTGTCCACACGTTTCTCAATGAAGGATTTGGGAGAAGCATCTTACGTATTAGGAATACGCAGCTATAGAGATAGAGCAAGGAAGATGCTTGGCTTATCCCAAAGCCTGTACATAGACACCGTTATGAAACGGTTTAGCATGGAAGAATCCAAGAAGGGATTCTTGCCAATGTCCCATGGGGTTCGTCTCTCGAAATCAATGTGTCCGCAAACACCTAGTGAAATCGAGGAGATGAAAAGGACGCCTTATGCTTCTGCCATAGGAAGCATAATGTATGGCATGCTATGTACGAGACCCGATATTGCGTATGCTGTGAGTCTCACAAGCAGATATCAGTCTAACCCCGGCCCGGCTCACTGGAAAGCCGTGAAAGATATCCTCAAGTACTTGCGAAGAACTAAGGATATATTTTTGGTCTATGGGGGTACCGAGTTGAAATTAGAGGGTTTTACTGACTCTAGTTTTCAATCGGATGTGGACGACTCAAAGTCGAATTCTGGATTTATATTCACGCTTAATGGTGGTGCCGTGTGTTGGAAGTGTTCCAAGCAAAGCACGACGGCCGATTCCACTACCGAAGCGGAATACATTGCAGCGTCCGAAGCTGCAAAAGAAGGGACTTGGATATGGAAATTCATCCAAGAGTTGGGTGTCATTCCTGATGCTAGTGATCCAGTACCGTTGTACTGTGATAACACCGGAGCCGTGGCGCAAGCTAAGGAGCCACGATCTCATCAGAAGTCGTAGCATATTCTGAGGAAGTATCACGTGATCCGAGAGATCATTGATAGAGGTGAAGTTAAGGTTGAACGAGTCACCTCGGAAGAGAAAGTTGCAGACCCCTTCACGAAGCCTTTACCGAGATCAGTCCATGAGAAACATCGAGAGTCGATGGGATTGCGATTTATGGGTAGTTGGCTTTAGGTCAAGTGGGAGATTGTTAGAGTAGGTGACCAACAAGCCAACATGTGGCTGTGGTCTTTCGTATTTATTATTGTAATAAACGAACCTTTATTCGTATTAATAATAAAAAACCTTGGCATTCTATATCTTTGTCCCTTTGTCACAAGCATAGATATAGTCCTTACAGTTATTACAAGTACTAGTAATTGATCGTTAGGATCGTGAGATATTTACTCAAGTATTATAACTGTTAAACGTGTTCCTAGTCGAAGGGTTACGCCACTAATGAGGATATCGGCCTTTCCCATTAAGACTAGCACTTAGTGTATGTGTACTGCATCTCATCAGTAAACGGTATTGTGATATCGGCATGCATAAGTGGGTGCTCGTAAGTTGACGAGTTCACTGAACTCCCTCACCCTAGAAATCTCTAAGTGGTTCCCAATAATCGAGTAGAGATATCTATGGTATAGTTGTACACCGTTAGTCCTTATGACCTAGACATCACCGTGACTTCACTAGAGGACCAGCTGTATCGTGACCTGTCTCTGAGTTCCACCGAGGACCATCCCAAGGGCCAGTGTTCGTGCAGTCCGAAATCTAGTGGGAGGTCTGTGCATTGTAGTCGGGGATTCGATCGCTAGAATAGTCTTGGATGTCCTGTGTGTTCTGAAAGTTTGTAATCATTCTAAGTCTCTGGCCAGAGCTGACTAAGTGATGATTAGAGGATTCGATTCTCTAAGTCATGCACGTGACGATTACAACACTTGGAACGATCGCACCGTCATCGAACATATAAAGAGGTCTCGATGAACCAATGCCTCTAGTTCGATCGGGACATATGTATCGAAGGGACCGTACTGTACGTTAACTATATCTGAAGGTTCTTGCAGGCACTTCATTTGTATCTAGGGAATCATGACGCGTAGTTGCTAGACGCCAATCTTGATTCGTTGGGTGATTAAGGTGAAACGAGCTTCATCTTAATCGTAACTCTAAGGGACGAGTTTTGACCACAAAGAGTTGTGGACCCACGGCTAGCTTACACCTGAACCATCGAGGGTCACACTGCTCGTGCACATGAGATCTTTGAATAAACGGTCAGAGATAAAATAGTTTATCTTTGCATAATTGGAAGTCAATACGATTGAGTCCAACATTCGTAATTTGGAATTACGAATGAGAATGAGAAAAGGAAAAGAATAGGCGAGCGTATTAGTGAACTTTCCAAATCGGGAAGTTTCCAAATTTAGAAAGTGCACTGAACTAGGGTTTCCACTTTTGGAAAGTTGGAAAATGAGAAATGACACTCGTAATGACGAGGACTTTATAATGATTCCGAAAATGTAATCGTTGCAATTTTTCGGTCATCGGATTGAGAGAAACGAGCAAGTAAAAGTACTAGCGAACTTAAGCTGTTGGGCCCGGTCCAACTTAAGCCCGCTAGGGTTTTATGCAAGACACTATAAATACAAGATTTATAGGTCTTGCACACACAAGTGAAAACCCTAACCCTAGCAGCCGTTACCTCTCTCTTTCTCGCCCTCTCACCCGCGGCCGTCACCGGCGCCGTTGCCGGAATTTCACCGGAATCGGCCGTTCGTCGGCTGATTGCTTCGGTAGTTTCTTTCCTTCTCTTTTTCTTCCGTTTTTCTAACTATTACGTGTCTAGTGCCACGTGTTTAGTAGATCGAAGTATACAAGGTGAAATCCGAGAGGAGGAAGATCGAAGATCGAGGAATCGAGGAGCAGCGCACGAGCCGAAGCCGCACGCTACCCCACGCGCCGCCCCGGAAGACCGCGCGTGAAATTCACGCGCCGCCGTGGCCGTTTCGCCGTTGCTGCTGCTGCACCGCTGCTGCCCCGATTGTACGGATTGGTTTCCGTAGCAATCTCGACTTGCTAAGTGCTCCTACCTCACGCTTCAAGAGGTAAACACGCGAATCCCTTGTTTCGATTCGTTCACGTTTAAACTATATTATCATGTTTGCTTTTGTATGATTTTATGTGATTATGTGTAATCGTTTTAATCGTTGCAAGCATGTTATTTGGTTTAAACGCGAGCATGTTAATTGATTTAAATTCGGTTAAATTATTTAGCATGTATGTTGTTTTTAATTTCGCTGGAAGCGCAAAGGTACGCAATTAATTGATTTTAATTTGTCGGGCATGTGCTTGTGTGCTTTAAAGTCGTTTAAATCACATCAAATTTTTGTTTTCCGCTGCGTACACGTGCCTGAAACCCAACACCACTAACCTTCTTGTATACACAAGGTTCCTCCGGATTCTTCTCAAAATAAACTCTTTGATAGTTGAGTCGAACCTAATGTTCCAACTACGGTATGCTTGTTTCAATCCATGAATGGATCGCTAGAGCTTGCAAACCTTTTGCTCACTTCCAGAAGATATGAAGCCTTCCGGCTGCGCCATGTAAATTGCTTCGTTAATATCTACATCAAGGAAGGCGTTCTTCACATCCATTTGCCATATCTCGTAGTCGTACCACGCAGCTATGGCCAGCAAAATCCTAATGGACTTCAGCATCGCGACTTGCGAAAAGGTTTCCTCATAGTAAACCCCTTGCCTTTGTGTGTATCATTTTGCCACCAATCTAGCTTTATAGGTCGATACCTTTCCATCCACTCCAATTTTCTTCTTATAGATCCACTTGCAGCCTGTGGGAACAATTCCTTTTGGTGGATCTACCAAGGTCCACACCTTATTGGAGTACATGGAGTCCATTTCAGATTTCATGGCAGTTAGCCAATGTCCCATGTCCGCATCCGATACGGCCTCATTGTATGTTCTTGGATCTTGTCCAAGATCTACATGATCTTCATCATTCTCGATGAGGAATAACCTATCCGGCCTTTTCCGTACTCTTTCGGATCTACGTACCGTAGGTTCAGGAGGTATATTAGTGGATTGTTGTATTGGTTCGATTACTTGTTCTTGCGCTTGAACTTCACTTTGCGGTTCTTGAACTACTTCAACTTCTATCACGCTGCCTTTTCTATTGGATAGAAACTCCCTTTCCAAAAAGGTGGCATTTCTCGAAACAAACGTCTTTGCTTCCTTGACATAATAGAATTTGTATCCCATTGAGTCTTCAGGATACCCCACAAAATAGCACAAGTCGGATTTACTATACAACTTGTCTCCCACTAATCGCTTCACATAAGCGGGACAACCCCATATCCTAATATGTTTGTAGTTGGGTTTCCGGGAATGCCAAAGTTCATAAGGTGTGGATTTAACTGCTTTGGTGTTAACTCTATTCAGCAAATACGCAGTAGTGCGAAGTGCATGACCCCACAAGTATGCCGGTAACTTCGTGAACCCCATCATAGATTGAACCATATCTAATAAGGTCCTATTCCGACGTTCGGAAAATCCATTAAGTTGAGGAGTTCCAGGTGGAGTCCATTGAGATTGTATTCCATTCTCTTTTAGATAGTCAATGAACTCGATGCTCAAGTATTCTCCACCACGATCGGATCGCAGCTTCTTAATACTTCGTCCGAGTTGCTTCTCTACTTCGTGTCTAAATTCTTTGAACCTTTCAAATGTTTCGGACTTGTACTTCATCAAGTACACATACCCATACCTAGAATAATCGTCGGTAAAGGTAGCGAAGTAGTTGTATCCACCCTTCGCACTGACACTTAGTGGACCACATACGTCTGTATGGATCAAATCTAAAATACCCTCGGCTCATTCCATTCTCCCTTTGTAGGGTAATTTGGTCATTTTCCCTTTAAGGCAAGATACACAAGTTTGTAGTGATTTCACGTCCTCCAAAGAGAACAATCCTTCACTAGCAAAATCGTTCATCCTTCTTAAAAAGACATGACCTAATCTAGCGTGCCAAAGTTGTGCGGGGTTTTGATCTATCTCCTTACGTTTTGCTGATATTCGCCTTAGGGGCCCCCACTACCTTCACCCACTTCGAACTTGCTGTTTGGGAAGGGAACTCTTTCTTTTCTCTTCTTTTGGGAAGAACTCTTCGTTCCAGAAGTAGCAGCAATGAGAACAGACTTCTCTTTCTTAATGGTGGACTCGAAACTGACCAAGATGTTCATTAACTAATCCAAGGGAGGATCTAGTTTGTTCATGTTGAAGTTCACTTTGAACAATTCATATGAACTAGGAAGAGACAACAGGATCAAATCCAACGAGAGCTCGGCCGGGAGGGTGACATCGAGATTCACTAGCTTTTCAAGGAGAGTGATCATTTTGAGACAGTGCTCGTGGACCGAAGTCCCTTCGCAGTCTCGCCGTGATCAACTCGTTTGTAGTAGCGTACCTCGATGCCCTAATATTCTCACTATACATGCTATCGAGATGAGCCTTTATATCGAAAGCATGCATGTGAGACTCATATTTCCTCGCAAGCGCGGGCTCCATGGCGGCTATCATATAGCACCTAGCATGAGTGTCATCTTTCTTCCAAGCTTCATAAGTTTCCTTTTAAGCATCAGTCGTAGTGGCAGGTATAGTGGCGGGAAGTCTCTCGTTCAGAACATAGAGACGCCCCTCAACGGTTAGCACAAGCTTAAGACTACGCAACCAATCTAGGTAATTAGGGCCATTGAGTTTATTGTCGAGGATTGATATTATGGGATTCTTAGTCATGATTATCTGAGAGGTATAGAGAAGAGGATTACTAGAGATTCGCGTTAAATGATTGTTACAATTAAATGTTTGGCCTTATGTTATTTAATTGTTCTCCCACTAATTTTATCGAGTTCCACTTCCCTGATTTTTCTTAATGGGCTTTAGGTCCAATAGACAAATATAACCCATAGTTAATCTAGCCCGATTATATTTGCCCAAAGGTAGATCACAATCAATCATATCCACAATATGACCCTAAATTAATTTTCCTCACACTTGATAATGACCTAAGTTAATCTCGCGAATATCAAAATCGTCGTGTGTCAAGTCTAACCTACCAATCAAAGATGCTCATAGAACTTGATTATGCCAAACTAATGCAGTCCCTAGTTAATCTAGCCGACCACGTTAATCTAGCATAACCCTTTTCTATGGCTACCTTCATCGTTATGTCAATTGAATTACAGCTTACTTTACCATAGCACTCCCCGCTAACACGGCTTACTGGACTACAGTAAAGGGCTACACATAATTCAACCGTTGGCAGAAGGAAAGAAAATTCAACAGATTGGTTTTTCTTTATAGCTTGAAATGATTCTTAATTAGATTAAGAATGAGGGATTTGATTAAAATATTCTATCTCATCAGAAGGTTCGTATTGGTCTATGTGGTTCCTACATCTATGTTCTCTAAAGGTATATGGAAACGCATATTGTCCTAAGAGGAACATACGACCTAACTACATAATTAATTACCATAATTAATTATCGAGTTTTTCAAAATAATTATAGAACCTCAACTAGCATAAATCAATCAAATAATGTTGAGGTACTAGTAATTAAGTTGAACTATAATTAATATTATATATGTGTTATATTAATTAAAATTAATTTAACAATTTAAATTAATTAATTAATCTAACAAATATTTACTAAAATAGATGATTGTTGACTCGATTATCTAATTGAGATTAATTGAAAATAATTTTCCGAAAATTAAAATCAATATGTTTTAAGTTTAATTTTAGAAATCTGAAATATTATTTTTTTTTTTTTAGTGAGCCGGTTCGCCCACTGGTCTGAACGGTTCGGACCGAAGCGGTCCGGTTCTGCCCGGTCCAGTTGACCCAAATCAATGGGCCGGGTCAGTTGGACCGAGAACCGGTCTGACCGACCTGAATCCACGTGGATTCGGTCAATTGGATCGCACACAACTATCGAACCGGTCTGACCAAACAAATTAAAAAAACCGGAATTTTAAAAATAATTTCAGATCCGATTTTCCAATTTTAAACAATTTTAAAGATGGAAAAATTCTAAACACTATTTCAAAAATATTTTAAACTTACGAAAAATCCCAATTACATAATACAACAATCGCTACTTTAATAAATTGAACATGCATAAAATTATAGCATATTATAACGAACGCAATTAATTGCGCAACAAGCTTTGATACCACTGTTGGGAATCGAACACGTGTACGCAGCGGAAAACAAAACTTTTATGCGAATTAAACGAATTTAAAACACATAAACACATGCCCGATAATTGAAAACAATTAATTGCGTACCTTTGCGCTTCCAGCGAAATTAAAAATGCTTAATTATTCAACCGAATTTAAATCAATTAGCATGCTCGCGTTTAAATCAAATAATCATCCTCGCAATAACAAAAACCAATTACATGTAGACACATAAAATCATACATGCTTTTTATTAAAACGAACATGCATATATTAACTTAAACGAAAACGAATCAAACGACAATGGATTCGAAACTTTACCTCTTGAAGCGTGAGGTAGGCGCACTAAGCAAAGCTAGATTGCCACGGAAACTTATCCGGGCAATCCGGGGCAGCAACGGCGATGATCCGAGCTACAGCGGCGTGTTTGATTCACACGCTGACCTTGAAGCGTGAATCGAACAAAGACTCGAGAAGATGGCTAGCTTCTCTTCCCACTCCTATTGATCCAACCTGTTTGCTGATCTGAAATTACAGCCTTGATCCGACTTCAATATCTCCATGCTTATTTACTGGATGGACAATTTCTTCTGGAATATTGTATATTTATGAGCCTTGAAGCTTCTTTCAAAATTTCACGTCGGTCCGATCACCTGTTGATTTATGGCAAATTTTCTCGCTGGACAGCGCAGAAAATACGATAGCAGTTTTTCAGAATTGCCTTCTCGCATCTTCGATTCTTCGATCTTCCTCCTCTCAGATTTGACCTCGTATACTTCGATCCACTAAATACGTGTCACTAGACACGTAATAGTTAGAAAAACGGAAGAACAGAAAGAAGGAAAGAAATACCAAAAGGATCGGCCAAGGAGTGGTCGATTCCGGCGAGTCGTCGGCGACAACGGCGGTGTTGGCCGCGGGGGCAGAACGGCCGAGAGAGAGGGAGCGGCTAGGGTTAGTTCGTGTGTTGTGTTCAAGTGTGTGTGTGAGACTTATAAATCAAGTATTTATAGTGTCTTGCATAAAACCCTAACGGGCTTAAGTTGGACCGGGCCCAACAACTTAAGTTCGTTAGTTCTTTTACTTGCTCGTCTCTCTCTCTCTCAATTCGATGATCGGAAAACTGCAACATTTACATTTTCGGAATTATTATAACGTCCTCGTCACTACGAGTGCCAATTCTTAATTTCCAACTTTCCAAAAGTGGAAACCCTAATTCAGTGCACTTTCTAAATTTGGAAACTTCCCGGTTTAGAAAGTCCACTAAGATGTTCGCCTATTCTTTTCCTTTTCTTATTCTCATTCATAATTCCAAATTAAGAATGTTGGACCCAATCATATTGACTTCCAATCATGTAAAGATAAACCATTTTATCTCTGACCGTTTATTCAAAGATCTTATGTGCACGAGCAGTGTGACCCTCGATTGTTCAGGTGTAAGCTAGCCGTGGGCCCACAACCCTTTGTGGTCAAAACTGGTCCCTTAGAGTTACGATTAAGATGAAACTCGTTTCACCTTAATCACCCAACGAATCAAGATTGGCGTCTAGCGACTACGCGTCATGATTCCCTAGATACAAATGAAGTGCCTGCAAGAACCTTCAGATATAGTTAACGTACAGTACGATCCCTTCGATACATATGTTTCGATTGAACTAGAGGCATTGGTTCATCGAGACCTCTTTATTTGTTCAATGACGGTGCGATCGTTCTAAGTGTTGTAATCGTTACGTGCATGACTTAGAGAATCGAATTCTCTAATCATCACTTAGTCAGCTCTGGCCAGAGACTTAGAATGATTACAAACTATCAGAACACACAGGACATCCAAGACTATTCTAGCGATCGAATCCCCGACTACAATGCACAGACCTCCCACTAGATTTTGGACTGCACGAACACTGGGCCTTGGGATGGTCCTCGGTGGAACTCAGGGACAGGTCACGATACAGTTGGTCCTCTAGTGGAGTCACGGTGATATCTAGGTCATAAGGACTAATGGTGTACAACTATACCATAGATATCTCTACTCAATTATTGGGAACCACTTAGAGATTTCTAGGGTAAGGGAGTTCAGTGAACTCGTCAACTTACGAGCACCCACTCATGCATGCCGATATCACAATACCGTTTACTGATGAGTTGCAGTACACATACACTAAGTGCTAGTCTCTTAATGGGAAAGGCCGATATCCTCATTGGTGGCGTAACCCTTCGACTAAGAACACGTTTAATAGTTATATTACTTAAGTAAATATCTCACGATCCTAACGATCAATTACTAGTACTTGAAATAACTGTAAGGACTATATCTATGCTTGAGACAAAGGGACAAAGATATAGAATGCCAAGGTGTTTTATCATTAATACGAATAAAGGTTCGTTTATTACCATAATAAATACGAAAGACCACAGCCACATGTTGGCTTGTTGGTCACCTACTCTAACAATCTCCCACTTGACCTAAAGCCAACTACCCATGAATCGTAATCACATCCACTCTCGATGTTTCTCGTGGACCGATCTTGGTAAAGGCTTCGTGAAGGGGTCTGCAACGTTCTCTTCCGAGGGTAACTTGTTCTACTTTAACTTTAACTTGTTCTACATTCATCAGACCAACCCA